>CM029016.1:45750016-45943989 GCA_016801055.1 Panax notoginseng | reverse complement strand
CGAAAGAAATACGCTCAATATTATAGAAGAAGAATTAATCTAATTCTGGTGTGATTTTCAATTCTAACTAAGCATCCTATTTATAGGAGAATGGAAGGGGCACGGTTTAAGAATTTTTCACGGACGGAAAAATTTTACAGAATTACGAGCGAAAGGAAATACTTCAGACGCAACTTATTTACATATATTATATGTACTCCCTCAATTCAACGACAATGTATATACATATATATTATATATATAATCACATGGCAACTTATATATATATATATATATATATATATATATATATATATATATATATATATATATATATACACCATTTTAGTCCCCCTGTGACTAACATAATTCCCCCACCCCCAAAATGTCACTTTCATCATCATCATATATATATATATAATATATATATATATATATATATATATATATAATATATATATATATATATATATAACAAAATTAAGACAACTTCTACCGACAATTTTAAAAAATGAGTAAATGGGGGGTCCATAAAATAAGCAAAATTTATAACAAATACTTCATAAAAATTCCCTCAATATTTTAAACAACATTTATTCATCATTATTATAACTCGCAATATTAACAACCAGATCGTTCCCAGGAAAGAGGGGGCTTTCAGATAAGGATTTCTCCCTATTGGCGGGCAATTAGGTGACCAAACCTCTCATCGACAGAACTTTCAAGACATTGTTAATTATGCAGATAATAATATGAATAACTTGTCATCTCAATTATTGATTTAATATATATATATATATATATATATATATTGACAATAATTGAATCAATTAATGTGAGATACTATACAGCAATTACTGTGATAATAATTAAATAAAACTGAGTGACTTCTCAGGTAAGCATCAATAATGAATACCGTGTACTACTATGCAACCACGCGTATTACTGTAATTTTTATCACCGGGTATTTCAACAGTTAACAGTAAAACTTCCGCCGTTACTTTTATAAAAAGATATTTCTGTCATTTTCTAACTCCGACAATAATTCCGCTGTGGGGTCCACCAATGATTGTGCCGTCGTACGAATATTACCTGTTAAAACGAATATTCCCTGGCCAATCAAATATAATATAACAACTTGCGTACTTTGCAAAATTTATAAATATAACCCATAATTATAATATTATATCCAATTCACTCCTTAATATTCAAAAAATGTATTTCGAAAAAATAATCTTTATTCATGAAAGTTGGGGTCTTACAACCTCCCCTTCTTATTATATTTTGCCTTTGAAATTAGGGTACATACCTGGTATGATGAAGAGGTGATGATACCTTGATCTCATTTCAGATTCTAATTCCCAGGTCATTTTCTCAACATCGTGGTTTCTCCACAAAACTTTGACTTGAGGTATAACCTTGGAGCGTAGAATATGTTCCTTCTTATCCAAGATTTTAATAGGAACCTCTTCATACGTTAAATCTTTCGCTATTTCGTCCGGTTCTAACTCAATAATGTGGTTCAGGTCTTCCATATATTTACGTAACATAGATATGTGAAAAACGTTATGAACACGAGACAAACTTGGCGGTAACGCGAGGCTATAAGCCACAGTTCCTACTAGGTCAAGGATTTTAAATGGGCCAATGAATCGAGGATTGAGCTTTTCTCTCTTTCCAAATCTCGTAACCCCCTTCCATGGAACAACACGTAACAACATATGTTCTCCAACATTGAATTCCACGTCCTTACAATGAAGATCAGCATAACTCTTTTGATGATCTTGAGAGGTTTTTATACGTTACAGGATTATTTGAATCTTTTCCGTAGTCATGCGTACCAATTCTGGTCCCAACAACGTTGCTTCACCCACCTCGTCCCAGCATACTGGAGAATGACACTTTCTTCCATACAACGCCTCAAATGGAGCTATGACGATACTTGCTTGATAACTATTGTTGTAGGAGAATTCCTGTGACGAACGAGAATTTTGTAAATTAATTTTAATATTTGTTGAATTAAATAAATATTTTCGATGATTTAATTATTAGATTTAATAATTAATTGATGCAATTGTGGTAGATTAATTTAATTATATGCGTTGCAATTATTAAATTAATGTAGAGAAATTTTATTATTCAAGTATGTGATTATGTGAGCTTATTGAATTAAATGAAATATTTAATCAAGCATGATGTTATCTAATTAATGTAATTATTAATTAGAGATTTAATAAATTGTTATTATTTATTAAAGAGAAATTTAATTATGTGACTATGTGCATTATTGAGAAATTATTATATTTTGTTTAAAGTAAATTAAATAAAATATTGATTTATTTTATATGGATGTGACATTATTTAAACTATATAATAAAGCTTTATTAAATTAAATGATTTTTAAAACCTATTTTTAGCTAGCCAAACATGGCCTTAGTGGAAGTTACCACCAGTTAACCATGACTGGGTTAACTGGCATTGACGCACGTCAGTTCTCTGTTATTCTTAACAAATACGCTTTCTTTTTCTTTTGCTGTCATTATTGCCTAAGTCTAGAATAGCATATCAGAGAGAAAACTTGAGAGTTCAGAGATTTTGAGAGTTAAGAAGAAATTGGGGAAGGTTTCAACACTACTAATCTACTCTGGGTAATTCTCTCCAACCCAATTTCAAAGTTACGTCTTTTTAGTTTTCATAAAATGGCTTCACAGTTTTCTGTAAATCCTTGTAGATTGGAATATGATATGATTATAAGTTTATATGTGTGTTATGTTGTATCAAATAATGTTTAATTATATATATATTTCACAAACCATATCATCAGTATCATGAAAATATATGCCGTATATGTTTTTCCAAATTTACAGAGTTTGGGTTTGGCCTTAAGGCCTTATACGTGAGATTTTAGGTATTGATCATATATTATCCCTAAATTTTACACTTGTAAGTTGTTATGTACGTTAACACGAAGAGATTAAGCCTTATACAAACGGATTCAGTGTTATAACGAATCCGTAGTGTTAAATTATATATTTTATATTCAAAAACCACCAAGAACATCAAAGTCAGTGAATTCACATGTTTTAATTATGTGATTATGTGTTTTAATTGGTTAAAACTACTCTACAGATGTTGGGTAATGATTATATGGAAGTATTAACATGTGGGTACGTTAAATTAGTGAGTTTAGTGATCATAAAATGTGTAAATCGCCGAACTCTGTGTTCATCGCGATCTGGGAAACAGTTTCTGAGGTCTCGCGCCGCGGCGCCAACTTCAGAACTGAAGTCCCGAGCCGCAGCGCCACCGTGCCGCAGCGCCAAGACTCGAGCCACAGCGCCACAGTGCCACAGCGCCAAGGGCCCGGCTGCAGCGCCACCGCGCCGCAGCGCGAAGATCAAGTATATCAGTGGCGCCGCAGCGCCACTCTCCAAAAAATGTCAGAAATGTATTTTTAAAATGTTAAAGTCTAACAAGTGTTAGTGGATTGATGTAATGAACATGTAATCATGTTAGGGGTATTATGAGATGATAAAATAGTTGTTTAACATGTAATAAAATATTATATGTGAATTGAATTATTAAATACATAATTAGTTTGATAATTCATGAAGTATAAATTATGTGACAACGTGATAATTTGACTAAGTTTAGTCAATAATTAAAGTAGACAACGAGAATGAGTTTATATTGATTAGTTAATTTATAATTAACAAGTATTGTGTATATGAATGGTATGTAGGATTTAATTCAAAGAACGTGCTTAGTTAAAGTGTAATCTACGCACGAGGCAAGTATCCTATCCCTAACTCCATTCTATTGAGCAAGTTTATTTAAACTTAAACGTTACTTTTATGTTGAGCAAGTTTCCCTAACCCTACTTGTCATTATTGTTCAAGTTTATTATTTACCTTGAATAAATTATCCTTGTTATTATTCAAGTTCAAGCATGATATTAAAGATTAATTATCTTTCCAAAGCATGATTCAGTTATACAATAATTGTCCTATTGTATACTTTTGAGATTTTTATTCAAATCAAATATCAATTATTGTTGAACCTTATTAGACTAGTGAACCTTATTGATTCAACTAGTCCATAGTTGATGAACGTTCTAAATTTCAGAACCCTTATTGAATTATCCAAACCAAACTTCCTTTGGTGCGGACTCGAATGTCAAACTGAGATGAACAACCCTGAAAAGGGATTCACTTATACGTTAGTGTTAAGATATTGTGCACAGTATGGTACTAAGGGCTGATCCCCCTAAGTACGAGAAGAAGGTCCATAGTCTTATGACTGTTAAAGGTTTCAAGTATAACCCTTGTTAACCTAGGACATAGTTCAAGGTCTTATGAGCCTCAGTATTCTTTTGATTCATGTTATTTATTCTTGATTCAAAAGTTAAGCTTTATTCAGATGTCGTTGATTATTCGCATGTTATTATACTGTTGTTTCATTTTTTTTATACTTGTGGGCATTTGTGCTCACTCTTGCTTAATAATAACATTGCAGTTAAGAATGAAAGAAGCGATGAACCCTCCACTAGTAAGGGCAAGGGCAAAGTTAGCAAATGATGAAGACCTGTTATTTATTAACTGATGTATTTGTTTAAGACTTGAGTTATGTTGATGTTAAGACTTATTTGTTTAGAATTCCGCACAGATATTTTAAGGTTAGAGTAACCTGAGATTTATTTATGATTCAGTTGATGTAACCCTTAAGGAAAGAGATTTTATTATGATTTCTATCTATTGTATGGTTTGATATTATTTATGGGTAGATAGATAGATGATGCTTGTACAGTGAACACCAAATCCCGTGGAATCGAAGTACTCAGATTTGGGGGTGTCACAGGTTGGTATCAGAGCTGTAGGTTATGAACCTTAGGTGGGGGAACAACCTTAGGTAGTAACCTTATAGAAAGAAGATAGTAAAGGAAAACTCTTATCAAGTTTTAAGAAATGAATTTTTGGTAATTCATTGAAGATAATAAAATACATTATGTGTCTATGTGTTAATTTATGTGCTCGTTAGTACGACTTAGTAACTAAAACTTAAAATTTTGTTGTCAGGATGACGAATGATGGAGAAGCTAGTCAAGCTGAGGGGGGACCCCATTTACCTATAGTACCTACTGAGGAGGGATCTCGTGTACTTGTAGGACCGACTATGGAGGAGCCCTGAGACATTCATGTCGTTAGGGAGCAGCTGGTGCAGAGGGTTTCATCTCCATTGATCACCGTTGTTGGTCAGGAGCATGAACCTGAGATTGATCCTAAGGAGGGTCCTGAGGAGGAGTTTGATGTGTAGGAAGAAGAAGAGGAGCTACCACGGTACACTGTTGATGCTGAGATGTATGACACACTATATGATCGTAACGTGGAGTTACAAGATGAGGTTCAGGAATTGACTGAGTGAGCGACTGTTCAGCAGTCTACTTTAGAGGAGAAGGATAGAGAGATTGTGACCCTTCATACACGTTTAGGAAACGTGGAGTGGGATCTGGTTCATGAGAAGGGTCAAACCGAAGATAAGACCGAGGAGATAGAGAAGCTGAAGAAGGAACTGAAGGAAACCTCCGGAAGACTGAAAATAGCAGAGGAAGGATGGGTAAGAGAATCACATCGAGCAGATCGTGCAGAAAATGATAGTCGTGCAAAGAAGGCAAAGCTTGAAGACACGTACGCCACACTTAATCATGCGATGGATGAGGTTCAAGAGCGAGTGTTAAGGTACCCCATCTAGTTTGAAGGACTTTCATCGTATATGTTGGATCGCAGGACGATGTCTCGTATCATGAATGAGGAGCGTGGCAAGGCTATTGAGCACCTTGGAAGACAGGAATAGAATCTGTTTATTTATGTGAAAGACTTATATAGTTTTATGTAAATTCCGATGTGTTTATGAACTAAGAAATATGTTAATATTTGAATGTTTTAAATCCTGTGGATTATTTATTCCAGGATAGATGATGTAAATAGCAGTATGCTATAGTTTAAGGTTAAAACTTTTTAATTGAATGAAAAAACATCAAGTTGTTTGAGATGATGTGTTAAGTGATATGTTAAAGTGTTGAGTAATGTCTTAACTATGTAGAGAAATAAATAAAATTCTAATAAACGTTTATTTAACAGAAAAATGCCGCCAAGGAGAAGACAACAACGTCAACCGGCTCAGGAAGGGTCAACCAATAATAACAATAATTCCAACGTTAATCCAGTTCAACAGCTAGTTAATTTACTAACTGGAGTCATGAATAACCAACCGCAAGCTCCACCTAGCACAACGTTTAAAGATTTTAAGGCGGTGGGACCGCCAGAGTTCAAAGGTTCCAGAAACCCGATCGAGGCTCAAACGTGGGTGATGGAAATGGAGAAGGCTTTCAAAGTTGCTAGAGTTTGAGAAGATTAGAAGACCGTTTTTGCGAAATTTATGCTGAAGTCTGAGGCTAGCTACTGGTGGCAGGCAAACAAGATGCGAGGAGGTGAAGGTGTAATTACGTGGGAGAGATTCAAAGAGATATTTTTCGAAATGTATTTCCCAGCTAATTCGCAGAATCAGATGGAGGTGCAATTTCTGGAACTGAAGTAGGGAAACATGAGCATACGCGGCTAAATTCGATGAGTTGGCAAGGTTTGCCCCGTATCAAGTACACACTGACGAGAGGAAAGTCAGACGATTCGAACAAGGACTGAAGCCTTGGGTATACAGTAAGGTATCAATGTTTCAACTTAACACGTTTGCGGGAGTTTTGGAAAAGGCCATTCTCGCGGAAGGAGGAAGTGATGCAGTGACTAAGTACAACCAAGAACAGAAAAAGAAAAAGAGTGAGAATGAAGGTAATAACAAGACTGGTGGAAGTAATACTGGGAATAATAATAATCAGAAGAGAAAGTGGACGGATAACTCGACAGCTGGAAGTCAACACGAAGGGCAGAAAAAGAAGATAGAAGCATGTCCGACTTGCGGCAAGGCACATCTAGGAGTTTGTTTGAAGGGAAAGAGAGTGTGCTACAATTGTGGTCAGGAAGGCCACATAGCACCAAATTGTCCAAACCCAAAGAAGGGTGCTTGTTTCAACTGTGGTTTGAAAGATCATTTAGCAAGAGACTATCCCAAGAAGGGATCGGGAGGATCAGGACAAGGAGAAAACCGGGGAAATAGCAGTGGAAATACCTTAACCATCACAGGACCACCTGCAACAAACCGACCAACCGCCAGAACTTTCAATATGACGGTGCAGGATGCAATCCAGTCTCGTGATGTGGTGTTAGGTATCATTCCGAGCAATGAAATTAATGCTTACGTTTTATTTGATTCGGGTGCTACTTGTTCCTTTATATCCGATGACTTTGCTAATAGTTTAGATTTGCTTAAGGATGAATTAGAATATCCCATGATTATAGAAATTGCGAATAGAGAGATGAACAAACTGAGATGAACAACCCTGAAAAGGGATTCACTTATGCGTTAGCGTTAAGATATTGTGCACAGTATGGTACTAAGGGCTGATCCCCCTAAGTACGAGAAGAAGGTCCATAGTCTTATGACTGTTAAAGGTTTCAAGTATAACCCTTGTTAACCTAGGACATAGTTCAAGGTCTTATGACCCTCAGTATTCTTTTAATTCATGTTATTTATTCTTGATTCAAAAGTTAAGCTTTATTCAGATGTCGTTGATTATTTGCATGTTATTATACTGTTGTTTCATTTTTTTTATACTTGTGGGCATTTGTGCTCACTCTTGCTTAATAATAACATTGCAGTTAAGAATGAAAGAAGCGATGAACCCACCACTAGTAAGGGCAAGGGCAAAGTTAGCAAATGATGAAGACCTGTTATTTATTAACTGATGTATTTGTTTAAGACTTGAGTTATGTTGATGTTAAGACTTATTTATTTAGAATTCCGCACAGATGTTTTAAGGTTAGAGTAACCTGGGATTTATTTATGATTCAGTTGATGTAACCCTTAAGGGAAGAGATTTATTTATGATTTCTATCTATTGTATGGTTTGATATTATTTATGGGTAGATAGATAGATGATGCTTGTACAGTGAACACCAAATCTCGTGGAATCGAAGTACCCGGATTTGGGGGTGTCACAATTCCACTAATGGTAAGAACTTGTCCCAACTTTCCTTGAAGTCAAGGACACAGAGTCTTAATAGATCCTCAAGAGTTTGAATAGTCCTCTCCGACTGCCCGTCCATATGAGGGTGATACGCCGAACTAAATTACAAATTTGTGCCCATAGCTTTTTGCAAACTAACCCAAAATAGTGAAGTGAATCTTGAGTGTCGATCAGAAACTATGGATACTAGCATACCTGTAAGACCCCAAATTTTATGAAATAGAAGTATTCAATTTTTCTATTTAAATTGATAAAAGTTAAAGTTAAGGGTGATATATGAATTTTTTTTTTCAAAATACGCAAGTGGTTATAAAATATTCATTGTTGTCGGGGAATATTCGTTTGGTCGTGGAATATTCTTTCTGTCGGGGAATATTCATACGACGGCACAGCCATTTGTGGGCCCCATAACAGAATAACTGTCGGATGAAGAAAACGACAAATTTGAGTTTTTATAAATAACGGCGTAGTTATTACCGTTAACACTGTTGGAATACCTGTGACACCCCCAAATCCGGGTTACCTGACCCCCGAGTTTGGTGCTCACGATCCACTATATAAATAATATTTAACTACCCATTTAAATATGAATAGTAATACATAAGTCATTAACATATATTGTTAATACATAAGTCCTAGGTTCACTAACCTTAATATTATAGAAATACCCCTTTAGATATACACAAAAGGTTTACAATACAACAATATAATAATACTGTTCATTATAACTACTCCAGCATCTTGCCTTTGCCTTTGTTCTTCTTTGACCCGCTGGCCTCTTCGTTCTTAGCTGAAATGTTTTATTTATAGCAAGGGTGAGCAACAAGTTTGCCCCACAAGTTAAGACATACAATAATGGTATATGAATCAACAAGAACAAACTATCTATTTTGATAGAATGAAACCAAAGTTCGGCGAACTTTGAAATAGCTGAACAAATCGTTATTCAATAACAAGTCTTCTCGTATTCTAGGCAACGCAATAATCTGATAATGAAAGAGTACAACGCTTTCAAAGTTTCTACGATATTCTATTGAATACTCAAGAATCAATTCTACGCAATAACAAAGTGGAATAATTTCTAGATTTATGCTGAGTGATCCCACCAGATCTTAGAACTTATTTTCTCGGGTATCTATCAAAGATTTATTTTGATACATACGCAGGCGTATCAGATAACCATAAAGATTAAATCATACCCCTCTGCAAGTACTTAGAGTCGGCCAACTCCTTGTACCCTATATTATGCATAATACTTAACAGCGCGCAATGGTCGAATATACGACCTAAAAATGTTTCCTTTATATAAAAGGTTGTTCTTCTCAGTCTCAGAATCAAGATTTTGATTTAACAACGAAATACTGTGATTTCAAATTCTATGTACTTATCGATCTAGCCGAAACAATTGGCATCGATCTATCAATAACAATTGATTTCTCTTCTCGTATTTATCAAGTTCTAACAATTGTTTGTCTAGCCAGTATAATTAGCTAAGACATTTCTCAATATAATTTGACAATAAACAGGAATTATCTGTACTGTCAATATTAGTTTCTGCAGATATAAATATCCAACAACAGTAATTCTACGAATATATATTTTCCGAATCAGTAATTCAATTTGAATTTTAATCATGCACTAACTGTGAATAATCAACAATAAATTTCTTGAACATGGTAGAATTATCAATAATTAACCATTAAAATAATTGAATGAATATAACTCAAGGTTGACTTAGGAAACTTGCCTTTCGTGTTGATTACAGCTACACAATAAAATTAATTGCGTTCGTAAGACCTATAATCAACAATGTCGGTCTCACAATTAGCACAATCATTTATAACACGTAACACTATATTTTACACTCAAACTTCTCCTAGACACATTACTACATAGTCACATTAGTGTTTATAACCTATATAAACACTTATCAAGTCTAACTATTTCGGTCTGGTTGGACCTCGGTCCATTTTCGGTATTCTGGTCACCTTATCCGACAATTAACACATTGATTGTCAATTAAACTTGGTCTTTAAGCTTCAATATTATTTTAGATAAGTCAAATATCGTTTATAATATTTTTCGGAAGCTTTTAATAATTTATAAACAATTATTTTAATTTATAATAATTTTTCAAACACTTAAATCATTTTTAAATGATTTAATTATTATATAATCTTATCATTATTAATATTTAATAATATAAAAATATTAATAACATACTTGTCAAAATATTAAAGTTATTATGAATAACTTAAAATATTTTTAAATCATCAATATTCTACTTAAATGATTTTTAAAGTAATTAAAATTATTTTTAAATCATCACCATTAATATTTAAATATTAATGTAATTATTATCAAAATATTAAAAGTCATTGATTATAACTTAAAATATTTTAAAAACATTTTTCTCATTTTTAAATGATTTTTAAATCAATAAAATCATTTTTAATTCATTTATTTAATATTATAATTAAATAAATCTAATATCATTAATATTAATTTATTAATGAAAATTCTCCAAAAATATTGAAAATTATATTTTATAATTTAAAATATTTTCTAACACTTTATTCTTATTTAAAATGATTTTTAAATCATTAAAATTATTTTTAACTTATTTATTTAATTTAGTAATTAAATAAATCTAATATCATTAATAATAAATTATTAATGAAAATGTTCCAAAATATTAAAAGTCACATTTTATAACTCAAAATATTTTTAAATACATTATTCATATTTAAAATGATTTTTCATAATATTAAATCATTTTTCTCTAATTTATTTAATACACTAATTAAATAAATTAAATACTTTTAATATTTAAATAATTATAAATATTAAAGAAAAATATTCCAATTGGTCAAAAATTATTTTTCATAATTTAAAATAATTTTTAAAATCATTTTTGGTAATTTTTAGAATTTATTTCTATTTTTTAATCATTTTCCGAAAATTCAGAAAATAAAATAATTAAAACCGTCGCTGTTGGTCTTTAGCGACAGAAAGCGTCGATGTTGGTGTTCTTGAGCTCAAGAACACTGACAGCTTCGTGTTCATGGTTGCTCGTTTGACTATCCATGATTCTCAGCTCAGGCATGATCTGGGCTAAGTTGAACATTGATGTTGTAGTAGAAATGTAGTACTACAACA
This sequence comes from Panax notoginseng, assembly GCA_016801055.1. Lineage (NCBI taxonomy): Eukaryota > Viridiplantae > Streptophyta > Magnoliopsida > Apiales > Araliaceae > Panax > Panax notoginseng. Next base: position 45,932,714 of record CM029016.1, on the reverse strand, counting down.
ATCAATCACTAAATTGGTCATAAGACATCACAATAAAGAGATCAAAGCCTCCAAAATTGTTGTCAGATGGTTTCTGGGTTTTCCAGAAACCCAGGCAGTTAGACTACCTACTTTCGTGCTCGATTATCTATACGTTCTGGTCATGATGTTGGTGGTTTAATGGTTTAAAGTTAGAGTCCACATGTCATAGAACATTTACAAAGCAACATCTAAGTTTAACATCAACAGAAACATAATTTATGAGCCGGTCAACAGCTGTCAGAAAGCTTGCTCATAGTGTTTCTGGGTTTTTCCAGAAATACAAAACATGATCAACATGCCTAGTTTGAACTTCTGTTACGTTCGTCCATTGATGATTTATGGTATCTAAAAACCCGAATCTCTAGTACACATTACAGGGTACATATGTATTACCACAATAACATCAAGCATTTAAAAATCTGACAGATCAAGGGGCTTAAAGAAGTTGTCAGACACTTGAAAACCGTTTCTGGGTTACCCAGATTGTACTCGGTCATGGTCGATCAACCGACTTTGACCGAGTATATCTTGACATCTAAACGTTAAACGACTCTGATTTCACTTCCAGAACCAAGAACTCATACCAAATTATAGATCCCAAACATAAAACAAGAAAAATCTTAAACAGAGCAGAATCTATGGCGCCTGACATTAGCTTGTCAGACCACAAAATTCGTTCTTGGACAGTTTTGAAAAACTTAGATTTTTACCAACTTTGATGCTATGGATCCATCATGGATCATCATAGATCAACTAAAAACATTATATATCACTTATAAAAATACAAAAACAAAAATTTTGCCCAAGCATACAAGATCAAAAGTAAACTAGGGTTTATACCTCTTCTTGCTAGATCTTTGATCTTAATCCTCCTTAGTTGTTTTTGTTGTTCTAGTAACTGATATTGGGACTGATTTGTTTAACAAAATCGTAGGTTTGGGAGAGAGAGAGAGTTAATGAGAGCAAATGAGAAATTGGCTTAGTTTTATGAATTTTCTCCCTCCAAAATCTCTTATATATTGCTTGGATGCATGTAAGATCTGATCTTGCTGTCACTTTGAGGCTGATTTGCTGGTAAGATAAGTCACCTTGGTCAAAATAGTTGGTGAACAACTAAAGTTTTAGCCATTTTTACAAGTTAGCTCATTTAAAATATAAAAAGGGTATTTTAGTAACTTGCAAAATGAATTTAATGGTAAACATGGAATTTGTACAAACTCTTAGGGTTTAGGGTTTGGGTTTGGGTTTAAGGTTTGGACCCTTTAGGGTTTAGGGTTTAAACCCTTTAGCTTTGCAATTTAATTTCCAATATTTCCAAATTTCGGTTTTCAAAATAGAAAATTAATATTCCTAAATTATAATTAGGATTCGATAATTATATTAATATTTCCTAATCATAAAATTCAATCTTGCTAATTAGGATTAATATTCCTAATTAAAATTGCTTAAATTAGCAATTAGGTTCAAAATGATCATTAGGGTTTATAACCCACGAATTAGAGTTTTTAATAAGAAAAATAATTTTTCTAAATTACAATATGGGTTTGTAAAATAGAAATTAAAATAACTAAAATATAATTAGGGTTTTCTAATCATATTAAAGTTTAATACACATAATAGGCTTGCCAATTAGGATTAGGGTTTCCTAATTTAGGGTTTAGAATTCTCGAATTTAAAATTAGGGTTTCCTGGCTTTCGATTAGGATTTCCAACGGTATGTTAGAGTTTCTGACCCTGAGATTAAAGTTTCTAATCCCTTATTAGATTTTATTAATTTCAAACCTTATCCGATCAATCATTGATCAAAAAATTTCTTCGGTACAAACACAAACTCATTAAAATAATTATTTTAATTATATTTTCTATCGAATCCCTTTCCAAAAATTTGGATTAGGGTTTCTAAAGCTGTTAAGCACAACTCTACTCTAATTTATTATTCAATACACAAATTAACTTTCTCGATACACGTATCACCGATACTTGTCACATAAATGATAATTAATATTAATATTAATAAAAAAAAAATTATTCGTAAATTTTGATTATTCGAAATCTCGGGTTATCACATTCACCCCTCCTTAAAAGGATTCCGTCCTCAGAATCACAGCTTTCTTATTCTCTATAATCTTTTAAAGTTGTATCATCAATTCATTTTTATCTACCCAATATTCATTTGTGTATCAAATTCTAACCTGTGACTCGAATCTATAATAGGAAATAGTTCACAGTAATATCTGACTTATAATTCTTGCGTAATTTAAATTTCTAAAGCGAAATTGTTACCTGCTACCACCTCCTGGGCAGCCACCGTATCCTGCGCCGTCATGTTGAATGTACGGGCCGTTAGTCTTCCTGGCTGTGCAGGTCCTCGAGTTGCCAAGGTTCCGCCACCGGGTCCCTTGTTGACACTTTCCTTTTCTACATTCTTCCTCGGATAGTTCCGAACGATATGATCAGTTGATCCGCATCCAAAGCAACCTTGAATTTTCTTCGGACTGGGGCAATTGGGTGACATATGTCCCTCTTGTCCGCAGTTATAGCAAACTCCTTTCTTCTTCAGGCAAACTCCAGCATGGTTCTTTCCATAATTCGCACATGGCTCCCTTCCTTTCCTATTATCTTCTGTCTTGCCTCCTGATTGGTTACTCTCACTCCATTTCCTTTTATTAGGGTTACTTCCACCACTGCTTCCTCCGTCATTAGTCTTCTTCTTCTCCTGATGGAATCGAGACGCAGCTTCGTTCCCTCCTTCAGCAATCAACGCTTTCTCCATCAATGCCGCGAACGTGTTGATCTGTAATACTGCTACCTTGTTGTATATTCCCGGTTTCAATCCATTCTCGAATCTTCTCGCCTTTCTCGCTTCTGTGTCCACCTGATGAGGTGCAAATCTTGCTAATTCGTTGAATTTAGCAGCGTATTCAGATACCGACATGTTCTCCTGCTTAAGTTCTAAAAATTTAACTTCCATCCTGGATTGCATACTTGGCGAAAAGTAGTTCTCGAAGAACAACTCCTTGAATCTTGTCCACAACACTACCTCTGTACCAGCTCTCGCTTGGTTCGTCTCCCACCAGTAGTTAGCTTCTCCCTTCATTAAGTAAGTTGCAAAAACTGTCTTTTGTTCCTCCGCTACTCTGGCGATAACGAATGCTTTCTCCATCTCCTTCACCCAAGTTTGGGCTTCAATAGGATCTGTGGTCCCTTTGAATTCAGGCGGTCCCACTGCTTTAAAGTCTTTGAAGTTAGCCAATCTATCTACTGGCCGATTCCTCGCTCTTCCTCTTCCTGCGGGAGCTCTATTCTCCTTAGCTTGGGCTATCATATCCGCAAATTTTGCATCGGGTCAGCTTGACTTCCTTCATTATTTACTGACTGCTCTTCTCGTTGGTTTCGATTCTGTCGTCTAGGCGGCATGATCTGATTTAAATAAAAATCTTATATTAATTCTATTTCTTTACACAAAATCTTAACACAATAAGAATTCAACACATAATTCTCATATAATTGCATATTTATTCAAATAGCACATAGTACTTACCACATATTACTATCCCTTTTTAAATCATATCAGGATTAACAACACAACTTTACACAAAAAGTTGCTATTCTCCATTCTCACACAGTTATTACCAGTTCGTCAAACTTTCCACACTTATGAGTTCAGGAACTTGCCACAATTATATGAGTGTATGAACTTATCCTAGTCAGACCTTTGGCGTCCATTCGCTGAGGGGTTCAAATAATTTCATATAATTATGAGTCATTAACTTACCATAAGTATGAGTTTTAAGAACACAAAAATTAATCTTAATCTTATATTCACATAGAAAATAAGGATTTCATTCATACACACACACACACACACACACACACACACACACACACATATATATATATATATATATATTTACATATGCTTACACATCATTCTCGATATTACAACACTTAATATCATAAACTTCTACCCAAAAAGATACTATTACATATTTCTAGGTTGTCTACCGACCACTCCCTTCACCAATCTTCTTCTTGATGGGACACTTGCTGAATCCGTGACCCGTCTGCCCACATGAAAAACACTTCCTCAAATTTGGCTTAGGACAATGCAGAGAAATATGTCCTTCCTGCTTGCAGTTAAAGCACATGTTCTTCCACATCATGCATTCTCCCGCGTGAGTCTTCCCACACTTGCTACATGCTTGCTTCTTCTTCGGGCTTGATTTTTCAGATTTAGGGCTGTCTTTTTCCCTCTTTCTCTTCTTCTTGTCCTTCTTGCTAGTTCCTTCAGGTGATCCACCACCTTCCGCCTTCATTCTTTCCACCTGTGCCTTGAGCTCGTTCCTTTCTTCAGTCATTTCGCGTAATGCTCGCTCCGTCTTCCACAATTCCTCCAAGAGAAACACTTTGCTCCAGAGTTCCTGGACTTCTGCAGATTCGTGATCTCATTCTCCAACTTTAGTCTTATTCTTTAACTCTACCTTAGCTGGCTCAGACTCTGCCTCCTCATCTCCACTCAGATACATTTCAGGATAATCGTCATGATCGCTCCCAAGATTAACCATTGGTTCATCTTCTCCCACCTTCTCCACTGATTCGCTTTGTGCTGGCACCTCAGCCTCTGGCACCGGTGTAACAGCCGCTAGCATCTCCGCACTCTTTTCACCTTCTCCAGACATCCTATAATCAGTTGAAATAACTTGATTAGTACTTCATTAGTACAAAATTCTCACACTATGTGTCCACTTATCTCACTATTGATGCACTTCGGCAATCCCTTACTTAGAACTCTGCATGAGTTTTCTCTATCTCGCGTATGGTTATAATCCTAGGCTTTTCCCTCACCCCACTTAAAGTTTATAACCTACAGCTCTTCTACTAGCTGGTGACACCTTAGTCACTACATCTCTGATACCAACCTGTGACACCCCCAAATCCGGGTTACCTGACCCCCGAGTTTAGTGCTCACGATCCACTATATAAATAACATTTAACTACCCATTTAAATATGAATAGTAATACATAAGTCCCAGGTCCACTAACCTTAACATTACAGAAATACCCCTTTAGATATACAAAAAGGGTTTACAATACAACAATATAATAATACTGTTCATTATAACTACTCCAGCATCTTGCCTTTGCCTTTATTCTTCTTTGACCCGCTGGCCTCTTCGTTCTTAGCTGAAATGTTTTATTTATAGCAAGGGTGAGCAACAAGTTTGCCCCGCAAGTTAAGACATACAATAAAGGTATATGAATCAACAAGAACAGACTATCTATTTTGATAGAATGAAACCAAAGTTCGGTGAACTTTGAAATAGCTGAACAAATCGTTATTCAATAACAAGTCTTCTCGTATTCTAGGCAACGCAATAATCTGATAATGAAAGAGTACAACGCTTTCAAAGTTTCTACGATATTCTATTGAATACTCAAGAATCAATTCTACGCAATAACAAAGTGGAATAATTTCCAGATTTATGCTGAGTGATCCCACCAGATCTTAGAACTTATTTTCTCAGGTATCTATCAAAGATTTACTCTGATACATACGTAGGCGTATCAGATAACCATAAAGATTAAATCATACCCCTCTGCAAGTACTTAGAGCCGGCCAACTCCTTGTATCCTATATTATGCATAACACTTAACAGCGCGCAATGGTCGAATATACGACCTAAAAATGTTCCCTTTATATAAAAGATTGTTCTTCTCAGTCTCAGAATCAAGATTTTGATTTAACAACGAAATACTGTGATTTCAAATTCTATCTATTTATCGATCTAGCCAAAACAATTGGCATCAATCTATCAATAACAATTGATTTCTCTTCTCGTATTTATCAAGTTCTAACAATTGTTCGTCTAGCCAATATAATTAGCTAAGACATTTCTCAATATAATTTGACAATAAACAGGAATTATCTGTACTATCAATATTAGTTTCTGCAGATATAAATATCCAACAACAGTAATTCTACGAATATATATTTTCCGAATCAGTAATTCAATTTGCATTTTAATCATGCACTAACTGCTAATAATCAACAATAAATTCCCTGGACATGGTATAATTATCAATAATTAACCATTAAAATAATTGAATGAATATAACTCAATGTTGAGTTAGGAAACTTACCTTTCGTGTTGATTACAGCTACACAATAAAATTAACTGCGTTCGTAAGACCTATAATCAACAATGTTGGTCTCACAATTAGTACAATCATTTATAACACGTAACACTGTATTTTACAGTCAAACTTCTCCTAGACACATTACCACATAGCCACATTAGTGTTTATAACCTATATAAACACTTATCAAGTCTAACTATTTCGGTCTGGTTAGACCTCGGTCCATTTTCGGTGTTTTGGTCACCCTATCTGACAATTAACACATTGATTGTCAATTAAACTTGGTCTTTAAGCTTCAATATTATTTTAGATAAGTCAAATATCGTTTATAATATTTTTCGGAAGCTTTTAATAATTTATAAACAATTATTATAATTTATAATAATTTTTTAAACACTTAAATTATTTTTAAATGATTTAATTATCAAATAATCTTATCATTATTAATATTTAATAATATAAAAATATTAATAACATACTTGTCAAAATATTAAAGTTATTATGAATAACTTAAAATATTTTTAAATCATCACCATTAATATTTAAATATTAATGTAATTATTATCAAAATATTAAAAGTCATTAATTATAACTTAAAATATTTTAAAAACATTTTTCTCATTTTTAAATGATTTTTAAATCAATAAAATCATTTTTAATACATTTATTTAATATTATAATTAAATAAATCTAATATCATTAATATTAATTTATTAATGAGAATTCTCCAAAAATATCGAAAATTATATTTTATAATTTAAAATATTTTCTAACACTTTATTCTTATTTAAAATGATTTTTAAATTATTAAAATTATTTTTAACTTATTTATTTAATTTAGTAATTAAATAAATCTAATATCATTAATAATAAATTATTAATGAAAATGCTCCAAAAATATTAAAAGTCACATTTTATAACTCAAAATATTTTTAAATACATTATTCATATTTAAAATAATTTTTCATAATATTAAATCATTTTTCTCTAATTTATTTAATACACTAATTAAATAAATTAAATACTTTTAATATTTAAATAATTATAAATATTAAAGAAAAATATTCCAATTGGTCAAAAATTATTTTTCATAATTTAAAATAATTTTTAAAACCATTTTTGGTAATTTTTAGAATTTATTTCTATTTTTTAATCATTTTCCGAAAATTCAGAAAATAAAATAATTAAAACCGTCGTTGTTGGTCTTTAGCGACAGAAAGCGTCGCTGTTGGTGTTCTTGAGCTCAAGAACACTGACAGCTTCGTGTTCGTGGTTGCTCGTTTGACTATCCATGATTCTCAGCTCAGGCATGATCTGGGCTAACTTGAACATTGATGTTGTAGTAGAAATGTAGTACTACAACTATCAATCACTAAATTGGTCATAAGACATCACAATAAGGAGATCAAAGCCTCCAAAATTGTTGTCAGATGGTTTCTGAGTTTTCCAGAAACCCGGGCAGTTAGACTACCTACTTTCGTGCTCGATTATCTATACGTTCTGGTCATGATGTTGGTGGTTTAATGGTTTAAAGTTACAGTCCACATGTCATAGAACATTTACAATGCGACATCTAAGTTTAACATCAACAGAAACATAATTTATGAGCCGGTCAACGGCTGTCAGAAAGCTTGCTTATAGTGTTTCTGGGTTTTTCCAGAAATACAAAACATGATCAACATGCCTATTTTGACCATCTGTTACGTTCGATCCATTGATGATTTATGGTATCTAAAAATCCGAATCTCTAGTACACATTACAGGGTACATATGTGTTACCACAATAACATCAAACATTTAATAATCTGACATATCAAGGGGCTTAAAGAAGTTGTCAGACACTGGTAAACCGTTTCTGGGTTACCCAGATTGTACTCGGTCATGGTCGGTCAACCGACTTTGACCGAGTATATCTTGACATCTAAATATTAAACGACTCTGATTTCACTTCCAGAACCAAGAACTCATACCAAATTATAGATCCCAAACATAAAACAAGAAAAATCTTAAACAGAGCAGAATATGTGGCGCCTGACATTAGCTTGTCAGATCACAAAATTCGTTCTTGGACAGTTTTGAAAAACTTAGATTTTTACCAACTTTGATGCTATGGATCCATCATGGATCATCATAGATCAACTAAAAACATTATATATCACTTATAAAATCACAAAAACAAAAATTTTGCCCAAGCATACAAGATCAAAAGTAAACTAGGGTTTATACCTCTTCTTGCTAGATCTTTGATCTTAATCCTCCTTAGTTGTTTTTGTTGTTCTAGTAACTGATATTGGGACTGATTTGTTTAACAAAATCGTAGGTTTGGGAGAGAGAAGGAGTTGATGAGAGTAAATGAGAAATTGGCTTAGTTTTATGAATTTTCTCTCTCCAAAATCTCTTATATATTGCTTGGATGCATGTAAGATCTGATCTTGCTGTCACTTTGAGGCTGATTTGCTGGTAAGATAAGTCACCTTGGTCAAAATAGTTGGTGAACAACTAAAGTTTTAGTAAAAAGGGTATTTTAGTAACTTGCAAAATGAATTTAATGGCAAACATGGAATTTGTACAAACTCTTAGGGTTTAGGGTTTGGGTTAGGGTTTAGGGTTTATACCCTTTAGGGTTTAGGGTTTAAACCCTTTAGCTTTGCAATTTAATTTCCAATATTTCTGAATTTCGGTTTTCAAAATAGAAAATTAATATTCCTAAATTATTATTAGGATTCAATAATTATATTAATATTTCCTAATCATAAAATTCAATCTTGCTAATTAGGATTAATATTCCTAATTAAAATTGCTTAAATTAGCAATTAGGTTCAAAATGATCATTAGGGTTTATAACCCACGGATTAGAGTTTTTAATAAGAAAAATAATTTTTCTAAATTACAATTAGGGTTTGTAAAATAGAAATTAAAATAACTAAAATATAATTAGGGTTTTCTAATCATATTAAAGTTTAATACACATAATTGGCTTGCCAATTAGGATTAGGGTTTCCTAATTTAGGGTTTAGGATTCTCGAATTTAAAATTAGGGTTTTCCGGCTTTCGATTAGGGTTTCCAATGGTACGTTAGAGTTTCTGACCCTGAGATTAGAGTTTCTAATCCCTTATTAGGTTTTATTAATTTCAAACCTTATCCGATCAATCATTGATCAAAAAATTTGTTCGGTACAAACACAAACTCGTTAAAACAATTATTTTAATTATATTTTCTATCGAATCCCTTTCCAAAAATTTGGATTAGGGTTTCTAAAGCTGTTAAGCACAACTCTACTCTAATTTATTAGTCAATACACAAATTGACTTTCTCGATACACGTATCACCGATACTTGTCACATAAATGATAATTAATATTAATATTAATAAAAAAAATTTATTCGTAAATTTTGATTATTCGAAATCTCGGGTTATCACAATACCTGGTGGTTAAAATACAGTAATACGTGTAGTTGCACAGTAGCACACGGTATTGCACAGTATTTTTTCAATTATTGATTCTTATGTAAGAAGACACTACTCAATAATTGTTACAGTAGTTACTGTTCAATATTTTATTTTATTGATTCAATAATTGTTGATATTTTATATTATTGTTGTTTCAATAATTGTTGTTGCACAGTATATTTCATTATCAGATCAATAATTCATATTATTTGAATAATATTATTAGAAAACATTATTGGCAATGTCTAAAAAGTTCTGTCTAAGGAGAGGTTTGGTCATCTAATTCCACGCCAGTAAGGAGAAATCCTTATTGGAAAGCCCATCTCTTTCTTGGGAACGGCCTGGTTGTCATAATTGTGATTCTGTAATATTATTTATGAATAATTAATAATTGATTTATATGATAAGGAAATATTTATTTGATGTGGATATAAATGATGGATTTATTTATGTGGTTATAAATGAAGGAATTAATGTTGAGGTATTTTATCAGTATTTTGTCGGATTGGAGGTACTAAAAGATCAAATCAGTATTTTTCAGATATATTGCGTGAGTTATAATTTTTAATCCGACCATTGGATCGTTGTGATTTTTGGATATGTTATACATACATAAGTTGAGTATATGTTCACAAATTTTGAACCGTTAAAAATGAACGTATGATTTGTTATGAATTTTAAGAGGTGACTGATTCAGAAATTAGGTTTATAAATGATGTTAGTGGAAAATTCTAGAATTGAGTGGGCCTCACTTGTGGTTGGTGAAGAAATGTGCTGAATTTTATTTCAAATATAATGGGTAGTAATAGTAGCAGGTAAAGCCATCAGGTACCAGGTCAAGTCTGCTTCGGCGTGCTAACATTTTCCTATAAATAGAGAGCTAAGTTAGAATTACAAATCACACCAGAAACAAGTTTTCTCTCTTTCTCTCTCTAGATTATTGAGTGTTTTTTGTGAGTATTTAGATACTTGGTGAGTTGCTATTCATCAGTGTAAGTTTCCTTCAGCGTCATATCCGATATCCAATCAGAAGTACTGCTCTTTTGAGGTAAGGGATATTAAGGGATGCTATATTCTTCATAATGATGTTATTCTTTCAATATCATTATACTGAAATATTTGTATGAATTTTATTGTGGAATTTTTACCTTTTTGAGTCAGGATTACTATTCACGTATACGACACTATTCACGTATACGGCACTATTTACGTATATGACATTATTTACGTATACGGTACTATGTACGAATACGGAGCACTATTCACGAGTTACTATTCACGAGTTACTATTCATGAGTTATTATTCACGAGTTACTATTCACGGGTACTATTCATGACAAAAATTAGTTTCTTTTTCTGACCAAATTATAGTTGATTTATGATTGTTGCTCTTGAAAATAAATGCAGTTGTTGATCATATTATTTTTATTATCATATATAACATTTTTATAACCCTGATGTTGAATTTTTCTTTCACTTGAGTGTAAAGATGGGTAAATTATTGGTATGATCGTGATTGAGGAATATTTTTGGCCTGTAGTGTAAAGATAAATTGTTAACTAGTATGATCATGACCATTGAATTTATAATTGAATATCTTTAGCTTAAGTGTAAAGATAAATTGATTAACATGGTTATAATTATTGTTTATATAAATTCTGAAATGATTATATATTTCTTTGAGATATGAATATATTTGGCCTGTAGTGCAAATATGAACTATTGAGGAATATCTTTGGCTCGTAATGCAAAGATGACCTGTTGTTGAATATTTTTGGCACGTAGTGCAAAGATGAACTGTTGACGAATATCGTTGGCCCGTAGTGCAAAGATGAAATTGTTAGTATGATTATGAACAGGAACTGTGATTTGGTATAACCATGATCTTTGATGTTTCAGGTAAAGACATGTGATGAAATTATCTTCATCCTGGGTGCGAAGAGAAATTTAGAATCACAATTATGATTATGAGTTATTCATATAATTGTGGACCAGAACTGTTGATTGATGTTACATGGATGAAACAGTGTTGGTGGTTTTTTAACATGGAGAAGATAATAGACTTTATGGTCTATTTGACTCTTCTAATGGATTGCTCGTTCCGCTGCAACTATAGTTGAAAATTTTTATCATCTGCCATATGTTCTAAATCTCTGATTTATTAATGTTGAAGGCTATTGATAATTTATTTATCTTTAGTCATGATATTCTTTACTGGGCTAGTTGTGCTCACCCTTCTGTTTCACAATTCCTTTCAGGTAATAAGAGTGTAGCTGGGTCGAGCGTGGGTAACAGGGGAATAGAACGGTGGTCATCATTTAGTAGTTATATTTGATGAATCCAATAGGGTGAGGCGAACCCAACGTTGGAAGGGTGTTTTGCCACTATCATACAAGATGTCTAATGTCATACAACCTCGTGTCATTATAAGACAGGGTTGTGCACATCCACTTGCTGAGTATATCTACGACCACTACCTATATAATCTTGGTGTTTATTTGAAGTATAATTCTCAATTAGAGACAGTGGAGATAATGATATGTCAAGAGAAGACTTACCATTAAAAAGAATATGATAGTAATCTTCTCGTTTTTCTTTGGGGTCTATTGGGTCAACCAAGGATAATTCTGTGGACATATGATATCTATCATAGCCTAGACGTATGGCCTCCTATGTACGAAGGTTTCCTTGAGCACTTCCCAAAGATTCTAATTTCTAAAACAGTTTTTGAATATACCTTTATGTAGGTATCACTGTGAGGTGCTGTCCACTGATGGGACATTTGTCACATTACGGTTGGGACGCGAGTTACAGTTGGTATATATTTGTATCCAAACTCACAGCATATGTGTTGTTGTATTTTGTACGAGAATTGTGATAATGAAGTTGTAGTTATTTTATGTACCATGTATTTGGCGACTAAGAATGGGTTGGGTGGAATGGACCTATTTTGGGGTTGTCACAATACCATGCAGTCTTATAATCTCGTTTATGTACATACGAGCAAGACGTTCAAGTGAATAAGTTTCTCGTATAGGTAAGAAATGAGCAGATTTGGTCAATCTATCAACAATGACCCAAATTGCATCAATGCCTTGAGAAACCTTGGGAAGACCAGTAACAAAATCCATGGTAATGTGCTCCCACTTTCCTTCTGGAATTTCAAGTGGTTGCAATGGACCTTTTGGCACTTGATGCTCTACCTTGACACGTTGACAAGTTAAACACCTTTGAGATAAACTTCGTGATCTCTCTCTTCATATTGCTCCACCAAAATGTATGTCGAAGATCATGATACATTTTGGTACTCCCAGGATGGATTACAAACGGTGTGTTGTATGCCTCCATCATGATTTTATACTTTAAATCAGGGTCGTTAGGAACACAAAGTCTGCAGTTGACTTTAAGTATTCCTTCTTCATCGATTCTTGCTTCCGGGATAGCACCTTCTTGCACTTTCTTCTTCATACGCATCAGCTCCAGGTCTGAATCTTGAGCAACTTTAACTTTATCTATTAAAGTCGGTTCTACTCGTATATTTTCCATCATCACGTGGGTCCCTGGAGTCTTTAACTCTATCTTCATCCTTTGCAAGTCATATAAAATGGGCCTTTGCGTTGACAATATCGTACTCGTACCCGCATATGATCTTCTACTCAATGCATCAGCTACTACGTTCGCTTTTTCAGGATGGTATTGAATAGTATGATCATAATCTTTCAATAGTTCGGGCCAACGTCGTTGCCGTATGTTGAGTTCCTTTTGAGTGAAGAAATATTTGAGGCTTTTATGATCCGTATAGATCTCCACTTTCTCCCCATACAGGTAATGCCTCCAAATTTTAAGTATTAAGACAACAACTGCCAACTCTAGATCATGAGTAGGATAATTCCTCTCATATTCTTTGAGTTGTCGAGAGGCATAGGCTATGACTTTTCTATGTTACATGAGAACACATCCTAACCCTTTGCCCGAAGCATCACTATAGATGACAAATCCCTCCGAGCCAGATGGTATTGTCAGAACAGGTGTTGAAATGAGTCTCCTCTTGAGTTATTGAAAACTCTTCTTACATTCCTCGCTCCAACCAAATTTTGTATCTTTTCGAGTCAGCTGAGTTAATGGAGTAGCGATTCAAAAAAATTCTTCCACGAATCTCCGATAATAACCAGCTAAGCCGAGAAAGCTATGTACTTCGGTCACCGACTTAGGTTGTTCCCAGCTTTGAATTGCTTCAATCTTTGCCGGGTCAGCAGATATTCCGTGATTTGATATCGCGTGCCCAAGGAATGCTACTTCCTCAAGCCAGAACTCGCATTTCTTTAACTTGGCATATAACTTGTTCTCACGAAGCTTTTGGAGTATCAGCCTCAAGTGTTGCTCATGATCTTCATGGCTTTTGGAGTAAATGAGGATGTCATCAATAAAGACAACTATAAAGTGATCTAAATATTCCATGAATACTTGGTTCATAATATTCATGAAGGCAGCAGGAGCATTAGTCAATCCAAAAGACATGACTAGGAATTTATAATGCCCGTACCGAGTTCTGAAAGTCGTCTTTGGAATGTCATCGGTTTTAATCTTTAACTGATGATATACGGAACGAAGATCAATCTTTGAAAAGAATTTGGCACCTTGCAACTGGTCAAACAAGTCATCAATGCGAGACAACGGGTACCTATTTTTGATAGTGACATGGTTCAACTCCCGATACTCAATACAAAGTCGCATAATCCTATTTTTCTTCTTCACGAATAGAACAGGAGCACCCCAAGGAGACGTACTAGGACGAATGAAACCGATGTCTAATAATTCCTGCAGTTGGGTCTTTAACTCCTGAAGTTCAATAGGAGCCATTCGATATGGGGCTTTAGAAATGGGTTTTGTACTGGGTTTAAGGTCGATACAAAACTCAATTTCACGCTCTGGGGGTAGGCCAGGAAGTTCTTCAGGGAATACGTTAGGAAATTTATTAACAATAGAAATATCATTCAAAACTGACGTATTTTTGTTTAAATCCGTGACATGAGCTAAGAAAGCTTGACATCCATTTTTCAATAAACGAATAGCTTTATGGCTTGAGATGACAGTGATTGATTTTAAAGATTTGGTTGCTTGAATTCGCATAATAGGTTGGTTAGTAATATGAAAGCTAACAACCTTGCGAAAATAATCAATTTTAGCATGATGAGTAGTTAACCAATCAATCCCTAGAATCACGTCAAATGCAAGTATTTTCAAAGAAATAAGATCAACATGTAACGTGCGAGTGCCGATTTGAACTAAACAAGACTTATAAATAGTGGATGTAATGAAGGTTTCTCCCAACAGAGTTTCAACAGATAAGTCATAGTCTAATTTCTCCGGAGACAAATTTAAACGCTGAGCGCAAGTTGGAGAAATAAAAGAATGGGTAGAATCGGTCTCAAATAAGGTATAGACCTCGCTAGAGTTTATGATTAGCTTACCCGTGATGACCTCGTTCGGGTTCCTTGCTTTCTGGGAGGTCACGACAAATGCTCTCCCTTAAACTACTGGTTTTGACTTGTCTGGGACGGCATTTGGTTTTACCGTTCCAATTGGATTTGGCTTCCCTATACGACAAAATCTAGGTAGGTGACCTTCTCTTCCACAATTGTAACACGTTTTGGACTGCTACGCACAGTTTGGACTGATGTTTCCCTCCCCTCCGCATTTAAAGCATATGATAGGTGGTCATTCTCCTTCCTTAACAACGGGTGCTGGTGCTGACGTTTTTCCATCATTGTTGAATATCCTCTTCTTAAAATGTCCACTTTTATTATTTTGGCCATGATTACCACCGAAGTGGTTACCATTTCTGGCATGTTGATTCCCACCACGTTTATTGTCGCCGCTTCGATAACTGCTACCATTGGTATTATCATTTTGTCGGCTGCTCTCCCTTGGTTGGGATGTCTCATTATCGCGCTCCAATAATTGAGCCCTATTTATAACATCTGAATACAAACACAGTTTATAAGAGATAAGATATTGACGTATCTCGGGTTTCAAACCTCTTAGAAACATCTGTGTCATTCTCTCCTTGTTATCAACTAAGTGGGACGCAAACCAGGATAACTCGACAAACTTGGCTTCGTACTGCGACACGGTCATATTTTTTTGCTCCAGCTTGATGAACTCTACCTCTTTCATGTGATGAATACTTTCAGGAAAGTACTTGTCATTGAATAGTTCTTGGAACTTCTCCCAAGATATCTTCAGTGCGGCAGGTTGAGTACGTTTTATAGATTTCCACCAGTAATCTGCCTCTCCTCACAACATGAAGGTGGCAAAGGGAACCTTTTGCTCCTCGGAGCATCCCAAGACATCAAATATCATGGTGATCTGCTTTATCCACGTCTCCGCCTTTAGTGGTTTTGGCTCTTCAATAAACTCCGGTGGTCCCAGCTCTTTGAACTGCTTAGCGGTGATCGTCCGACAGTTGTCAGTGTTTCTGTAACACCCCCAAATTCAGGTACTTGAAACCCGAACTCAGTGCTTTACGATACCATTTCTATGAGCGGAATAATACTAATAATAATAACAATAATATATATATCAAACTTAATTTACACTTATCAGAGTCTAATCTCAAGTACGCAACCTTTAATACATTATTTACATGATATATAATACATATCATTATCTTAATACAGTCTAACTATTACAAAAGATACCATTAAATATATTCTGTTTTCTTTCCTTTTCACTTGTTCTTGTCTGAACCTTTGGGTTGATCATGCCTAGCTGAAAATATTTAAATTTAAAGCAAGAATGAGCATTTGGGTGCCCAGCAAGTAATAACAATTATAAATATAATTAGCTGAAAGAATTAAATGTTTTCTTTATACATCACTTCTACAACTATTCAATAGTTGTGAAGTAAACTAAACCGATAATAATTACATAACAACTCTATATCACATTTTTGAAACTACGTATTGACTATAAATAGGGTTAAGGTGACATACTATGAACATTGTTTTCTATTTTCGAAAAGGTTCAACAGAACTTCATCTGCAAACCATCATAACTTACGGGTGCGAGGGTGTACATCCCATGGGCCCTGTATTGATCAATACTACATACAAGAACGATGTTATCATTCACTCTGTCCGCCTTGGACGCATCAAAGTTTTCCAATGTTCGGGATATTTATACTTAGTTTGGAATCCGAACCAAAACAATTTGATTGGATACAAAAGGGTTTTATCATATTCAACGATATTTCTAAATCTGTGTCTAGCTGATCAAATAACTTATATATATATATATATATATATATATATATATATATATATATATATATCAACATGTGATTAAATACAATGATTATCCAAGTGAGGTCACTTGTATAACCATATTTTGAAATTAACGAACATAATAAATATATGAATTATATAATATAATATCATGTTGATAAACAATGATCGGATATAATATATACGACAATAGGGTTAATAATCTAGTACAATAATAATATAAATCTGAAATTTTCTTACTCATGTCCATTGCATAAAGAAAATGCAAAGGTAGGATACTTGCCTAGTCTGCTGCTTACAATACGCAACTTAGTTTTATCTTTTATACCGAAACCTATCATTAATAAGATCATTTGATCGATTAGAATAACATACTATAACACATAGCACTGCTTATTGTAGTCAGCACATAACCGAATCACCTTGTCACACCCATTCATCAGTCATTAAATCACAAATAAACATTAATACAGTCAAAATATCTAAGTCCAGATCAATTTCTGAAACATGTCGGTGTACCGACGGCTTTAACGGGTAATTATCGAGTCTAAGACTCTATTATGACAACCCGAGAATTTGAATTTTTTTTAATTAATTGATTTAAGGTTCAATATTAGAAGCTAGACATAAAATAAGTGTATGCGTATGATATTTTTGAGAAGGAATTTTAAGGATTTCAAAATTCTTTTAAGGATTTAGGTGAATTATTCAGGATTAAGGGAATACGTAAATATATTCTGTGAATATGGTTATGTATGTGTATAATACGTGGTTAAGGGTCAAAGGTTGACCAGATAAACGATATCTGTAACAAACCCTAATCGTATATTAAGAACGTCAACGTTCGGTTAGAAATTTTTTACGAATTATAAGAAAATCCTAGAAACCGGTTCTGGAAACCCTATCTTCAGTTCTGGAAATCTGAAACCCTAATTCGGGAATTTAAAACCTTATATTGGGAACTTAATGGCGTAAGTGTAAATAATTATGAGATTAATTAGGGTTAATCTTAACAAATTGGTTAGAAAACCCTAAATTCAAAATTTGAAACCCTAATTTCTAGTTTAGGAACCCTAATTTGTAATTAGGGAAAGACTGATTGTTAGTTTAATAATTTTAATGTTAATTAGAAAATATTAATCCTAATTTTCAAGTTATTAGTAATTAGCAACCCTAATCTAATTACGAAATCTAATTTCTAATTTCGAAAAATTATTTTTCTATTAGAAACCTTAAGTAGTGGGTTATAAACCCTAATTATCATTTTGACCCTAATTGCTTAATTAGCAATTTTAATTAAGATATATTAATCCTAATTAGCAAGATTGAATTATGATTAGTAAATTTTAATATAATTAGAAAATTCTAATTATAATTTAAAAATATTAATTTTCTATTTTGAAAATCAAAATTTAGAAATATTAGAAATTAAATTACAAAAAAAATGTAAGGGTTAAAACCTAAACCCTAAAGGGTTCAAACCCTAAACCCAAACCATAAGTGTTTGGCCATTTACTAGAATGCCATTAAAAATTTAATGCAAAAAGACTAAAGTACCCCTTTTCTTAATAGTTAAGTAAAAGATCTTGCAAATCTTGTGAGTCACCACCTTGAGACTTATCCCATGTGATCTAAATCTTCCAAGATCAGATTTGGGGGACACCTAGCCACACTTACAACCAAGGATCAAAAAGATCAAGAATTAAAATAAGAAAAATGCTTACTTTACATTTTATTTTGTCCAAGTCTCTTCTCTCTTTATATTTTCGGATCTTAGAGTGAGAGAGTGTGAGAAAACAAGCCAATAAAACACCAAGAACAGATCATGAGGATCCTTAGATTTGATGTTAGATGTTATAATTTGTTGTTTAGAAGTGTGTTATAAGGTGTTAATTAGTGATCTGGATTGTTAAATCCCAGATCCATAACATCAAAGTGCTCAAAATTTGAGTTTAAGAAGTCTGGAAAAATGTTGAAATATGGCCTTACAGCCATATGCTAAAGGCCAAAAATTTTTATATGTTCAGTGTTACTGTTGTTTTATGTTATAGATCTATAGTATGCTATGTGGTCTTTGTTCTGAATCTTGAAACAGAGTCATATCGTGTCTAGATCGTAACTTATGAGCAGTCAAAGGCCGTTGACCGTTCACGGGAAGCCAGTTCTGGGCAACCCAGAATTTTTCCCAGAAGGTCTTACAAGACTTTCAAAGCCTCTGTTCTTGCTTCTGACACATGTTTTGGCCAAGTTGTTGTTTGATCTGGATAGCATGTCGTGTGCACTACATATCTTAGTCCTTAGAACAAGCAGATCACGAGCAGAATCTTAGATAATCACGGTCAAACAACCGTTGACCACAAGCCGGATGAACTTTTCTGGAAAACCCAGAAAGTTCAAGAACAACTTCTGACCCCTACTTTGACCGGCTTGAATCTTGTGCATATGTTGTTGTTGTGATGATATAATGATATATTATGGTACCCTGGCATCCTTACTATATGTTTAAACCTTCATAACACTTAACTAATGACCAGAACCCTAAGATATTTGAGCCACATAGTGAGCACTCGAACTTGTCTGGATTTCTAGGTAACCCAGAAAACCCAGTAGGCCTCTGATAGTAACTTTGCGAGCTTGGATCTTGCAATTTAGTAATGTTATGGCTATGGAACGTGTTCATAATTGTAGTGTTACGCTCATACTATCATCACAACCCATTAGCCAGCCCAGAAACCATATAACCTTGAATCAAATGGTGGTCAAACTAGCTAGTTTGTAACTGACATGAAGGTCTAAAGAACAGCTCAAGAACACCTATAGCAACGGGTCTGTCGCTATAGGGCCCTTTAGTGACACTTATTTTCGAAAAATACTTATTTTAATTAAATAAATCGAATTAAATGGTTTTTAATTATTAAAAATACAAAATAAATTTCGAAAAATTATTTTAAAGTCTGAAAAATAGTTTTTAATTATTTAGAGTATATTTCATAGATATTTAATATTTTTGGAATATAAATGGTATTTAATTTATTTAATTATAATATTAAATAAATTATTTAAAAATGATTTAAATACATGAAAAATTATATTATGGTATTAGAAAATATTTTAAGTTATTTTTAGTGACTTTTAATATTTTGTGATGAATTTCATTAATTAACTTATATTACTGATAGTTAATTTATTTAATAAATATATTAAATAAATTATTAAAAATAGAATTAATGATTTTTATATCATATAAAAATGATTGAAGTGTTATAAAAATATTTTAAGTTATAAAATATAACTTGTGATATTTTGCCATGAAAATATTAATATTTTAATATTAAAAGCAATTATCAGATAATGGATTTATGTATTTAAAAATCATATAAAGGTGATTTTAAAGTATTAAAAATACTTTGTGATATTATAAATATTTTATAATATTATGTTATGATTTTCATTAATATTTAGTAATAAATAAATATTAATGATAAAGGAATTATGTGATATTTAATTCATTTAAATATGATATTAATGATTGAAAAATCATTTTAAATGATAATAATTATCTAAAAATTATTACGAACTTACGAAAAATATTTTGAATGATATTAAAATTATCTGAGATTATTGTTAAGTATTAGGCAGAGTTTAATTGAACTTAAACTCGACGATTGTCCGACTAGACTGTCGAGATGTTAGAATTGTATCGAACTCGACTCAGACTGTCAAAGTTTGACTTGAGGTTATGTCTTATGTGTGTTATAGACTGATAGGCTTATGTGATAATGTGTTTAGGTGATTTTAAATACTGTGATAATATTATTCTAATGTATAGATCAGTATTATTTCTATTAGGTTTTCAGACAAAGCTAGATAAATTGAGTAACGGTAATCAATGATTCAGGCAAGTTTTACTTAACTCTACTAAGAGTTGTTTCATTCAGATATGCTTATGGTTAATCATTGCTGATTGCTACTGTAGAATTGTACTCTGTACATATTGCATGTATAAGTCAGGTATGAAAGGCTTATCACTTTCATTACCAGTTGTCCAGATATATTTGTTCATGTTTAATACTTGTTCAGTCAAAATTTTGTTCGTGCTAATTTACAACTATATTGATGAATTATAGCCAGGTTATTATTCAGACTCTTTCAATCATGATATATCTTAATAAATTTAAACTTGCTGGGCAACTTTCATGCTCACCCTTGCAATATCATGATAAATATTACAGATAAGGCGAATGCGTTTGGATACAAGAAAAAGGGTTAAAGCCAAGTTCAGCTTGGGATAAAATGTGCAGCTAATTTGTAATAGAATAGTTTGATAAATATGTTATATGTCTGATAGTTTATGAATTGTGTATAAGTTAAGGTTACTCGAGTTTGGGGAAATAATGTGTACGTTTATTGTATAAATAATTTATGTTTATATCTTCCGCAAATAGTGATAGAATGATTTTACCGGATCCGCGGTAATTTGGGACCCGAATTCGGGGCTTTCACAGTTGGTATTAAAGCTGTTGGTTATAAACCTTAGGTAGGGTTACCTGATACTAATAACCGCATTGATTAGGATAGGTACTAACTCAAATAGAGTTAGTGTGTCGGTAAGATTCAAAGACGGATCTCGGCGAGTTATAAGATACAGAGTTTCCTAACTCTGATAATAAAGTTAAACAGTAGTGGTGAATAGATAGAGTCTAAAAGACTAATAGTACGGGGATAGGAGATCGTAAAAAAAACGATTAAGATATAAAAATAAATCATAATATATACGATGAGATCACCCCGTGATCTGATAAGGTGATAGCAGGGAGAAGAATCAATCTGATGATTGAAAAGTTACAGCAAAGATTGCTGTGTGGCAGTTGTACTATGAAATGGTACAGATTCAGGAAAGGATTATGAATACGAGTTAAATAAAATTCGTATTAAGAAGGGTGTTAAGATTAGGTGGGGATTCAATTGAGGACTCATGACAGCAGCTAGGTCGTATGATTCTTCGTATGGGAGTTGAATTGTACTTGGTGTAAAAACAACTTAGTTTCTGGCACTGATAATCATTGAAATGTTTGTGTCGCGCTAATTGCTATATGCATGTTAAGAGGGTGATTCATTTCTCATGTGTATAACAGATAGATAGGTTATAGGTAGAGAATATAAGGTTAAGTATGAGTTCTTAAAACTCATACTTATGGCACGTTCGTGACTCATAATTATATGAAATATTTATGAATCCCTCAGCGAATGGACGCCAAAGGTCTGTTTAGGACAAGTTCTTAAACTCATATGATTGTGGCAAATTCCTGAACTCATAAATGTGGTAAGTTTGACAAACTGGGTATAGTTCTGTGTGAATGGAGTATTAAGGATAATAGGAATAGATAGACTGTTTAAGAAAATAATTATTAGTGGAGACATAGGTTTTCCAAAATTCCTAGCTATGCTAGACTTCGAACTTTTTGGACGTCAAGCTAAATACGCACTATGTGCTTTTAAGAAAAAATAAAATAAAATGTAGACTCGTAATCATTTTTGGAACGGTTTAAAGTATAGTTTATGCTACTTATTTTAGCTAGACGCAAATGATTTGAAATATCAAAATATACTTTATTTATCACTTAGGTACCATGTAACCTGGTGCAGAGATGATAAAAAGGTGATGGAGTTGTAAATACAGGAATACTTAGTGGGAATTTGATCTAAAATCCTTATTCCACTATTGTATGATGTGTTATGACAAAGTCATACGATGACGGCATCCTCAAACGGACTGCTAATATAGTATGGCATCATGACGTCATTCTCCAAAATATTTTCAAAAATTTTAATTTGCCAACGGGGTTTGGCTACACCTAAATAATTCGATTGAATTGAATTATTGATATGAGTCTATGCTATTCGATTCAGCCAGTCCAATGTTTATGAAAACTCTAAATGTTCATTGAAAGAAATTTCTCAAACCAAATTGTTTTCGTACAGAATCCAATAAGACTGAGGTAGAATTTTGTGCCTATGGCAGTGAAGAGAAACAGATAAAATTAGTACTTGGCCAGTACATGGCATATCGGGCTAATCACCCTTTATGTCTATATGTTATGACGGTTTGCGGATGAATTTTCATAAAACCTTTGCGAAAATGACGGACAAATAGTCTATATGATTCCTCAGCAAAATTTACAAATCTTTTTCTCTTGTGAGTGGTGTATTGGGTAGCATGTGATGATGTGTATGTATGGTATAAGGTGTAAGGTAAATTTTGGGGACGAAATTTTTAGAAGAAGGGGTGAATGTGACAACCCGAGAATTTGAATTTGTTTTTAATTAATTGATTTAAGGTTCAATATTAGAACCTAGACATAAAATAAGTGTATGCGTATGATATTTTTGAGAAGGAATTTTGAGGATTTCAAAATTCTGTTAAGGATTTAGGTGAATTATTCAGGATTAAGGGAATACGTGAATATATTCTGTGAATATGGTTATGTATGTGTATAATATGTGGTTAAGGGTCAAGGGTTGACCAGATAAATGATATATATAACAAACCCTAATCGTATATTAAGAACGTCAACGTTCGGTTAGAAAATTTTTACGAATTATAAGAAAACCCTAGAAACCGATTCTGGAAACCCTATCTTCAGTTCCGGGAATCTGAAACCTTAATTCGGGAATTTAAAACCCTAAATTTGGAACTTAATGGCGTAAGTGTAAATAATTATGAGATTAATTAGGGTTAATCTTAACAAATTGGTTAGAAAACCCTAAATTCAAAATTTGAAACCCTAATTTCTAGTTTAGGAACCCTAATTTGTAATTAGGGAAAGACTGATTGTTAGTTTAATAATTTTAATGTTAATTAGAAAATATTAATCCTAATTTTCAAGTTATTAGTAATTATCACCGCTAATCTAATTACGAAATCTAATTTCTAATTTAGAAAAATTATTTTTCTATTAGAAACCTTAAGTAGTGGGTTATAAACCCTAATGATCATTTTGGCCCTAATTGCTTAATTAGCAATTTTAATTAGGATGTACTAATCCTAATTAGCAAGATTGAATTATGATTAGTAAATTTTAATATAATTAAAAAATTCTAATTATAATTTAAAAATATTAATTTTCTATTTTGAAAACCAAAATTTGGAAATATTAGAAATTAAATTACAAAAAAATGTAAGGGTTAAAACCTAAACCCTAAAGGGTTCAAACCCTAAACCCAAACCCTAAGGGTTTGGCCATTTACTAGAATGCCATTAAAAATTGTATGCGAAAAGACTAAAGTACCCCTTTTCTTAATAGTTAAGTAAAAGATCTTGCAAATCTTGTGAGTCACCACCTTGAGACATATCCCATGTGATCTAAATCTTCCAAGATCAGATTTGGGGGACACCTAGCCACACTTACAACCATGGATCAAAAAGATCAAGAATTAAAATAAGAAAAATGCTTACTTTACATTTTATTTTGTCCAAGTCTCTTCTCTCTCTATATTTTCGGATCTTAGAGTGAGAGAGTGTGAGAAAACAAGCAAAGATCATGTAATAAAACACCAAGAACAGATCATGAGGATCAGGAATAAAAATCAAAGTCCAAAAGGTATAAAACCCTAAATCTTGAAATCCTTAGATTTAATGTTAGATGTTATAATTTGTTGTTTAGAAGTGTGTTATAAGGTGTTAATTAGTGATCTGGGTTGTTAAATCCCAGATCCATAACATCAAAGGGCTCGAAATTTGAGTTTATGAATTCTGGAAAAATGTTGAAATATGGCCTTACAGCCATATGTTAGAGGCCATAAATTTTTATCTATTAAGTGTTAATGTTGTTTTATGTTATAGATCTATAGTATGCTATGTGGTCTTTGTTCTGAATCTTGAAACAGAGTCATATCATGTCTAGATCGTAACTTATGAGCAGTCAAAGGCCGTTGACCGTTCACGGGAAGCTAGTTATGGGCAACCCAGAATTTTTCCCAGAAGGTCTGACAAGACTTTCAAAGCCTCTGATCTTGCTTCTGACACATGTTTTGGCCAAGTTGTTGTTTGATCTGGATAGCCTGTCGTGTGCACTACATATCTTAGTCCTTAGAACAAGCAGGTCACGAGCAGAATCTTAGATAATCACGGTCAAACAACCGTTGACCACAAGCCGGATGAACTTTTCTGGAAAACCCAGAAAGTTCAAGAACAACTTCTGACCCCTACTTTGACCGGCTTGAATCTTGTGCATATGTTGTTGTTATGATGATATAATGATATATTATGGTACCCTGACATCCTTACTATATCTTTAAACCTTCATAACACTTAACTAATGACCAGAACCCTAAGATATTTTAGCCACATAGTGAGCACTCGAACCTGTCTGGGTTTCTAGGTAACCCAGAAAACCCAGCAGGCCTCTGATAGTAACTTTGTGAGCTTGGATCTTGCAATTTAGTGATGTTATGGCTATGGAACGTGTTCATAATTGTAGTGTTACGCTCATACTATCATCACAACCCATTAGCCAGCCCAGAAACCATATAACCTTGAATCAAATGGTGGTCAAACTAGCTAGTTTGTAACTGACATGAAGGTCTAAAGAACAGCTCAAGAACACCTATAGCGACGTGTCTGTCGCTATAGGGCCCTTTAGTGACACTTATTTTCAGAAAATACTTATTTTAATTAAATAAATCGAATTAAATGGTTTTTAATTATTAAAAATACAAAATAAATTCTGAAAAATTATTTTAAAGTCTGAAAAATAGTTTTTAATTATTTAGAGTATATTTCATAAATATTTAATATTTTTGGAATATAAATGGTATTTAATTTATTTAATTATAATATTAAATAAATTATTTAAAAATGATTTAAATACATGAAAAATTATATTATGATATTAGAAAATATTTTAAGTTATTTTTAGTGACTTTTAATATTTTGTGATGAATTTCATTAATTAATTTATATTACTGATAGTTAATTTATTTAATAAATACATTAAATAAATTATGAAAAAATAGAATTAATGATTTATAAATCATATAAAAATGATTGAAGTGTTATAAAAATATTTTAAGTTATAAAATATAATTTTTGATATTTTGGCATGAAAATATTAATATTTTAATATTAAAAGCAATTATCGGATAATAGATTTATGTATTTAAGAATCATATAAAGGTGATTTTAAAGTATTAAAAGTACTTTGTGATATTATAAATATATTATAATATTATGTTATGATTTTTTATAATATTTAGTAATAAATAAATATTAATGATAAAGGAATTATGTGGTATTTAATTCATTTAAATACGATATTAATGATTAGAAAATCATTTTAAATGATAATAATTATCTGAAAATTATTACGAACTTATGAAAAATATTTTGAATGATATTAAAATTATCTGAGATTATTGTTAAGTATTAGGCAGAGTTTAATTGAACTTAAACTCGACTATTGTCCGACTAGACCGTCAGGATGTTAGAATTGTATCGAACTCGACTCAGACTGTCAAAGTTTGACTTGAGGTTATGTCTTATGTGTGTTATAGACTGATAGGCTTATGTGATAATGTGTTTAGGTGATTTTAAATAATGTGATGATATTATTCTAATGTATAGATCAGTATTATTTCTATTAGGTTTTCAGACAAAGCTAGATAAATTATGTAACGGTAATCAACGATTCAGGCAAGTTTTACTTAACTCTACTAAGAGTTGTTTCATTCAGATATGCTTATGGTTAATCATTGTTGATTGCCACTATAGAATTGTACTCTGTACATATTGCATGTATAAGTCAGGTATGAAAGGCTGATCACCTTCATTACCAGTTGGTCCAGATATGTTTGTTCATGTTTAATACTTGTTCAATCAAAATTTTGTTCGTGCTAATTCATAATTATATTGATGAATTATAGCCAGGTTATTATTCAAACTCTTTCAATCATAATATATCTTAATAAATTTAAACTTGCTGGGCAACTTTCATGCTCACCCTTGCTATATCATGATAAATATTGTAGATAAGGCGAATGCGTTTGGATACAGGAAAAAGGGTTAAAGCCAAGTTCAGCTTGGGATAAAATGTGCAGCTAATTTGTAATAGAATAGTTTGATAAATATGTTATATGCCTGATAGTTTATGAATTGTGTATAAGTTAAGGTTACTCGATTTTGGAGAAATAATGTGTACGTTTATTGTATAAACAATTTATGTTTATATCTTCCGCAAATATTGATAGAATGATTTTACCGGATCCGCAGTGATTTGGGACCCGAATTCGGGGCTTTCACAGTTGGTATCAAAGCTGTTGGTTATAAATCTTAGGTAGGGTTATCTGATACTAATAACCGCAGTGATTAGGATAGGTACTAACTCAAATAGAGTTAGTGTGTTGGTAAGATTCAAAGACGGATCTCGGCGAGTTATAAGATACAGAGTTCCCTAACTCTGATAATAAAATTGAACAGTAGTAGTGAATAGATAGAGTCTAAAAGACTAATAGTACGGGGATAGGAGATCGTAAAAAAAAACGATTAAGATATAAAAATAAATCGTAATATATACGATGAGATCACCTCGTGATCTGATAAGGTGATAGCAGGGAGAAGAATCAATCTGATGATTGAAAAGTTACAGCAAAGATTGCTGTGTGGCAGTTGTACTATGAAATGGTACAGATTCAGGAAAGGATTATGAATACGAGTTAAATGAAATTCGTAGTAAGAAGGGTGTTAAGATTAGGTGGGGATTCAATTGAGGACTCGTGACAGCAGCTAGGTCGTATGATTCTTCGTATGGGAGTTGAATTGTACTTGGTGTAAAAACTACTTAGTTTCTAGCACTGATAATCATTGAAATATTTGTGTCGCGCTAATTGCTATATGCATGTTAAGAGGGTGATTCCTTTCTCATGTGTATAACAGATAGATAGGTTATAGGTAGAGAATATAAGGTTAAGTACGAGTTCTTAAAACTCATGCTTACGGTACGTTTGTGACTCATAATTATATGAAATGTTTATGAACCCCTCACCGAATGGACGCCAAAGGTCTATCTAGGACAAGTTCTTAAACTCATATGATTGTGGCAAGTTCCTAAACTCATAAGTGTGGTAAGTTTGACGAACTGGTATAGTTTTGTGTGAATGGAGTATTAAGGATAATAGGAATAGGTAGACTGTTTAAGCAAATGATTATTAGTGGAAACATAGGTTTTCCAAAATTTCTAGCTATGCTAGACTTCGAACTTTTTGGACATCAAGCTAAATACGCACTATGTGCTTTTAAGAAAAAATAAAATAAAATGTAGACTCGTAATCATTTTTGGAACGGTTTAAAGTATAGTCTATGCTACTTATTTCAGCTAGACGCAAATGATTTGAAATATTAAAATATATTTTATTTATCACTTAGGTACCATATAACCTGGTGCAGAGATGATAAAAAGGTGATGGAGTTGTAAATACAGGAATACTTAGTGGGAATTTGATCTAAAATCCTTATTCCACTATTGTATGATGTGTTATGACAAAGTCATACGATAACGGCATCCACAAATGGACTGTTAATATAGTACGGCATCATGACGTCATTCTCAAAAATATTTTCAAAAAATTTAATTTGCCAACGGGGTTTGGCTACACCTAAATAATTCGATTGAATTGAATTATTGATATGAGTCTATGCTATTCGATTTAGCTAGACCAATGTTTATGAAAACTCTAAATGTTCATTGAAAGAAGTTTCCCGAACCAAATTGTTTTGGTACGGAATCCAATAAGACTAAGGTAGAATTTTGTGCCTATAGCAGTGGAGAGAAACAGATAAAATTAGTACCTGGCCAGTACAGGGTATATCGGGCTAATCACCCTTTGTGTCTATAAGTTATGTCGGTTTGCGGATGAATTTCCATAAAACCTTTGCGAAAATGACGGACAAATAGTCTATATGACTACTCAGCAAAATTTACAAATTCTTTTCTCTTGTGAATGGTGTATTGGGTAGCATGTGATGATGTGTATGTATGGTATAAGGTGTAAGGTGTAAGGTAAATTTCGGGGACGAAATTTTTAGAAGAAGGGGTGAATGTGACAACCGGAGAATTTGATTTTTTTTTAATTAATTGATTTAAGGTTCAATATTAGAACCTAGACATAAAATAAGTGTATGCGTATGATATTTTTGAGAAGAAATTTTGAGGATTTCAAAATTCTATTAAGGGTTTAGGTGAATTATTCAGGATTAAGGGAATACGTGAATATATTCTTTGAATATGGTTATGTATGTGTATAATATGTGGTTAAGGGTCAAGGGTTGACCAGATAAACGATATCTGTAACAAACCCTAATCGTATATTAAGAACGTCAACGTTCGGTTAGAAAATTTTTACAAATTATAAGAAAACCCTAGAAACCAGTTCTGGAAACCCTATCTTCAGTTCCGGGAATCTGAAACCCTAATTCGGGAATTTAAAACCCTAAATTGGGAACGTAATGGCGTAAGTATAAATAATTATGAGATTAATTGGGGTTAATCTTAACAAATTGGTTAGAAAACCCTAAATTCAAAATTTGAAACCCTAATTTCTAGTTTAGGAACCCTAATTTGTAATTAGGGAAAGACCGATTGTTAGTTTAATAATTTTAATGTTAATTAGAAAATATTAATCCTAATTTTCAAGTTATTAGTAATTAGCAACCCTAATCTAATTACGAAATCTAATTTCTAATTAAAAAAAATTATTTTTCTATTAGAAACCTTAAGTAGTGGGTTATAAACCCTAATGATCATTTTGACCCTAATTGCTTAATTAGCAATTTTAATTAGGATATATTAATCCTAATTAGCATGATTGAATTATGATTAGAAAATTTTAATATAATTAGAAAATTCTAATTATAATTTAAAAATATTAATTTTCTATTTTGAAAACCAAAATTTGGAAATATTAGAAATTAAATTACAAAAAAAAGTGTAAGGGTTGAAACCTAAACCCTAAAGGGTTAAAACCCTAAACTCAAACCTTAAGGGTTTGGCCATTTACTAGAATGCCATTAAAAATTGTAAGCAAAAAGACTAAAGTACCCCCCTTTTCTTAATAGTTAAGTAAAAGATCTTGCAAATCTTGTGAGTCACCACCTTGAGACATATCCCATGTGATTTAAATCTTCCAAGATCAGATTTGGGGGACACTTAGCCACACTTACAACCATGGATCAAAAAGATCAAGAATTAAAATAAGAAAAATGTTTACTTTACATTTTATTTTGTCCAAGTCTCTTCTCTCTCTATATTTTCGGATCTTAGAGTGAGAGAGTGAGAAAACAAGACAAGATCATGTAATAAAACACCAAGAACAGATCATGAGGATCAGGAATAAAAATCAAAGCTCAAAAGGTATAAAACCCTAAATCTTGAAATCCTTAGATTTGATGTTAGATGTTATAATTTATTGTTTAGAAGTGTGTTATAAGGTGTTAATTAGTGATCTGGATTGTTAAATCCCATATCCATAACATTAAAGTGCTCGAAATTTGAGTTTAAGAAATCTGGAAAAATGTTGAAATATGGCCTTACAGCCATATGTTAGAGGCCATAAATTTTTATATGTTAAGTGTTAGTGTTGTTTTATGTTATAGATCTATAGTATGCTATGTGGTCTTTGTTCTGAATCTTGAAACAGAGTCATATCATGTCTAAATCGTAACTTATGAGCAGTCAAAGGTCGTTGACCGTTCACGGGAAGCCAGTTCTGGGCAACCCAGAATTTTTCCCAGAAGGTCTGACAAGACTTTCAAAGCCTTTGATCTTGCTTCTGACACATGTTTTGGCCAAGTTGTTGTTTGATCTGGATAGCCTGTCGTGTGCACTACATATCTTAGTCCTTAGAACAAGCAGATCACGAGCAGAATCTTAGATAATCACGGCAAACAACCGTTGACCATAAGCCGGATGAACTTTTCTAGAAAACCCAGAAAGTTCAAGAACAACTTCTGACCCCTACTTTGATCGGCTTGAATCTTGTGCATATGTTGTTGTTATGATGATATAATGATATTTTATGGTACCCTGACATCCTTACTATATGTTTAAACCTTCATAACACTTAACTAATGACCAGAACCCTAAGATATTTGAGTCACATAGTGAGCACTCGAACCTCTCTGGGTTTCTAGGTAATCCAGAAAACCCAGCAGGCATCTGACAGTAACTTTGCGAGCTTAGATCTTGCAATTTAGTGATGTTATGGCTATGGAGCGTGTTCATAATTGTAGTGCTACACTCATACTATCATCACAACCCAATAGCCAGCCCAGAAACCATGTAACCTTGAATCAAATGGTGGTCAAACTAGCTAGCTTGTAACTGACATGAAGTTCTAAAGAACAGCTCAAGAACACCTATAGCGACGGGTCTGTCGCTATAGGGCCCTTTAGTGACACTTATTTTCGAAAAATTCTTATTTTAATTAAATAAATCGAATTAAATGGTTTTTAATTATTAAAAATATAAAATAAATTCTGAAAAATTATTTTAAAGTCTGAAAAATAGTTTTTAATTATTTAGAGTATATTTCATAAATATTTAATATTTTTGGAATATAAATGGTATTTAATTTATTTAATTATAATATTAAATAAATTATTTAAAAATAATTTAAATACATGAAAAATCATGAAAAATTATATTATGGTTATAGAAAATATTTTAAGTTATTTTTATTGACTTTTCATATTTTGTGATGAATTTCATTAATTAATTTATATTACTGATAGTTAATTTATTTAATAAATATATTAAATAAATTATTAAAAAATAGAATTAATGATTTATAAATCATATAAAAATGATTGAAGTGTTATAAAAATATTTTAAGTTATAAAATATAACGTTTGATATTTTGCCATGAAAATATTAATATTTTAATATTAAAAATAATTATCGAATAATGGATTTATGTATTTAAAAATCATATAAAGGTGATTTTAAAGTATTAAAAGTACTTTGTGATATTATAAATATATTATAATATTATGTTATGATTTTCATTAATATTTAGTAATAAATAAATATTAATGATAACGGAATTATGTGGTATTTAATTCATTTAAATACGATATTAATGATTGGAAAATCATTTTAAATGATAATAATTATCTGAAAATTATTTCGAACTTACGAAAAATATTTTGAATGATATTAAAATTATCTGAGATTATTATTAAGTATTAGGCAGAGTTTAATTGAACTTAAACTCGACGATTGTCCGACGAGACCGTCGGGATGTTAGAATTGTATAGAACTCGACTCAGACTATCAAAGTTTGACTTGAGGTTATGTCTTATGCGTGTTATAGACTGATAGGCTTATGTGATAATATGTTTAGGTGATTTTAAATACTATGATGATATTATTCTAATGTATAGATCGGTATTATTTCTATTAGGTTTTCAGACAAAGCTAGATAAATTGTGTAACGGTAATCAACGATTCAGGTAAGTTTTACTTAACTCTACTAAGAGTTGTTTCATTCAGATATGCTTATGGTTAATCACTGCTGATTACCACTATAGAATTGTACTATGTACATATTGCATGTATAAGTCAGGTATGAAAGGCTTATCACCTTTATTACCAGTTGGTCCAGATATATTTGTTCATATTTAATACTTATTCAGTCAAAATTTTGTTCGTGCTAATTCACAACTATATTGATGAATTATAGCCAGCTTATTATCCAGACTCTTTCAATCATGATATATCTTAATAAATTTAAACTTGATGGGCAACTTTCATGCTCACCCTTGCTATATCATGATAAATATTGTAGATAAGGCGAATGCGTTTGGATACAGGAAAAAGGGTTAAAGTCAAGTTCAGCTTGGGATAAAATGTGCAGCTAATTTGTAATAGAATAGTTTGATAATATGTTATTTGTCTGATAGTTTATGAATTGTGTATAAGTTAAGGTTACTCGATTTTAGGAAAATAATGTGTACATTTATTGTATAAATAATTTATGTTTATATCTTCCTCAAATAGTGATAGAATGATTGTACCGGATCCGCGGTGATTTGGGACCCGAATTCGGGGCTTTCACATCTATCATATAGCTCAATATCTGTAAGTAGCAGTTGTGACGAACGAAAATTTTGTAAATAATTTTAAATATTTATTGAGTTAAATAAATATTTTTCAATGATTTAATTATTAGATTTAATAATTAATCGATGCAATTGTGGTAGATTAATTTAATTTTATGTGTTACATTTATTAAATTAATGTAGAAAATTTTTATTATTCAGGTATGTGATTATGTGAGCTTATTGAATTAAATAAAATAATTTAATTAAGCATGATGTTATTTAATTAATTTAATTATTAATTAGAGAATTAATAAATTGACATTATTTATTAATGAGATAATTGAATATATGATTATGTGAATTTACGAGTAATTATTATATTTTATTTAAATTAAATTAAATAAAATGTGGGATTTATTTTATAAAGAGGGTGACATTTTCAAACTATATAATAAAAGAGTTTATTAAATTAATTGAGTTTAAGCCTTTAAGGCTAGCCAAACGTGGCTTTAGGGGGGGTTACTAGCAGTTACCCATGACTGGGTTAACTGACTAGTATGCGCGTCAGTTCTATTTCAATCGACGTCTTCTTCTTTTCTATTTTTCTCTAAGTCTGATAAAACTAGTTAGAGAGAATCTAATAATTGTTGAGGAGAATTGTGAGCCAGTGATTGAGAAGTAATTCATCTCTTACTAAATCCATTCTACACTTGGTTAATCTTCTCAAACCTAATTTTTATTTTACGTCATTTAGTTTTTATAAAATGGCTTTCAAAGTTTGGTTTAACGTCTGTAATTGGGTTAGGAATAATGATTATGGGTTTTGTTTATGTTATGGCATATCAAATCGTATTTTAATTATATATTGTTGCAAACCATAACATTAGTATTGTGCAAACATGTCGTACATATGTTATTTCAAAATAAACAGAGTACGTGATATGGCCATATGGCCATATATGTGATAATTGATGTATTGATTATATATTATCCCTAAAATTTACACCCTTATATTATTGAGCATGTTAATACGAAGAGATCAAGCCTTAAACGAACGGATTCGGTGTTATAACGAATCCGTAGTGTTAAATTATATATTTTATATTCAAAAACCACCAAGAACATCAAAGTCAGTGAATTCACATGTTTTAACTATGTGATTATGTGTTTTAATTGGTTAAAACTACTCTACAGATGTTGGGTAATGATTATATGGAAGTATTAACATGTGGGTACGTTAAATTAGTGAGTTTAGTGATCATAAAATGTGTAAATCGCCGAACTCTGTGTTCTTCGCGATCTGGGAAACAGTTTCTGGCGTCTCGCGCCGCGGCGCCAACTCCAGAACTGAAGTCCCGCGCCGCAGCGCCACTGCGCCACAGCGCCAAGACCCAAGCCACGGCGCCATAGCGCAGCAGCGCCAAGGGCCCGGCCACAGCGCCACCGCGCCGTAGCGCGACTCCTTAGTACATTAGTGGCGCCGCAGCGCCACTCTCCAGAAAATGTTAGAAATGTATTTTTAAAATGTTAAAGTTTAACAAGTGTTAGTGGATTGATGTAATGAACATGTAATCATGTTAGAGGTATTATGAGATGATAAAATAGTTGTTTAACATGTAATAAAATATTATATGTGAATTGAATTATTAAATACATAATTAGTTTGATAATTCATGAAGTATAAATTATGTGACAACGTGATAATTTGACTAAGTTTAGTCAATAATTAAAGTAGACAACGAGAATGGGTTATGTTGATTAGTTAGTAATTAACTGGTATTGAATGTGAATGGTATGTAGGATTTAATTCAAAGAACGTGCTTAGTTAAAGTGTAATCTACGCACGAGGCAAGTATCCTATCCCTAACTCCATTCTATTGAGCAAGTTTCTTAACCCTACTTTTTAATATCTTTCAAGATTATTAATTACCTTGAATAAGTTATCATTTCTATTATTCAAGTTCAAGTATGATATTACAGATTATTTATATTGTCAAAGCATGATTCAGTTATACAATAATTGTTCTATTGTATACGTTTAAGATTATTATTCAAATTGAATATCGTTATTGTTGAACCTTATTAGACTAGTGAACCTTATTGATTCAACTAGTCCATAGTTGATGAGCGTTCTAAATTTCAGAACCCTTGATGAATTTATCCAAACCAAACTTCCTTCGGTGCGGACTCGAATGTCAAACTGAGATGAACAACCCTGTATAGGGGATTATTTACGCTTTAGCGCTAAGATATTGTGCACAGTATGGTACTAAGGGCTGATCCCCCTAAGTACGAGAAGAAGGTCCATGGTCTTATGACTGTTAAAGGTTTCAAGTATAACCCTTGTTAACCTAGGACATAGTTCAAGGTCTTATGACCCTCAGTATTCTTTTGATTCATGTTATTTATTCTTGATTCAAAAGATGAGCTTTATTCAGATGTCTTTGATTATTCGCATGTTATTATACTGTTATTTCATTTTTATACTTGTGGGCATTTGTGCTCACTCTTGCTTAATAATAACATTGCAGTTAAGAACGAAAGAAGCGATGAACCCTCCACTAGTAAGGGCAAGGGCAAAGTTAGCAAGTGATGAAGACTTGTTATTTTAATTGATGATGTATTTATGTTTAAGACTTATGTTGTTGTTTAAGACTTATTTGTTTAGAATTCCGCACAGATGTTTTAAGATTAGAGTAACCTGGGATTTATTTATGATTCAGTTGATGTAACCCTTAAGGGAAGAGATTTATTTATGATTTCTATCTATTGTATGGTTTGATATTATTTATGGGTAGATAGATTGATGATGCTTGTACAGTGAACACCAAATCCCGTGGAATTGAAGTACCCGAATTTGGGGGTGTCACAGGTTGGTATCAAAGCTGTAGGTTATGAACCTTAGGTGGGGAACAATCTTAGGTAGTAGCCTTATAGAAAGAACTTAGTGAAGGGAAACTCTTATCGAGTTCTAAGATATGAATTTTTGAATTCATTGAAGATAATAAAAGACTTTTTGTGCTTATGTGCTAATGTATGTGTTCGCTAGCACGGATTAGTAACTAAAAGTTAAAATTTTGGTTGTCAGGATGTCGGATGTTGGAGGAG
This sequence comes from Panax notoginseng, assembly GCA_016801055.1. NCBI lineage: Eukaryota > Viridiplantae > Streptophyta > Magnoliopsida > Apiales > Araliaceae > Panax > Panax notoginseng. The sequence goes on along the minus strand of CM029016.1, from coordinate 45,896,617 downwards.
CTAGTCGAACTGGAGAGGTAGAACCCCGATTACCTATAGTACCTACAGAGGAGGAGACCCGAGACATACATGTTGTTAGGGAACAGTTAGTTCTGAGGGAGTCATCTCCATTGATCACCGTTATTGGTCAGGAGCATGAGCCCGAGATTGATCCTGAGGAGGAGTTTGATGAGGAGGAAGAAGAAGAGGAGCTACCACGGTACACTGTTGATGCTGAGATGTATGACACACTATATGACCGTAATGTTGAGTTACAAGATGAGGTTCAGGAATTGACCGAGCAAGCGACTGTTCAGCAGTCTACTCTAGAGGAGAAGGAGAGGGAGATTTCGACTCTTCACTCACGACTAGGAAATGTAGAATGGGAATTGGTCCATGAGAAGGGTCAAACCAAAGATAAGATCGAGGAGATAGAGAAGCTGAAGAAGGAACTGAAGGAAACCTCCGGAAGACTAAAAATAGCAGAGGAAGGATGGGTAAGAGAATCACGTCGAGCTGATCGTGCAGAAGATGATAGTCGTGCAAAGAAGGCAAAGCTTAAAGACACGTACGTCACACTTAATCATGCGATGGATGAGGTTCAAGAGCGAGTGTTAAGGTACCCCATCCAGTTTGAAGGACTTCCATCGTATATGTTGGATCGCAGGATGATGTCTCGTATCATGAATGAGGAGCGTGGCAAGGCTATTGAGCACCTTGGAAGACATGAATAGAATCTGTTTATTTATGTGAAAGACTTATATAGTTTTATGTAAATTCCGATGTGTTTATGAACTAAGGAATATGTTAATATTTGAATGTTTTAAATCCTGTGGATTCTTTATTCCAGGATAGATGATGTAAATAGCAGTATGCTATAGTTTAATGTTAAAACTTTTTATTTGAATGAAAAGATATCAAGTTGTTGAGATGATGTGTTAAGTGATATGTTAAAGTGTTGAGTAATGTCTTAACTATGTAGAGAAATAAATAAAGTTCTAAAAAACGTTTATTTAACAGAAAAATGCCGCCAAGGAGAAGACAACAACGTCAACCGGCTCAGGAATGGTCAACCAATAATAACAATAATGCCAACGTTAATCCAGTTCAACAGTTAGTTAATTTACTAACTGGAGTCATGAATAACCAACCGCAAGCTCCACCTAGCACAACGTTTAAAGATTTTAAGGCGGTGGGACCGCCAGAGTTCAAAGGTTCCAGAAACCCGATCGAGGCTCAAACGTGGGTGATGGAAATGGAGAAGGTTTTTGACGTTGCTAGGGTTCGAGAAGATCATATGACTGTTTTTGCGACATTTATGCTGAAGTCTGAGGCTAGCTACTGGTGGCAGGCAAACAAGATGCGAGGAGGTGAAGGTGTAATTACGTGGGAGAGATTCAAAGAGATGTTTTTCGAAATGTATTTCCCAGCTAGTTTGCAGAATCAGATGGAGGTGCAATTTCTGGAACTGAAACAGGGAAACATGAGCGTGCCTGAATACGCGGCTAAATTCGATGAGTTGGCAAGGTTTGGCCCGTACCAAGTACACACTGACGAGAGGAAAGCCAGACGATTCGAACAAGGACTGAAGCCTTGGGTATACAGCAAGATATCAATGTTTCAACTTAACACGTTTGCGGGATTTTTGGAAAAGGCCATTCTCGCGGAAGGAGGAAGTGATGCAGTGACCAAGTACAACCAAGAACAGAAAAAGAAAAAGAGTGAGAATGAAGGTAATAACAAGACTGGTGGAAGTAATACTGGGAATAATAATAATCAGAAGAGGAAGTGGACGGATAACTCGATAGCTGGAAGTCAACACGGAGGGCAGAAAAAGAAGATAGAAGCATGTCCGACTTGCGGCAAGGCACATCTAGGAGTTTGTTTGAAGGGAAAGAGAGTGTGCTACAATTGTGGTCAGGAAGGCCACATAGCACCAAATTGTCCAAACCCAAAGAAGGGTGCTTGTTTCAACTGTGGTTCGAAAGATCATTTAGCAAGAGACTGTCCCAAGAAGGGATCGGGAGGATCAGGACAAGGAGGAAACCGGGGAAATAACAGTGGAAATACCTTAACCATCACCGGACCACCTATAACAAACCTACCAACCGCCAGAACTTTCAATATGACGGTGCAGGATGCAATCCAGTCTCGTGAGGTGGTGTCAGGTATCATTCCGATCAATAAAATTAATGCTTATGTTTTGTTTGATTCGGGTGCTACTTGTTCCTTTATATCCGAAGACTTTGCTAATAGTTTAGATTTGCTTATGGATGAATTGGATTACCCCATGAACATAGAAATTGCGAATAGAGAAATAATCCCTGTTAAGTACGTGTTTAAGAACTGTAGGGTGGATATTAAGGGTAATATCATGAATGTAGATCTTATCTCTATTCGATTGGGGGAATTCGATGTTATATTGGGTATGGATTGGCTATCCAATTATGGGGCTGTAATTGACTGCCAAAAGAAGCGTATTAACCTTATGACTCCGTCAAAGGTTGTGTTTTATGGTAGCAAGTCGCCTAGACAAGCGAGTTGTCTGACGATGTTGCAGGCCAGGAAGTTATTAAGACAAGACTGTGTAGGATATTTAGCTTACATAGTCGACAGTCGAAAAGAGATCCCGATGGTAGAGGATATACCGATTGTAAGGGACTTCGTCAATGTATTTCCAGACGATTTGCCAGGACTTCCTCCAGATAGAGAAGTAGACTTTGTGATTGATTTGGCGCCCGGAACTGCTCCAATATCGAAGGCACCATACCGAATGGCGCCAGTAGAGATGAAGGAATTAATGGTACAACTACAAGAATTGTTGGACAAAAAGTACATTCAACCGAGCGTATCGCCGTGGGGAGCGCCGGTGTTGTTCGTGAAAAAGAAGGACGGATCGATGAGGCTCTGCATTGACTACAGAGAATTAAATAAGGTCACAATTAAGAACAGATATCCATTACCAAGGATCGATGATCTGTTTGATCAATTGAAGAGAGCAAAATACTTTTCCAAGATTGACTTGAGGAGTGGTTATCACCAACTGAAGGTGAGGCCAGAGGATATACCGAAGACTGCGTTTAGAACGCGATACGGTCACTACGAATTTTTAGTAATGTCGTTTGGTCTAACAAATGCTCCTGCAGCATTTATGGGACTAATGAATGGTGTGTTCAAACCGTTTTTGGATAAATTCGTGGTGGTATTTATAGACGACATTTTGGTATATTCTAAAACCAAAGAAGAACACGAAGAACACTTGAGGTTAACGTTGGAAGTATTGAGAAGGGAGAAGTTGTATGCTAAGTTTTCGAAATGCGAATTCTGGATCGAGAGAGTACAATTTCTTGGTCACGTAATCGATAAAGATGGAATTTCGGTAGATCCATCCAAAGTAGAAGCTGTGATTAAGTGGGATCAACCGAGAACGCCGTCAGAAGTAAGAAGTTTTCTTGGATTAGCAGGATATTATAGAAGATTCATACAAGATTTTTCTAAGATCGCAACTCCGTTAACGAATTTAACTCGAAAAGCTGTGAAATTTGTTTGGACGGAGAAGTGTGAGGAGAGTTTTCAAGAATTAAAGAAGAGGTTGAGTACATCGCCTGTGTTATCTCTTCCGGATGATACAGGAAATTTTGTTGTTTTTAGCGATACGTCGCATAAAGGACTTGGCTGTGTGCTGATAAAAAACGGCAAAGTCATTGCGTATGAATCACGGCAGTTGAAGGATTACGAGAAGGGTTACCCAACCCATGATTTGGAGTTAGCTGCAGTTGTTTTTGCTTTAAAAATTTGGAGGCACTATCTATACGGGGAGAAGTGTGAAATATATACGGACCACAAGAGTCTGAAATATATTTTTACACAGAAAGATTTGAATATGCGTCAAAGAAGATGGTTGGAATTAATCAAGGATTATGACTGTGAGATTTTATACCATCCGAGTAAGGCTAATGTAGTTGTCGACGCCTTAAGTAGAAAGGGTCGTGAGAAATTGATGATGTTGACTGCTCAGGAGGAGCTAATTGCAGATATGGAGAAACTAGAGTTAGAAGTGAAGTATCCTATGGAGATTGATGAGAAGTTATTTCAGATGCAATCTGGTACAACTCTACTAGATAGAGTGAAGGAGGCTCAGCTTCAGGATGATGAATGCAAAAAGGTAACATCGAAGATATCTGAAGGAACCGAACCAAGATTTAAAATGGATAAGGAAGGAATATTGAGATTTGAAAGCAGAATTTGGGTTCCACCAGTACAAGAAATTAAGGAAGAAATTTTGAGTGAGGCTCATAGTTCAAGATATTCGATTCACCCTGGTAGTACAAAAATGTACCAAAATCTTCGACAACATTTCTGGTGGCCGAATTTGAAACGTGATGTTGCAGAATGTGTTGCCAAATGCCTGACATGTCAGAAAGTTAAAGCAGAACATCAGAGACCGAGTGGATTGCTACAACCGTTGGAGATCCCAGAATGGAAATGGGAACATATTACGATGGACTTCGTGGTTGGCCTTCCGACGACTCAGAAAGGCTACGACGCAATATGGGTTATCGTTGACCGACTGACGAAATCCGCGCACTTCCTTCCTATCAAAATCAGATTTAACTTAGATCAGTTGGCAAGATTATATGTGAAAGAGATTATTTCGAGGCACGGAGTGCAGGTGTCTATTGTTTCCGATAGGGATCCGCGCTTCACATCAAATTTTTGGAAACGTCTTCAGGAATGCATGGGTACACAACTGCGAATGAGTACAGCTTACCACCCTCAAACAGACGGACAGAGCGAACGAACGATTCAAACACTAGAAGATATGTTACGAGCCTGTGTAATGGACTTCAAAGGAAATTGGGATGATCACCTACCGTTGGTAGAGTTCAGCTACAACAACAGTTACCACGCTAGTATTGGTATGCCGCCTTACGAAGCGTTATACGGCAGAAAGTGCAGAACTCCGCTTTATTGGGATGAAGTTGGTGAAAGACAATTGCTAGGGCCAGAATTGGTACAGCAGACGGCAGAAATAGTCAAAGTGATCCGAGCACGACTGATAGCAGCTCAAGATTGACAGAAGAAATACGCTGATCCACATCGTAAAAATATCGAGTTTGAACCAGGTAGCTATGTTTTCTTGAAGGTCTCTCCCTGGAAGGGAAAGATCAGGTTTGGGAAGAAAGGAAAATTGAGCCCAAGATTTATTGGACCCTTTGAGGTACTACGAAGAATTGGAGAAGTTGCGTACGAGGTAGACTTACCTCCAGCACTCGAGAATATCCACAACGTCTTCCATGTTTCTATGTTACGACCTTACAAACCTGATTACAAGCATGTAATTGAATACGAACCCCTGCATTTTGAGAAAGACTTATCTTATGAAGAAATTCCTGTCCAAATTGTCGACCGAAAAGAACAAGTTCTCAGAAATAAAGTTATACCTTCTGTTAAGGTAATTTGGAGGAACCACAACGCTGAAGAAGCTACGTGGGAACTCGAAGAGAATATGATGAAGAATTACCCTCATTTATTTACTTAATTATGTGTAAGCGATTCTGGGGACAGAATCTTTGTAAGCGGGGGAGAATGTAACGGGTCGAATTTTTTTGAGTCGTGATTCTGGGGACAGAATCCTTTTAAGGGGGGAAAGATGTGACGAACGAGAATTTTGTAAATTATTTTAAATATTTATTGAGTTAAATAAATATTTTTCGATGATTTAATTATTAGATTTAATAATTAATCGATGCAATTGTGGTAGATTAATTTAATTTTATGTGTTACATTTATTAAATTAATGTAGAAAATTTTTATTATTCAGGTATGTGATTATGTGAGCTTATTGAATTAAATAAAATAATTTAATTAAGCATGATGTTATTTAATTAATTTAATTATTAATTAGAGAATTAATAAATTGACATTATTTATTAATGAGATAATTGAATATATGATTATGTGAATTTACGAGTAATTATTATATTTTATTTAAAGTAAATTAAATAAAATATGGGATTTATTTTATAAAGAGGGTGACATTTTCAAACTATATAATAAAAGAGTTTATTAAATTAATTGAGTTTAAGCCTTTAAGGCTAGCCAAACGTGGCTTTAGGGGGGGTTACTAGCAGTTACCCATGACTGGGTTAACTGACTAGTATGCGCGTCAGTTCTATTTCAATCGACGTCTTCTTCTTTTCTATTTTTCTCTAAGTCTGATAAAACTAGTTAGAGAGAATCTGATAATTATTGAGGAGAATTGTGAGCCAGTGATTGAGAAGGAATTCATCTCTTACTAAATCCATTCTACGCTTGGTTAATCTTCTCAAACCTAATTTTTATTTTACGTCATTTAGTTTTTATAAAATGGCTTTCAAAGTTTGGTTTAACGTCTGTAATTGGGTTAGGAATAATGATTATGGGTTTTGTTTATGTTATGGCATATCAAATCATATTTTAATTATATATTGTTGCAAACCATAACATCAGTATTGTGAAAACATGTCGTACATATGTTATTTCAAAATAAACAGAGTACGTGATATGGCCATATGGTCATATATGGGATAATTGATGTATTGATTATGTATTATCCCTAAAATTTACACCCTTATATTATTGAGCATGTTAATACGAAGAGATCAAGCCTTAAACGAACGGATTCGGTGTTATAACGAATCCGTAGTGTTAAATTATATATTTTATATTCAAAAACCACCATGAACATCAAAGTCAGTGAATTCACATGTTTTAACTATGTGATTATGTGTTTTAATTGGTTAAAACTACTCTACAGATGTTGGGTAATGATTATATGGAAGTATTAACATGTGGGTACGTTAAATTAGTGAGTTTAGTGATCATAAAATGTGTAAATCGCCGAACTCTGTGTTCTTCGCGATCTGGGAAACAGTTTCTGGAGTCTCGCGCCGCGGCGCCAACTCCAGAACTGAAGTCCCGCGCCGCAGCGCCACTGCGCCGCAGCGCCAAGACCCAAGCCATGGCGCCATAGCGCAGCAGCGCCAAGGGCCCGGCCACAGCGCCACCGCGCCGCAGCGCGACTCCTTAGTACATTAGTGGCGCCGCAGCGCCACTCTCCAGAAAATGTTAGAAATATATTTTTAAAATGTTAAAGTCTAACAAGTGTTAGTGGATTGATGTAATGAACATGTAATCATGTTAGAGGTATTATGAGATGATAAAATAGTTGTTTAACATGTAATAAAATATTATATGTGAATTGAATTATTAAATACATAATTAGTTTGATAATTCATGAAGTATAAATTATGTGACAACGTGATAATTTGACTAAGTTTAGTCAATAATTAAAGTAGACAACGAGAATGGGTTATGTTGATTAGTTAGTAATTAACTGGTATTGAATGTGAATGGTATGTAGGATTTAATTCAAAGAACGTGCTTAGTTAAAGTGTAATCTACGCACGAGGCAAGTATCCTATCCCTAACTCCATTCTATTGAGCAAGTTTCTTAACCCTACTTTTTAATATCTTTCAAGATTATTAATTACCTTGAATAAGTTATCATTTCTATTATTCAAGTTCAAGTATGATATTACAGATTATTTATATTGTCAAAGCATGATTCAGTTATACAATAATTGTTCTATTGTATACGTTTAAGATTATTATTCAAATTGAATATCGTTATTGTTGAACCTTATTAGACTAGTGAACCTTATTGATTCAACTAGTCCATAGTTGATGAGCGTTCTAAATTTTAGAACCCTTGATGAATTTATCCAAATCAAACTTCCTTTGGTGTGGACTCGAATGTCAAACTGAGATGAACAACCCTGTATAGGGGATTATTTACGCTTTAGCGCTAAGATATTGTGCACAGTATGGTACTAAGGGATGATCCCCCTAAGTACGAGAAGAAGGTCCATAGTCTTATGACTGTTAAAGGTTTCAAGTATAACCCTTGTTAACCTAGGACATAGTTCAAGGTCTTATGACCCTCAGTATTCTTTTGATTCATGTTATTTATTCTTGATTCAAAAGATGAGCTTTATTCAGATGTCTTTGATTATTCGCATGTTATTATACTGTTATTTCATTTTTATACTTGTGGGCATTTGTGCTCACTCTTGCTTAATAATAACATTGCAGTTAAGAACGAAAGAAGCGATGAACCCTCCACTAGTAAGGGCAAGGGCAAAGTTAGCAAGTGATGAAGACTTGTTATTTTAATTGATGATGTATTTATGTTTAAGACTTATGTTGTTGTTTAAGACTTATTTGTTTAGAATTCCGCACAGATGTTTTAAGGTTAGAGTAACCTGGGATTTATTTATGATTCAGTTGATGTAACCCTTAAGGGAAGAGATTTATTTATGATTTCTATCTATTGTATGGTTTAATATTATTTATGGGTAGATAGATTGATGATGCTTGTACAGTGAACACCAAATCCCGTGGAATTGAAGTACCCGGATTTGGGGGTGTCACAGCAGTCATATTATTTTTAAAAAACTTATAATAATTTTTTAAGCATTTATTATAATTTATCATAAATTTTCAAACACCGAAATTATTATTAAATGATTTAAATATTAAACAATTCTATTATCATTAACATTTAATTAATATCAAGCTATTAACGAAACCATTGCCAAAATATTAAAGTTATTTATAATAACTCAAAGTATTTTTAAAGTACTAATATTACCCTTAATTGATTTTTAAAACATTTGAAATTATTTTTAAATAATTACCATTAATATTTAAATATTAATACACTATTTATCCAAATATTAAAAGTCATTAATTATAACTTAAAATATTTTTAATTCATTAATATCCTTTTTAAATGATTTTTAAATAAATAAAACCATTTTTAAACTATTTATTTAATATAATTATTAAATAAACTTAATATCATTAATATTAAATTAATATCATTAATATTAAATTATTAATAAAATTATCCTTTAAATATTAAAAGTTATATGTTATAACTCAAAATACCTTTAAACAATTTATTATCATTTAAAATGATTTTTATAATATTAAAATCATTTTTTAACTAATTTATTTAATATAATTATTAAATAACTTTAACATCATTAATAGTAAATAATTAATGAGATTTACCTTTAAATATTGAAATTTATATTTTATAACTTAAAATATTTTTAAAAATCTTTATTTTCAATTAAATTGAATTTTTTAATATTAAAATCATTTTTAAACTAATTTATTTAATATAATTATTAAATAACTTTAACATCATTAATATTAAATAATTAATATTTTTCATGAAAAAATATCAAATGTTATATTTTATAACTTAAAATATTTTTAAAACCTTTAAATTATTTTTATATGATTTTTAAATCATTAAATCTATTTTTCATAATTTATTTAATACATTTATTAAATAACTTAAATATCATTAATATTAATTAATTAATTAAATTCATCACATAATATTAAAAGTTATATAAAATAACTAAAAATATTTTCTTATAACATAATATAATTTTAAATGATTTTTCAAGTATTAAAATCATTTTTAAATAATTTATTTAATATAACAATTAAATAAATTAAATGCCTTTAATATTACAAAAATATTAAATATTTATGAAATATATTAAAAATTATTAAAAACTAATTTTTGAACATTAAAATAATTTTTAATAATTTATTTTATATTTTTAATAATTAAAAACTAATTTTTTTTATTTATTTAATAAAAATAATTATTTTAAGAAATAAACTGTCGCTAAAGACTGCCTATAGCGACAGAACTGTCGCTATTGGCGTTCTTCATCAAACCCAGAACATTCAAACCCATTACCAAGCTGCCTACTTTGACCACTCGTAGATCTGAAGTCATACAAATTATGGGTTTGTATTTATGTTTTTGTTGTACTATACATGTAATACTATAACCACAAATCGATAACATGACTAAATCATAACAAAAGTGCCAGATCTAAGCTACAGAAGTTATTGTCAGACGTGTTCTTGAGGTTTTGGGTTGTCAAGAAACTCAAGGGTCCTACTTTGACGCTATATTATTCGCAGTACGTGTCTAATTTGTGAGATTCAGTGGTTCCTACTTGTAGTGCTGATGTCAAAGTACAATACAATATAATCCAATCATCATAACATCAACATAAGAAAGATCTATGGGTTGGTCAAAGTAGTCACCAAGAACTGTTCTTGAACATTTCTGGGTTTTCCAGAAATGTTCTTGAGCAGTTTCGTCAACCCATGTTTGAGCAACACTCAAATCGAATCTGTTAAGGATTTGGGTAATATAAAAGCTTTATCATGTAGTCTTCTTGTCAGTCTACAATCACAAAACAACAACACGATCAAAACACTTAACAACAGCAAGATCAAGCGCCTGCAAAATCACTGTCAGGCGTTCTGGGCAATTCTGGGCTGCCCAAAAATAGTTGGTCAATGCCGGTCAACCCACTTTGACTTTTAATAACTTTGATTCTATAACAGATATGGACCTGATTCAAGTTGTAGATCATAGACCACATAACCTACTACAAATATCAACCTTCAAAACACAAAAACACATAACCATTACATATCTATGAGGACTGATATTTGACTGTCAGACACAAAAACAAAATTTTCCAGATTTATAAAAACACTATATCTGAGCTTATAGATGTTATGGATCTAACATCTATCAACCCAGATCACTTAATAACACTATAAACAACACATTACAACATAAAATCATAACTTCTAACATAGCATACATGATCATATTTTTAGGGTTAGCTTTATACCTTCTATGAACAATCTTTAATTCTTGGCTTCTAGATCTGTTATGGTGATAATGGGGCTTGATTTTGTGACTGGTCTACTACATAATTTCGTGGGTCTTGAGCTTGAGAGAGTTAGGTTGGGTGAATGAGCAAAACGAGCTTGAATAATGATTTTTCTCTCTCTTTGATCTTATAAATAATGTGGTGCAATGGATTTGGCTGAGATGTTGTTGCTGATATGTGTAATATGTAGGCACATGGCTAGGTTGGAGTGGTTGAACAACTACACGTAGGCCAAGATCTACAAGTTTCCTTTAATAATGCAATAAGGGCAATTTGGTCTTTTGATTTTCCAATTTAATGGCAATCTAGTAACATGAAAAACCCTTAGGGTTTGACCCTTAGGATTTAACCCTAAGGTTTAGCACAAAAATTGTAAGATTTTAATTTAGGGTTTTAAAAATGAAAATTTTAGTTTCTAAAATTGTAATTAGGCTTGTATTAATTAGTTTAGATTTTCTAATATTTAGAAATTAAACATTAAGTTTAACAATTTAATAATTATAATTAAGCTTACTAATTTAGCAATTAGAGCAAATAATTAGCAATTAGCATTACCCATATAACAATTAGGGTTACTAATTATTAATTAGGGTTTTTAATTATAAAATTAAGGTTTTCTAATTTCACGATTAGGGTTTATAATTAGTAATTAGGGTTTATAATTACTAATTAGGGTTTCTAAATTTAGAAATTAGGTTTTCGAATTTAGTAATTAGGGTTCTCATTTAATTAGGGTTTCTAATTAATTAGGTTTTTAAGTATAATTAGGGTTTTACCTAATTACTTTAAATTCTGTAATACACGACATAATTCACATAACACAGTTACAACACAGTCTCAAATTTCCCATTTGAATTTTACAATAAGGTGAAACAAATTAATGTTAGGGTTTAGTCATGATACAACATAATAGAACAACCATTATCAGTCTACACATATACAGTATATACTTATAGCACTGAAAAATCAAAATATAATTAATATTTTATTATTATTCATATTCCTTGATCAAAATCCAAAATTAAGATTTGGATTCCATATCTGATTTTCTTACATATACTTATCATTATTAATTAAGTTAAAAATAATTAACTTAACAAATCTGAAATAAATTCATATAATAAAATAATTATTATAATAATTCTAATAACCATTTCGTATATTATTTAATTAATATAAAATCATATTTTCATGGAACATAATTAATAAAACATTTTTACTATAAAACTAATTATTATAAGAATATAATTTATAACGAGCAATAATTCTAAAAAAAATTTATTTGTAATTATTCTTGTAATAAATAAATTTTATATTTATCACATAAATGCATACACATTAACTGGCACATATTCTCACCTTTAAAATAAAAAAAAAATTATACGCAAAATTTTTGATTTAAATATATAGAAAATATCGGGTTATTACAGTTTCCACCTGCATTTTGGCAGGAGCCGCTTTCGTCTGATGTTGGATGTATTGCATAAGGCATCTGAACATCCCATCGTTCATCATTTGATCGGTGTTGTTGTTTACCTGAGGATTATTGTCTTCTTATTGCACATTATTCTGGGTATTGATATGTGGTGACTCAACGGTCTCCTCTGCACCATTGCTATTCTCAACATTCTCAGAAGTCATTTTCAAATACACCCACAAAACAAGGGTTAATTGACACACCACATATTATCCTTATATTCTAACCGACCAATTAAATAACAAATAAACTTAGGTAGGTCATACTAGCGAAGGAATTACTCGTCTCTCCCATCCTAGTTCTAGTCTCACATCTCAGGCAGGGATCACATCCCTAAGCTTTGATACCAACTGTGACGCCCCCAAAATAGGTATACATCACCCATTCTGAGTCATCAAGTACATGGTACAAAATACAAATACAAACTTAAATATACAACATGAGTTGTGAGTTTTAATATAAATATTATCTTCTAGACAGTATTAAAACTCAAAACAAGTCCTCAATACATTTATTATTAAACTATTTTTACAGAATAGTGAGGACTACTAATGCAAACATCTGGACCGTCACTTCGTTCCCCGACTAGTCTCAGCTATATTTTCATTTCCTGAAGAGAACAATAAAAGCAAAGGGTGAGCTCAACTAGCCCAGTAAGAAATAATATGACTAAGATAATGCAGAATAAATTATCGTTAGCCTTCAACAGTGTTAAACTGATAAAATATAATAAACATCAAGTTTAACTGTAGCGAAACAAGCAATCCATTAGAAGAGTCAAGTAGAACATGAAATCTACTATCTTCTATGATTTAAAAAGTTTATCAACAGTTTTATCACTGAGACTCAGCTTAATAAATAATCCACATCATTCCTGCACTACGGCCAAGGAAATTCATTAGTATCACGACCACAAATTATCTATGCACTACGCGCCAAGGATATTCGTATTTTCATCAATGGTCATAATCATGCCTACAACTGTCCATTAATGCACTACAGGCCAATGAGGACTTTTACCACATCATTTGTAACATTACGGTCATGATTATACCGAATAATCCCTGGTCATAATCATACCAAGTCCATCTATGCACTACGGCCACAGATGACTTTGATTATAATATAAGCATGAGGATGATGACAACGATATAAGAATTCAATTAAAAGAAAGCAAATGATAAATTTTAAAGATTTATAATTTAATTTTTCTAGAATTCAATAATGTCCAAATTATCAACATGGTACTGTTTTGTGGAGTAAAATTCAAGAATAATATTGTATAAAAAATAATTTGGACTGAAAAGAAATCAATTTTTATCATGAATAGTACCCCGAGTGAATAGTACCGCGTGAATAGTAACTTCGAGAATAGTAACCTCGTGAATAGTACTCCGACATGAAAAAGTTAAAACTTATCAAGAATGCTCAGAATAATATTTCCATGAAAAGATACTGGATGAAGCGCAAATATCAAGGATATTCTACTAATTTCATGGAGTATAGAAGCCAAAACTTTAACAAAATGAGTGTAGAATTAGAAATCTGAAATGAAATAATATTACTTACATACTACAGAGTATGGAAGAAAATATTATTTAATACGAATACTGAACAAAAATAATATCCCTTACTTTAAAAAGAAGAGTATTCCAACTGATATAGCGGGGATATTCTTGAAAAAAACTTTTACTATTTTCTACGGTCAAAGCTTTCTAAAACTCGAAAGAAATACGCCTAATATTATAGAAGAAGAATTCTCTAATTCTGGTGTGATTTTCAATTCTAACTAAGCATCCTATTTATAGGAGAATGGAAGGGGCACTGTTTAAGAATTTTTCACGGACGGAATAACTTTACAGAATCACGGGCAAAAGGAAATACTTAAGACGCAACTTATTTACATATATTATATATACTCCCTCAATTCAACGGCAATATATATACATATATATTATACATATAATCACATGGCAACTTATATATATTATATATATACACCATTTTAGTCCACCCCGTGACTAACATAATTCCTCCACCCCCAAAATGTCTCTTTCATCATATATATATATATATATATATATATATATATATATATATATATATATATATATATATATAACAAAATTGAGATAACTTCTACCAATAATTTTGAAAAATTGGTAAATGGGGGGTCCATAAAATATGCAAAATTTACAACAAATACTTCATAAAAATTCTCTCAATATTTTTAACAACATTTATTCATCATTATTATAACTCGCAATATTAACAACCAGATCGTTCTCAAGAAAGAGGGGGCTTTTCGATAAGGATTTCTCCCTATTAGCGCGCAATTAGGTGACCAAACCTCTCCTCGACAGAACTTTCTAGACATTGTTAATTATGCAGATAATAATATGAATAACTTGTCATCTCAATTATTGATTTAATAATATATAAAATATTGACAATAATTGAATCAAATAACGTGAGATATTATGCAGCAATTACTGTGACAATAATTAAATAAAACTGAGCAACTTCTCACGTAAGCATCAATAATCAATACCGTGTGCTACTATGCAACCACGCGTATTACTGTACTTTTCATCACCGGGTATTTCAACAGTTAACGATAAAACTTCCGCCGTTACTTTTATAAAAAGATATTTCTGTCGTTTTCTAACTCCGATAATAATTCTGCTGTGGGGTCCACCAATGATTGTGCCGTCGTACTAATATTCCTTGTTAAAACGAATATTCCCTAGCCAATCGAATATAATATAATAACTTATGTTCTTTACAAAATTTATAAATATAACCCACAACTATAACATTATATCTAATTCACTCCTTAATATTCAAAAAATATATTTCGAGAAAATAATCTTTATTCATGAAAGTTGAGGTCTTACACCAGCAGCCTTGAAACTTCAGTTCACTAAGAACTCTTCAAGCCCAGCAAGCTTGAAACTCCATTTAGTCCCTCCGGACAAGGACCTCTCAGTCCCTGGCTACTTGTTGTTGTTGTAGTTGTTGTTGGTGCTTTGCTGCTAAGATATCTTGAAGCTTGAACATATTTTGTACTTAGCAGCTTGACGTGGTCCTTTTTGCATTCTGCGTAGAGTCTGGACCACCTCTTCTCTGGTGCAGCTGATCTTCATACTGTTTATCTCATCTTCATCCGATGTGCACCATCACCATTTAGGTTTGCTAAGTCTTTGAGCTTTTGGTAGACTTCGTCTGACACTTAGCATTCCCTGAACCCTTCTTGAATGGTATCCAGACATGGTTCTGCATCTGTTCTATTTTAACTTTTGGTTTATGGTGATTCGTAGAGTGGCTCTCTGGATCTTCTTTGTACTCTGTCACTTTTCTGAATGCTATCTTCTTGGCCTTCTCGGCTCTCAGCTTAGCTGTCATCTTCAGTGGCATTCTCATCCTTGTTGAGTGAAGCTTTAGTCTGTTCAAGTTCTTCTTCAAATCTACTTCACTTCCACCTTCGTAGTCTCACTGCCACTAAGACTTGTTCTTTTCAGCTCTGGTGGAACTCGTAGAGTCAACAATATAACATTCCAATAACTCAACAATTCTTCAACTTTGCAACTCTTGATCTTTGAAGCTCTAGCTGATATATACTCCTTCACTATCTTCCCGTTGGAATATAGCCGTTGGGAGCTATTTGAATTGCTTCGCAGATTTCGAGTTATTTGGTGTAGATTGCTTGATGTGATGTGACAGCTCCTTTATGACTTTATTAACACAACATTCTGCTACCATACCTACCGCCTCAGAGATGTCACCTTTCTGTGTCAGGCTGGTAGTCAACTTTATTTCTTCTTTCTGACTTCTCGATCAGATCATCAAAAATTATCCTTCTGTATCGATGCTCTCAATTAGCAACGTTCGGATATTAGTCTTCAGATTAAACCGTTGCCAGTGTTTCAATCTTCAGATGACTAAACTCTACGATTCTGATGCAGATGTTCTTGGACCTGATCGTAGTTAGTCTGTTAAATATTGCTCATTAACTGATTTTCTGCTTCTAATCTGGCAAGCACTACTATCATGGGCATACTCAAGATAGTCATCTTTTGTTTATCTTAACAGCTATTGTATTGCTAACTTCCTTTAGTCAGTACATCATCTAAAGTCTTCTTACTATTGTTTGTGGAAGACTTCCCTTAAATGGCTTCACAACTCAATCAGGATGCTAATTGAATTAGTGCTTCGATCTTCTTATTTGCTTGCAAGCCATTAGGTGAACACTCTTTGGCTTCCTTGTGGTACATTTCATCCTTCTAGTTTTTTCCAGAGGCTTCATTTTTTGGATGCTTTGGGAGTGCTCATTTGTTGAGAATCGTGTTGACTCTACGATTCTGCCTTGGCGTTGTGATCACCTCTGTTGAAGCCTTAGTTCTGCAAACTACGATTTAGCTTTGGTTCTGCAGACACTATGACTCCGAGATCAGATCTTGACAGACTACGATTTTTGTCTTTATGCTCGTTGTCCTCGTCTGATCTGGCTCGACTACGATTTATGCCTCTGATATGATCAGTAGACTCCACTACTTCAAGTGTGGCCTACAATTCTTGACTTGGCTCTGGCAGATGCTCGGTCAGCTCTTAGACAGGCTGTTTCTATGATTCTGAACATGACTTCCACAGCAGACTACGGCTCTGAGAAAGTTCTTCTCGACACACTATGATCCTTCCTCGTCTCTCCTGACAGACTACGAACCCCGAGATCTACTATCTTATAGACTATGATTCTGCCTTGATAGTTATCGAGTTTTCCTTGACTCTCCTAGTAGACTACGATGTTGGTGCAGTGTTCGACGATCATACATGCCTATCTATTACATTATAAGATCAATCTAACAAGCTTGATCTTTTTATAATTATAGTCCTTGTACATTATTTCTTTTTAAGGACTTTACAAAGCTGTTTTGCTTATGTAGGATCAACCTAACATGTTTGATCAATTCATTCTAAGTCCTTGTACATATATTCCTATTATCTATCAAAGGACTTTACAGCTTTACTTAATGCAAGCATACTTACATATTCATTCATTTATATCATAATCAAATCATATATAAATAGGAATGACATTCTCATGTATATTCCTAACAATCCTATCTCCTATAAAGAGGCCATTACGAGTGCACAATCAACTCAATGGCTTGAAGCCTTGAATGATGAGTTGAAATCAATGGAGCTTAATAACGTTTGGGATCTTGAAGAATTACCAAAAGGTTTTAAGCCTGTTGGTTTCAAGTGGGTCTATAAGACCAAAAGATCCTAAAGGGAACGTTAAAAGGTATAAAGCTCGATTGGTTGCTAAGGGTTTCACTCAAAAGGAAGGTGTGGATTATAATGAAACTTTCTCTCCAATATCCAGAAAAGATTCATTTAGAATAGTCATGACTTTAGTAGCTCATTATGATTTAGAGTTGCATCAGATGAATGTTAAAACTGCATTCCTTAATGGTAACTTGCATGAGAATGTCTATATGGCACAACCAGAAGGTTTTTTGGTTAAAGGCAAGGAACATATGGTATGTAGATTTAAGAATTCCATATATGGGTTAAAACAGGCTTCGCGACAATGGTATCTTAGGTTTCACGAGGTAATGAGTAATTTTGATTTTAAGAAAAATATAGTGGATCAATGCATATACTTGAAGGTCAGTGGGAGTAAATTTATTATTCTTATTTTATATGTTGATGATATACTACTTGCAAGTAATAACTTAGACATGTTGTGAAGCCCCAAAATAGGTATACATTACCCATTCTGAGTCGCCAAATACATGGTACAGAATACAAATATAAACTTAAATATACAACATGAGCTGTGAGTTTTAATACAAATATTGTCTTCTAGACAATATTAAAACTCAAAATAAGTCCTCAATACATTTATTATCACACTATTTTACAGAATAGTGAGGACTACTAATGCAAACATCTAGACCGTCACTCCATTCCCCGTGTAACGCCCGAGAAAAATCAGATTTTTAGGAGAATTAAAATTTTATTTAATTATGAGGATTAAATGAATTTAATTGATTATTTAAGGGAGTAAGCTATTTGAAGGTCGTTCTATGACCTAGACATGTCAGAACGTCGTATTATTTTGGCTACGTAACAGAATTAAAGTGTTTGAATTTTCAAGACGAAAATAAAAGTTTTCCGAGAAATTTTCTAAAATACACTATTCACGCATTTCTGCTCGGGAATTATTTTTGAACTTCCGAGAAATACGTAACGATAGATTATCAATGTGAGATGGAATATCCAATAATATTTCAGTTATGAAAAATGCAGTTTTTCGCCTGCGAACTTAAAACCTAACGATTGGAGAAAATAATTTTCGAGAAGGAAATGTA
Source organism: Panax notoginseng (assembly GCA_016801055.1). Classification (NCBI taxonomy): domain Eukaryota; kingdom Viridiplantae; phylum Streptophyta; class Magnoliopsida; order Apiales; family Araliaceae; genus Panax; species Panax notoginseng. The sequence continues at coordinate 45,877,955 of CM029016.1, read as the reverse complement.
ATGCGATTAATGAATTAAGCGATGATCGTATACTACGTAGGTATTATACGAAGTAATGAATACGAGTATGATACGAGGTATTATGCGAGTATGTATGAATGATAGTATATCGTATATCATGAATTAGTATACGAGTTAGAATACGAGAACTGTACGTATAATATACATTAGGAGGCTTTAAGCCAAAGGTATTGAACAGGTAGGATTTATTAAGTATTATGTTAGCCATGTATAGAAATGGTTAAGTCCAATGTGAGTGTATATACAAGCCCAAGGGTTGTTTAATTACAAGCCCAAAGTAATTTAATGTGCAAGCCCAAATGATTAAGCTAAGTTAATTAAGCTAAAGCCCAAGGTAAATAACCAATGGGTTAGAGAATGGTTTAAACCCATGGGTGATCCAAAGTAATAAACAAGTACTTAGAAGCTAAGTGTTGTGGTGACAAAGTAAACTTAATGCTTAAGTATTGTGAGGGGCAAGCAAAGGATAGATGTTGTGATGGCCAAGTATTTTGTGTAGGGAGAAAGTTTACTTAGGGGCAAAGTAATGAATAGTAAGGAGGTGGATTAAGGAGGTGGAGGTGGCTTAATGACCATTATACCCTAATCTAGAAACTCCTATAAATAGCAAGCTTGGATTCATTTGTTTGGTTGTTTTCATTTCATCCATCAACTTAAAGGTTGAGAGCTTATTTGCTTAAGAGAATAAGCACATATAAGTTAGACTTCCTTTGTTAGATTTTCCACCAATAACTTATAGCTTAGTGGCTTGAGAGAAAAAGCTAGGAAGCTAGTCTTTGAAGTTCAAGAATCAAGAAGGAGATTAAAGATTAAACAAGTGTTATTCAAGAGTAAGTAATCTTGAACCATATTTCTCTTTTCTTCCATTGTTAGAGAAGGGGGTATTGGTAGAACTAGCATGCTAAAGAATGATAAAAATGAATGGTTAATGGACTTAAGCCGTAATAAGTCATATGAAAAGAAGACATAAGTCATGAGAAATGGGAACATAAGTATGTTATACTTTAATAAGTAAATAAGTTCATGAAGAACACGCAATGATTTCACATGAAAATAAGATGTTGAAATATGTAGGTGGAGATGTCTATATAATGGATTGAATTCATTTAGAACGATGAACAAATATTAAGTAACGAAGTTTTGCCGGAATTAACACGATTGGACGATAATCGTCGAATTCGTGAAATTCTCGGAATGGAAGTCAAATTTTGATGTTGAGCTTGGAAACGTTGGTTTTCAATGGAGATAAGTCTTGTTTGGCATTATAGAGTTGCGGACTCAAGAATGACTGAATTACGACTTAGAACGAAGAAACGAGCGTTGAACGTTCACGAACGTTTATCATTTTCGTTAAAAATGGACTAATAGGTAAAATTTTAGCAAACGAAGTCAAATAGATAAAATTCTTATATGAACACGTAGAGTATGTAATTTGTGAACCATAGGCTCTTGAATGAGCCAATTCGGACTTATAACGAAGAAGTTATGAGCCCGAAAATCTCACATAAAAAGTTAATTGTTAATTTTTTTCTGGTGCTGAGCACTGGCGCCGCGGCGCCAGTCAAGGCCAAGAAAGTCACGCCACATCGCTAGAAAGGGCTGTGAGCTAATGAAGTTTGGCACCGCATCGCGACAAATAGTGAAGGGACTCGCGCCGCAGCGCCGAGTCCGGTCTCCAAGCCATAATGGGCGACGCCGCAGCACGAGATGCAGTACAAAAGCTGGCGCAGCAGCGCCATCACTAGAATGTAGATGGAGAAGAAAGGTTTTGATTGTAAAGTAAAGGAGAAATGAATAAAGATTGAATTAAATTCTTAATCAACTTAATGTAACATCATTTAGATGTATAACCTTAAGCAATGCATTAGAGGTTGAAAGAAAGAATAATTTAAAAGAAGCATGTGAAGGGTAATTAAGTAAACCATGAATGGTATTCAAAATTGGTACTTCACCAAAGGCGATCAAGTTTCGATTAATAATGTAAGGACATTAGTAAGCCGCAAGGAAGGATGTTTAACTCGAACTGAGTTGTGTTAATGAAATCATTTCAATTAAGTTATAGAAAGGAAAGAAGTTGGTAAGAAAAATGTAAAAGAATGACGAAAAGCTGGAACCAATAAATAACAAATCTAATACATGATTAGATTGAGAAGAAGGGTAAGATTCTTTAGGAACTATGTATGTTCATTCATGACCTAATGTGGTATGTTATGTGATTATGTGTTGTAGAGACCGTAAAGACTCAAAGGAAAAGTTATTATACTGTAGCAGACGTTGAAGGCAAGTTTTTCTTAAACGCTTGTCTAACCTTCGTGCTAGCCAGGTTTTCAAACGATTCAAGTTATGAGATGCATGTATGGTTTTAAAGAAAGAGTCGATGCCAGTTTTAACTCGGCTAGACTAATCGTGATAGATTGATTGATTTACAAGTCTTTCAATATAGAATTGCTAACGCTATCCTATGCCAAGTATTTGGTACGGATTCAAAGGTAAGTTTGTCTATGAACAAACAAATGTATTTTCATCGATTATTCGATGGGCACGTGAGGTTGCCAAAACTTAAACGTACATACGTTTAAGGGATGTAGTGTTAAGCAACATAGAGTACTATAGGCTGATCACCTAGAAGTGCTCGTAAGCTATACCGAACTTACAGACTTCATGCCGGGATGTCCTTTTCAAAGAAATTATGAAATTCTCATGGTCTTGGATAAGAATTGATGTTTTACTGAATATTGTTATTGTAAAACGTTTTGAAGGAAAAGGAATGCTATTTTGAATAATCGATAGTACTTCGTAACTATTATCCAGTTACTGAAGATATACGATTCCTATGTTTCAAGCATGCTTTTTAAATAAAATTGTTGTACTTGCTGAGCTTGTTATGCTCACTCTTGCTTGAACTATATGAATGCAGCTAAGGACGAGCGAACCGAAGTTTCCAGTAGAGATAAAGGCAAGGCGAAGATGAATGATTAGTTTATCTTGTAATAGACTAGTAAGTATATGTATTATATTATGATGAACCAAGAATGTAATGGTTTACGAACCTGGGAACGGGATTTATTATTATTAATGTAATAAGAAGGTCGTTGGAACACATATTTTGATGTCGTTTCATTAGAATGAATGTACAGTTATGAGTACCGTGTAGCACCATTTGTCGGGTTAAAAGAGACCCAGATTTGGGGGCGTCACACCCCGACTAGTCCCAGCTATATTCTCATTTCCTGAAGAGAACAATGAAAGCAAAGGGTGAGCTCAACTAGCCCAGTAAGAAATATTATGACTAAGATAATGCAGAATAAATTATCGTTAGCCGTCAACAGTGTTAAACTGAAAATATAATAAATATCAAGTTTAACTGTAGCGGAACAAGCAATTCATTAGAAGAGTCAAGTAGAACATGAAATCTACTATCTTATATGATTTAAAAAGTTTATCAACAGTTTTATCGCTGAGGCTCAGCTTAATAAATAATCCACATCATCCCTGCACTAGGGTCAAGGATATTCATTAGTATCACAACCACAAATTATCCATGCACTACGGGCCAAGGATATTCGTGTTTTCATCAATGGTCATAATCATGCCAACAACTGTCCATCAATACACTACGGGCCAATGAGAACTTTTACCACATCATTTGTAACATTACGGTCATGATTATATCGAATAATCCATGGTCATAATCATACCAAGTCCATCTATGCACTACGGCCACAGATGACTTTCATTATAATATAATCATGAGGATGATGACAACGATATAAGAATTCAATTAAAAGAAAGCAAATGATAAATTTTAAAGATTTATAATTTAATTTATCCAAAATTCAATAATGTCCAAATTGTCAACATGATACTACTTTGTGGAGTAAAATTCAAGAATAATATTGTATCAAAAATGATTTGGACCAAAAAGAATTCAATTTTTATTATGAATAGTACCTCAGGTGAATAGTAACCGAGTGAATAGTATCCCGTAACTAGTAACTTCGGGAATAGTAATCCCGTGAATAGTACTCTGGCATGCAAAAAGTTAAAATTTGTCAAGAATGCTCAGAATAATATTTCCATGAAAAGATACTGGATGAAGTGCAAATATCAAGGATATTCTACTAATTTTATGGAGTATAGAAGTCAAAACTTTAACAAAATGAGTGTAGAATTAGAAATCTGAAACGAAATAATATTACTTACATATTACAGAGTATGGAAGAAAATTTTATTTAATACGAATACTGAACAAAAATAATATCCATTACCTTAAAAAGAAGAGTATTCCAACGTGTATAGCGGGGATATTCTTGAAGAAAACTTTGACTATTTTCTACGCTCAAAGTTTTCTAAAACTCGAAAGAAATACGCTCAATATTATAGAAGAAGAATTCTCTAATTCTGGTGTGATTTTCAATTCTAATTAAGCATCCTATTTATAGGAGAATGGAAGGGGCACTGTTTAAGAATTTTTCACAGACGGAATAATTTTACAGAATCACGGGCGAAAGGAAATACTTCAGACGCAACTTATTTACATATATTATATGTACTCCCTCAATTCAACGGCAATATATATACATATATATTATATATATAATCACATGGCAACTTATATATATTATATATATACACCATTTTAGTCCCCCCCCCCCCGTGACTAACATAATTCCCCCACCCCCAAAATGTCACTTTCATCATATATATATATATACATATATCACAAAACTGAGATAACTTTTACCGACAATTTTGAAAAATGGGTAAATGGGAGGTCCATAAAATAAGAAAAATTTACAACAAATACTTCATAAAAATCTCCTCAATATTTTTAACAACATTTATTCATCATTATTATAACTCGCAATATTAACAATTAGATCGTTCTCAGGAAAGAGGGGGCTTTCCGATAAAGATTTCTCCCTATTGGCGCTCAATTAGGTGACCAAACCTCTCCTCGACAGAACTTTCTAGACATTGTTAATTATGCAGATAATAATATGAATAACTTGTCATCTCAATTATTGATTTAATAATATATAAAATATTGACAATAATTGAATCAAATAACGTGAAATACTATGCAGCAATTACGGTGACAATAATTGAATAAAAATGAGTGACTTCTCACGTAAGCATCAATAATCAATACCGTATGCTACTATGCAATCACGCGCATTACTATACTTTTCATCACCGGGTATTTCAACCGTTAACGGTAAAACTTCCGTCGTTACTTTTATAAAAAGATATTTCTGTCGTTTTCTAACTCCGACAATAATTCCGTTGTGGGATCCACCAATGATTGTACCGTAATAGGAATATTCCCTGTTAAAACAAATATTCCCCGGCCAATCGAATATAATATAACAACTTGCGTACTTTGCAAAATTTATAAATATAACCCACAACTATAACATTATATCCAATTCACTCCTTAATATTCAAAAAATGTATTCGAGAAAATAATCTTTATTCATGAAAGTTGGGGTCTTACAACCTCCCCTTCTTATGACGAAGAGGTGAGGATACCTTGATCTCTTTTCAGATTCTAACTCCCAAGTCATTTCCTCAACATCGTGGTTTCTCCACAAAACTTTGACTTGAGGTATAACCTTGGAGCGTAGAATATGTTCCTTCTTATCCAAGATTTTAACAGGAACATGTTCATACGTTAAATCTTTCGATATTCCATCCGGTTCTAATTCAATAATGTGGTTCGGGTCTTCCACATATTTACGTAACATGGATATGTGAAAAATGTTATTAACACGAGACAAACTTGGCGGTAATGCGAGGCTATAAGCCATAATTCCTACTCGGTCAAGGATTTCAAATGGGCCAATGAATCGAGGATTAAGCTTTTCTCTCTTTCTAAATCTCGTAACTCCCTTCCATGGAGAAACACGTAACAACACATGTTTTCCAACATTGAATTCCACGTCCTTACGATGAAGATCAGCATTACTCTTTTGACGATCTTGTGAGGTTTTTATACGTTGCCGGATTATTTAAATATTTACCGTCGTCATGCGTACCAATTCTGGTCCCAACAACATTGCTTCACCCACCTTGTCCCAGCATACTGGAGAACGACACTTTCTTCCATACAACGCCTCAAATGGAGCCATGGCGATACTTGCTTGATAAATATTGTTGTAGGAGAACTCCACTAATGGTAAGAACTTGTCCCAACTTCCCTTGAAGTCAAGAACATAAAGTCTAAATAGATCCTCAAGAGTTTGAATAGTCCTCTCCGACTGCCCGTCCGTCTGAGGGTGATACGCCAAACTAAATCACAAATCCGTGCCCATAGCGTTTTGGAAACTAACCCCAAATCGTGACGTGAATCTTGGGTCTCGATCAGAAACTATAGATACTGGCATACCATGCAGTCTTACAATCTCATTTATGTACATACGAGCAAGACGTTCAAGTGAATAAGTTTCTCGTATAGATAAGAAATGAGCAGATTTGGTCAACCTATCAATAATGACCCAAATTGCATCAATGCCTTGAGAAACCATGGGAAGACCAGTAACGAAATCCATGGTAATGTGCTCCCACTTTCATTCTGGAATTTCAAATGGTTGCAATGGACCTTTTGACACTTGATGCTCTGCCTTGACACGTTGACAAGTTAAACACCTTTGAGATAAACTCCGTGATCTCTCTCTTCATATTGCTCCACCAAAATATATGTCGAAGATCATAATACATTTTGGTACTCCCAGGATAAATTGCAAACGATGCGTTGTGCGCCTCCATCATGATTTTATACTTTAAATCAGGCTTGTTAGGAACACAAAGTCTGGAGTTAACTCTAAGTATTCCTTCTTCATCGATTCTTTCTTCCAGGATAGCACCTTCTTGCACTTTCTTCTTCATACGCATCAGCTCCAGGTCTGAATCTTGAGCAACTTTAACTTTATCGATTAAAGTCAGTTCTACTCGTATATTTGCCATCATCACGTGGGTCCCTGGAGTCTTTAACTCTATCTTCATCCTTTGCAAGTCATATAAAATGGGCCTTTGTGTTGACAATATCGCACTCGTACCCGCATATGATCTTCTACTCAATGCGTCAGCTACTACGTTCGCTTTTCCAAGATGGTATTAAATAGTATGATCATAATCTTTCAATAGTTCGAGCCTACGTCGTTGTCGCATGTTGAGTTCCTTTTGAGTGAAGAAATATTTGAGACTTTTATGATCCGTATAGATCTTCACTTTCTCCCCATACAGGTAATGCCTCCAAATTTTAAGTGCAAAGACAACAGCTACCAACTCTAGATCATGAGAAGGATAATTCCTCTCATATTCTCTGAGTTGTCAAGAGGCATAGGCTATAACTTTCCCATGTTGCATGAGAACACATCCTAACCCTTTGCCCGAAGCATCACTATAGATGACAAATCCCTCCGAGCCAGATAGTATTGTCAGAACATGTGCTGAAATGAGTCTCCTCTTGAGTTCTTGAAAACTCTTCTCACATTCCTCGCTCCAACTGAATTTTATATCTTTTCGAGTCAGCTGAGTTAATGGAGTAGCAATTCGAGAAAATTCTTCCACGAATCTCTGATATTAACCAGTTAAGCCGAGAAAGCTAGGTAATTCGGTCACCGACTTAGGTTGTTCCCAGCTTTGAATTGCTTCAATCTTTGTCGGGTCAACAGATATTCCGTGATTTGATATCACGTGCCCAAGGAATGCTACTTCCTCAAGCCAGAACTCGTATTTCTTCAATTTGGCATATAACTTGTTCTCACGAAGTTTTTAGAGTATCAGCCTCAAGTGTTGCTCATGATCTTCACGGCTTTTGGAGTAAATGAGGATGTCATCAATAAAGATGACAACAAAGTGATCCAAATATTCCTTGAATACTTGATTTATCATATCCATGAAGGCAACAGGAGCATTAGTCAATCTAAATGACATGACTAAGAATTTATAATGCCCGTACCGAGTTCTGAAAGCCGTCTTTGGAATGTCATCGGTTTTAATCTTTAATTGATGATATCCGGAACGAAGATCAATCTTTGAAAAGAATTTGGCACCTTGCAACTGGTCAAACATGTCATCAATGCGAGGCAACGGGTACCTATTTTTGACAGTGACATGGTTCAACTCCCGATAATCAATACAAAGTCGAATACTCCCATCTTTCTTCTTCACGAATAGAACAGGAGCACCCCAAGGAGACGTACTAGGACGAATGAAACCGATGTCTAATAATTCCTGCAGCTGGGTCTTTAACTCCTGAAGTTCAATAGGAGCCATTCGATATGGGGCTTTGGAAATGGGTTTTATACTGGGTTCAAGGTCGATACAAAATTCAATTTTACGCTCTGGGGGTAGACTAGGAAGTTTTTCAAGAAATACGTCAGGAAATTTATTAACAACAGAAATATCATTCAAAACTGACATATTTTTGTTTAAATCCGTGACATGAGCTAAGAAAGCTTGACATTCATTTTTTAATAAACGAATAGCTTTATGGCTTAAGATGACAGTGGTTGATTTTAATGGTTTGGTTGCTTGAATTCGCATACTAGGTTAGTTAAGAATATTGAAGCTAACAACCTTACGAAAATAATCAATTTTAGCATGATGAGTAGTTAACCAATCAATCCCTAGAATCACGTCAAATGCAAGTATTTTCAAAGAAATAAGATCGACAGGTAACGTGCGAGTGCCGATTTAAACTAAACAAGACTTATAAACAGTGGATGTAATGAAGGTTTCTCCCAACGGAGTTTCAACAGATAAGTCAAAGTCTAATTTCTCTGAAGTCAAATTTAAACGTTGAGTGCAAGTAGGATAAATAAAAGAATGGGTAGAACCGGTATCAAATAAGGTATAAACTTCGCTAGAGTTTATGATTAGCTTACCCGTGATGACCTCGTTCGGGTTCTTTGCTTTCTGGGAGGTCACGACAAACGCTCTCCCTTGAACTACTAGTTTTGACTTGTCTGGGATGGCATTTGGTGTTACCGTTCCAACTGGACTTGGCTTCCCTGTACGACAAAATCTAGCTAGGTGACCTTCTCTTCCACAATTGTAACACGTTTTGGACTGCTGCACACAGTTTGGACTGATGTGTCCCTCCCCTCCGCATTTGAAGCATATGATAGATGGTCGTTCGCCTTCCTTAACAACGGGTGCTAGTGCTGATGTCTTTCCATCATTGTTGAATCTCCTCTTCTTGAAATGTCCACTTTTATTGTCTTGGCCATGATTACCATCGAAGTGGTTACCATTTCTGGCATGTTGATTCCCTCCACGTTTATTGTCGCCGCTTGGATAACTACTACCACTGGTATTATCATTTTGACAGCTGCTCTCCCTTGGTTGGGATGTCTCATTATCGCGCTCCAATAACTAAGCCCTATTTACAACATCTGAATACAAACATAGTTTGTGAGAGATAAGATATTGACGTATCTCGAGTTTCAAACCTCTTAGAAACATCCGTTTCATTCTCTCCTCGTTATCAACTAAGTGGGACGCAAACCGGGACAACTCGGTAAACTTGGCTTCGTACTGCGACACGGTCATATTGTTTTGCTCCAGCTTGATGAACTCTACCTCTTTCATGTGATGAATACTTTCGAAAAAGTACTTGTCGTTGAATAGTTCTTGGAACTTCTCCTAAGAAATCTTAGTGCTGCAGGTTGAGTACGTTTTACAGATTTCTACCAGTAATCTACCTCTCCTCGCAATATGAAGGTGGCAAAGGGAACCTTTTGCTCCTCGGAGCATCCTAAGACATTAAATATCTTGGTGATCTGCTTTATCCACGTCTCTGCCTTAAGTGGTTTTGGCTCTCCAATAAACTCCGGTGGTCCCAGCTCTTTGAACTGCTTAGCAGTGACCATCCGAGAGTTGCCAGTGTTTTCACCTGTATTTTGGACAGGAGCCGCTCTCGCTTGATATTGCATGAATTGCATAAAGCCTCTGAACATCCCATCATTCATCATTTGATCGGTGTTGTTGTTTACCTGAGGATTATTGTCTTCCTGTTGCACATTATTCTGGGTATTGATCTGTGGTGACTCAACGGTCTCCTGTGCACCATTGTTATTCTCAACATTCTCGGATGTCATTTTCAAATACTACCACAAAACAAGGGTTACTTGACACACCACATAATATTCCTATATTTTGACCGACTAATTAAATAACAAATAAACTTAGGTAGGTCATACTAGCGAAGGAATTACCCGTCTCTCCCCTCCTAGTTTTAGTCTCACATCTCAGCCAAGGATCACATCCCTAAGCTTTGATACCAACTGTGATGCCCCCAAAATAGGTATACATCACCCATTCTGAGTCGTCAAGTACATGGTACAGAATACAAATATAAACTTAAATATACAACATGAGTTGTGAGTTTTAATACAAATATTATCTTCTAGACAGTATTAAAACTCAAAACAAATCCTCAATACATTTATTATTAAACTATTTTACAGAATAGTGAGGACTACTAATGCAAACATCTGGACCGTCACTCCGTTCCCCGACTAGTCCCAACTATATTTTCATTTCCTGAAGAGAACAATAAAAGCAAAGGGTGAGCTCAACTAGCCCAGTAAGAAATAATATGACTAAGATAATGCAGAATAAATTATCGTTAGCCTTCAACAGTGTTAAATTGATAAAATATAATAAACATCAAGTTTAACTGCAGCGAAACAAGCAATCCATTAGAAGAGTCAAGTAGAACATGAAATCTACTATCTTCTATGATTTAAAAAGTTTATCAACAGTTTTATCGCTAAGACTCATCTTAATAAACAATCCACATCATTCGTGCACTATGGCCAAGGATATTCATTAGTATCACGACCACAAATTATCCATGCACTACGGGCCAAGGATATTCGTGTTTTCATCAAATGGTCATGATCATGCCAACAACTGTCCATGAATGCACTACGGGCCAATGAGGACTTTTACCACATAATTTGTAACATTACGGTCATGATTATACCGAATAATCCCTGGTCATAATCATACCAAGTCCATCTATGCACTACGCCCATAGATGACTTTCATTTTAATATAAGCATGAGGATGATGATAACGATATAAGAATTCAATTAAAAGAAAGCAAAGGATAAATTTTAAAGATTTATAATTTAATTTATCCAGAATTCAATAATATCCAAATTGTCAACATGATACTACTTTGTGAAGTAAAATTTATAAATAATATTGTATGAAAAATGATTTGGACTGAAAAGAAATTAATTTTTATCATGAATAGTATCCCGAGTGAATAGTACCCTGTGAATAGTAACTTCGGGAATAGTAACCCCGTGAATAGTACTCCGGCATGAAAAAATTAAAACTTATCAAGAATGCTCAGAATAATATTTTCATGAAAAGATACTAGATGAAGCGCAAATATCAAGGATATTCTACTAATTTCATGGAGTATAGAAGCCAAAACTTAAACAAAATGAGTGTAGAATTAGAAATTTGAAACGAAATAATATTACTTACATACTACAGAGTATGGAAGAAAATATTATTTAATACGAATACTGAACAAAAATAATATCCCTTACTTTAAAAAGAAGAGTACTTCAACTGGTATAGCGGGGATATTCTTGAAGAAAATTTTCACTATTTTCTACGCTCAAAATTTTTTAAAACTCGAAAGAAATACGTTCAATATTATAGAAGAAGAATTCTCTAATTTTGGTGTGATTTTCAATTCTAACTAAGCATCCTATTTATAAGAGAATGGAAGGGGCACTGTTTAAGAATTTTTCACAGACGGAATAATTTTACAAAATCACGGGCGAAAGGAAATACTTTAGACGCAACTTATTTACATATATTATATGTACTCCCTCAATTCAACGGCAATATATATACATATATAGTATATATATAATCACATGGCAACTTATAAATATTATATATCTACACCATTTTAGCCCCCCCCCCCGGTGACTAATATAATTCCCCCACCCCCAAAATGTCACTTCCATCATATATATATATATATATATATATATATATATATATATATATATATATATATATATATATATTACAAAACTGAGATAACTTCTACCGATAATTTTGAAAAATGGGTAAATGGGAGGTCCATAAAATAAGTAAAATTTACAACAAATACTTCATAAAAATTCTCTCAATATTTTTAACAACATTTATTCATCATTATTATAACTCGCAATATTAACAACTAGATCGTTCCCAGGAAATATGGGGCTTTCCGATAAGGATTTCTCCCTATTGGCGCGCAATTAGGTGACCAAACCTCTCCTCGACAGAACTTTCTAGACATTGTTAATTATACAGATAATAATATGAATTACTTGTCATCTCAATTATTGATTTAATAATATATAAAATATTGACAATAATTGAATTAAATAACGTGAGATACTATGCAGCAATTACTGTGACAATAATTGAATAAAAATGAGTGACTTCTCACGTAAGCATCAATAATCAATACCGTGTGCTACTATGCAACCACGCGTATTACTGTACTTTTCATCACCGGGTATTTCAACAGTTAACGGTAAAACTTCCGCCGTTACTTTTATAAAAAGATATTTCTGTCATTTTCTAACTCCGACAATAATTCCGCTGTGGGATCCACCAATAATTATGCCGTCATACGAATATTTCCTGTTAAAATGAATATTCCTCGGCCAATCGAATATAATATAACAACTTGCGTACTTTGCAAAATTTATAAATATAACCCACAACTATAACATTATATCCAATTCACTCCTTAATATTCGAAAAATATATTTCGAGAAAATAATCTTTATTTATGAAAGTTGGGGTCTTACACATGTTGCATGAGACCAAACGTTTCCTTTCTGGAAATTTTGATATGAAAGATCTCGGTGAAGCCTCTTATCTTATAGGTATTGAAATTCCTCGAGATAGGTCTCGCGGGATATTAGGATTGTCCCAAAGAGCTTATATTGACAAAGTTCTTATCAAATACAACATGCAAAATTGCTCCCTACTGTCGCACCTATTGTTGAGGGTGACAAATTTGGCACATATCAATGCCCTAAGAATCAACTTGAACGTGAACAAATGAATCTTATTCCCTATGCTTCTATGGTTGGGAGTCTTTTGTACGCTCAAGTTTGTACACGTCCAAATATAGCGTATGTAACTGGCATGCTCGGATGTTACCAGTCAAATTCAAGTTTGGATCACTAGAAAGCAGCCAAAAAGGTTTTACGCTACTTACAAGGTACTAAGAATTTTATGCTTGCATTCAGAAAAATAGATAACCTTGAAGTTTTTGATTATTCTGATTCTGATTTTGCTAAGTGTAAAGATGAAAAGAAATCTACATCAGGGTACATTTTTATACTTTCTAAAGGCGTGGAGAAGTCATAAGCAGGAGTTAACTACCACTTCCACGATGATGGTAAAATATGCGGCTTGTTATCATGCTACTTATCACGCCGTATTATTGAGAAATCTTATTTCAGGACTTAAGGCTGTAGATTACATTTCAAGGTCATTGAAAATATTTTATGATAATGATTCTGCTGTTAGTTTTTCTAACAGCACTAGTTCGAGTGGTGCTGGACTATACCTTGACACAAAGTACTTATTTGTCAGGGAAAGAGTTGAAGATCAAAGCGTTGCCATTAAGTATATTAGTACGCATGATATGTTAGCGGATCCACTTACGAAAGGCTTACCACTCAAGCTCTTTTTAGAGCATGTTGTCGGCATGGGTTTAACTGGCAGTCTTAATTAGTGAGTTATTTTGATGTAAGACAACAATTTTGAGCTTGTTGTTTTGAACTTCACTTTATGTTTATAGTTTGTCATTCTCTTTATTGTGCACACTTGAGAGCTTGTGAGCAAACGGTACGGTCATATTTTGGACCATATGAATGAGTTTAATCTATTATCACTTATGTAAACTCTATTCATACTTGTTATGCTTAATGTTAATCTTCGTTCTAATAAAAGTACTAATTGTGTAACTAATGAGGATCTTGTGTTAATAGTGACACAAAGATTGTACTAATTCGCATTGGTATTTTTATTTGAACAGGATGTAGACATTAAATTAATACTTGGCCAAATTAATGATTGTAAGCGTTATATTTTGTATATAAATAGTATTTCGGCCTAGTAGGAGAATGTTAGAATATTTTATTTCATTTTGTGGCCTTTACTATTTATGTAATTATTGGGCTTACATATTGTATTAATTTAATCACTTTATTTATGGGTTTGGTAATTAATTATGTGACCTATAAATAATTTTCCTAATAGTATTTGGCATAATGGGATATAGGATTTCATAATCTTGATGGACAATTTTGACCATTAGCTATTCTATAAATAAAACAGTTAGGGTTTGGTCTCAATTGTCGTCTCAATAAATTTAAACACACCTATACATTCATCCTAAGATTGAAAGAGACAATTGAAGATTTTCACCCTTAAGCGCAGCGGAAGCGTAATACATACAAGATGACTTCTCTCAATTCATGTAAATACTTAATATTATGATTATTGATTTTATTTTATTTTATGCAATAACACGTTCCAATATATTTAATTCAACACTTTACACAATCTATTTGCATATAAATTAAATATATATATATTTAAGGTAGAATCATCATCAAATAAAATAGGACAAATCACAAAATATAGGGTACTAACAATATTCAAGTGGGCTGAGGCAGATGTTGGCATCGACGGCCTATTCTGGAAGAAGTGTGCCACTCGTAAAAAGGACAACTTGAGAAATGAAAGAGAGAAGGCAAGGATAAATGCAAATATTGACCATCATGGACATGGTGACGAGCATTTGCATGAATACAACCCCTGATGGCGTTCACAGGAGATATGGGTTGAGATTGTGTGATAGTGGCTTACAGGTTAAACTACATACACTTAGATTAACTATCAAATCCTTAATCAATATTTTAGACAAATTTAAAATAAAGTTGGTGGAGATGATTAACTAATTAAATAATACAAACTAAATATTACTAAAGAAAACTAGTAATAAAAAAAACTACCAAGGAATCTGAATCCACTAAGTACTAACATAATTAACAATTTCTTATTTTCTAAATTAATTCCAAAATTATTTTTTTTCTCTTTAAAAATAATGATTCATATAATAAATATGGGAAAGCATAAATTATGACAAATTCACATATTAACTATAATTTATCAAAATCTCGCAATCAATATAAGAACCACAACGAATTTTGCATAAAGGTAAAAATGGAGTAAACAATTAGTCATTAATATTTATTATGAAATATTTGGTTTCATCATCATTCTAGATATTAAAAACTTAGTTAACCATGTAATTAAAAATTAATACTATTAATTGCATAAAATAAAATAAAACTAATTTTATAAATAATAATAAAACATTTAAACGTGCGTGCTAAAAAGAAATAAACAAAATGTAATGTTATGCACTAAACTACTTAACCGAAATGGATGAGAGGCGAGAGAATTGAAATCAATATATTAAATTAAATAATAATCTAATCTACAATCATATTCATGCTTTCAATTTAGAATATACTCAACCACTTCACAATGGATCACCCGTGGAAAAGAAATACTAAAAGAAACTCAAATTCTCCCTCCTCGCCAACTAGAAGTATTGAAGGAAAAGAGAAGAACAGAAAAATAAAGTAAAAAAGTGGTCTCTTCTCTAACCAAGAGGCTTATTTATCGGAGAAAAAATTATAACTTCATACTAATACATTGAATTTGGTCTTCTTTTTCTTTATCTCCAAAATGACTTCAACTTCTTCATCATAATTCTCCTAGAGTCCCTTATTATTTTTTAAAACTGGATAGTAATCTTTTATTTGATCCATAAGATAATTAAACAAAATAAATCGTACAAAACTAAATAAAATAAACATACAAAATAATAAATATTAAAATGTATAATTAATGTGCATATTATTTATCAAAGAATGGGTCAAGTCACGTAACACCAATGCCAGAAACAGAGCCGCAGGAGTACCAGAAGGCCAAAATGACATATAGAAGCGACAATATTTCACATAGACCTGGCAAACGGGCCCAAAGCCCGCGGCTTTGGGCCGTATTTTTTTAGCTCACAAAAACCCGGACCTTTTTGGCCCGGCCCGTCCGCGGGCTTAAAAAAAGTGTCAAAAATAGGCATAAACCACCTTCGACACGCGGGCCGGCCCGGCTCGCCCGTGAGCCCACGGGCTATGGGCTTATTTTTTTGGCCCATGAAAATCCGGATCTTTTTAACCCGGCCCGTTTTGGCCCGGCCATGGCCCGCGCCCGCCCGCCCGCCCGCCCGTTTGCCACCTCTAATTTCACAGTCGTAACATGTTAAGGCTTTGGCATATTTTAATTTATGTTATATATATATATATATATATATATATAGCAAGGATCAAGTGCATACCCTTTATCTTACTCACCCGTGCTCACCCCCTTTTAGGCGACGGTTTCGGTCATACAACCGTCGTCTATACTTTTAGCGACGCTATATGTTGTCCGTCGCTAAAAATATAGACGACGATTGTATGACCGAAACCGTCGCCTAAAGGGGGGTGAGCACGGGTAAATAAGATAAGGGGTATGCACTTGATCCGGACCGTATATATATATTACCATGTTGTTGTAGGAGGATAAGAATAATGGCTCTGTTGATTGGCTACAGCTGTACATGTAAACACATGATGGCCTATACCCGACGCTATTCAGATTTCTATAAGTTTTTATTAACATTATTATCTTTGGGAATTAGTCCATGGAAATCGGTTGTCATGGACACTATTGAACAACTCTGTCATTATAGGTTGTAGTGACATGTCTTCCCTTTTTCTTTCCTGCCGCTACAGCCTATAGCGGCAAGTCTTCCCCTTTTCCTTCCCTGTCGCATCCCTTTTTCCCTTGACCATTTGCTTTCCTTTTCCTATTATGAATATTATTAGTAAATTAGTAATAAATAATAATATTAATTATAAATATTATTAGTAAATATTAATAATAAATTTCAAATTAAAATAATAAATAATATTAATATTTACTAATAATATTAATATTTACTAATTTACTAATAATATTCATAAGTTATTATTAATATTTACTAATAATATTCATAATTAATATTATTTAATATTTTAATTTAATGTTTACTATTAAATATTCAAATTAAAATTAAAACATTAATATTAATATTTACTAATTTACTAATAAACTTCAAATTAAAATATTAAATAATATTAAAACTATGTACGTATTAATATTTTAATTTGAAGTTTACTATTAAATATTAATATTATTTAATATTTTAATTTAAAGTTTACTAGTAAATTAGTAAATATTAATATTAATAGTTTAATTTTAATTTGAATATTTAATATTTAATATTTAATAGTAAACTTCAAATTAAAATATTAAATAATATTAATTATGAATATTATTTGTAAATTAGTAAATATTAATAATAAATTATGAATATTATTAGTAAATATTAATAATAAATTATGAATATTATTAGTAAATTAGTAAATATTAATATTATTTAATATTTTAATTTGAAGTTTACTATTAATATTTACTAATAATATTCATAATTAATATTATTACTAATTTACTAATAATATTCATAATAGGAAAAGGGAAGCAAAGGGCCAAGGAAAAAAGGGATGCGGCAGGTAAGGAAAAGGGGAAGGCCTGGCTG
Source organism: Panax notoginseng (assembly GCA_016801055.1). NCBI lineage: Eukaryota > Viridiplantae > Streptophyta > Magnoliopsida > Apiales > Araliaceae > Panax > Panax notoginseng. Next base: position 45,860,188 of record CM029016.1, on the reverse strand, counting down.
TAGCGGCAGGGAAGAAAAAGGGGAAGGAATGCAACTACAACCTGTAGTGGCAGGGTTGTTCAATAGTGTCCATGGCAACCGGTTGTCATGGATTAATTCCCATTATCTTTTTGTTTATATATCCAAATATATTTTTTCTAATTGTTGCCTAACACTGTATTAAACTTATAAACGCTTGTTGGGTTAGAGATATCCCCCTAACAGTCAGCGCCCTACTATAGATCAAGAGTTGTGAGAGAAGGCGTCGGTGGTTTAGAAGAACTACGTCAAGGGCCAAAGACAATATCGACGTGTGACCGACGTTAAGTCTTGCAGTACTAGTAGTCAGTTGATAAAAACACCAAGACCATTCCTCCTGCCTAGCAAAATGAAGAAGAAATCATAGAAACTAACAATGAGTTAGAACATGAGGAACTAATTGATATGAAAGCAACAAAAATAGGAAATGAAGTAAACAACAAGGCTGACCAAGAGGAACTAAAGGAAAAGGAGATAGCTGAGCAGGTGGATCAAGAAGAAGCCGAGTTAGACGACTTATACACACTCAATAGGATGAGGAAGTCAAGAAGACAAACTAAGGAACCTATGTTGTTGTAAGGTTACATCAGGGGCAAGAAAGGAAGTAACAAGTTCAAAGGGTAGTTTTGGTATTATTAGTAGTACTAGTAGTATATCAGTATTTATTAGTTTTCCCATCTAAGGGCTGATATTGTTTAGCTAATATGCAAGATGTATGGTGGTGATGAATCATCTAGAATCTTGTACTAGTATTTCTATAAAGCATCTTATCTTGGGAATGAAGATATACATGAATGAAGTAATATATCTTTTCTACTCTAAATTCTTTCCCTTCTTTTTCTTTACTAAATTCTAAAATTTAACTGAAGACTATAATTTCAGCATCATTGGTGCTTTCACCATGAATGAACCAAATTGAATGGAACAATTATTTGAACAATTTAATCAACAATTTACCCAATTCGCCCAGACCTTCAATCAATAGTTTCAACAAACTTTAATTGCAGTTATGTAAGAACAGATGCAGCAATACAGACCAGCCGGCAAAGAGGAACATCCACCTGAACAACCTCCAGATGATAGAAGACCAGCTGATTTCCAGAGGAAAGCCAAGATAGATTTTCCCAGGTTCGAGAGTGGAGACCCTACTGAATGGCTATACAAAGTTAATTAATACTTTGAATACCACAACATTTCTGAAGATATCAAACTATCTTTGGTAGCTCTACACCTTGATGGAGCTACATCAGGATGGTTTCAGTTAATGGAAACAAATCATCTTGTAAGATCTTGGGCTGACTTCATTTTCCAAATTCATATTAGTTTTGGACCATCACCTTATGATGACCCTAATACACAACTATCTAGATTAAAACAAACTAGCACTGTAGCAGAGTATGAGCTGAAATTTTAACAAATTTCAAACAAAATATCAGGTCTGCCCGAATCCTTTCTCAAAGAGTTTTATATAGCTGGTCTTAGGTGGGATATTCAGTGTGAGGTTATTGGGGCACAACCTTATAATCTGCAACATGGAATAGGGCTATCTAAGCTATATGAGGGAAAAAATTTGGCTGGCAAACCTCACCCATTTCAACCTAGAAGTTATATTAACACTTCTTTATTAGGACCCATGCCTCAATAATCAATGGCTCCTAAAAATGCTATTTTCTCTTATGTACCACCTAATAGAGTTGAAAAACTTGCTAACACAACCACCTAGATATCTCCATATCACAAATTACCTGTGAAGAAGCTTACTCTCGCTGAGCAGCAAGCCAAAATAGACAACGGACAGTGCTACAATTGTGAAGAAATTTGGCATAGAGGTCACAAATTTAAGGGGCAAATGTCCCTTTTGTTATTGGATGGTGTGATTCCAGAAGGTTGTGATGGACTTGATCAACTTGACATTACTGGTGGTGAGGTAACTGTGACGCCCCCAAAATAGGTATACATCACCTATTCTGAGTCGCCAAATACATGGTATAGAATAAAAATACAACCTTAAATATACAACATGAGCTGTGAGTTTTAATACAAATATTATCTTCTAGACATTATTCAAAATCAAAATAAGTCATCAATACATTTATTATCACACTATTTCATAGAATAATGAGGACTACTAATGCTATCATTTAGACCGTCACTCCGTTCCCCGACTAGTCTCTGCTACGTTCTCATTTCCTGAAGAGACTAATGAAAGCAAAAGGGTGAGCTCAACTAGCCCAGTAAGAAATATTATGACTAAGATAATACAGAATAAATTATCGTTAGCCTTCAACAATGTTAAACTGATACAATATAACAAACATCAAGTTTAACTGCAGCGGAACAAGCAATCCATTAAAAGAGTCAAGTAGAGAATAAAATCTACTATCTTTTATGATTTAAAAAGTTTTTCATCACTTTTATCGCTGGGACTCAACTTAATAAATAATTCACATCATCCATGCACTACGGTCAAGGATATTTATTAGTATCACAACCACAAATTATCCATGCACTACGGGCCAAGGATATTCGTGTATTCATCAATGGTCATGATCATGCCAATAGCTGTCCATCAATGCACTACGGGCTAATGAGAACTTTTACCACATCATTTGTAATATTACGGTCATGATTACACCAAATAATCCCTGGTCATAATCATACCAAGTCCGTTTATGCACTACAGGCCACAGATGACTTTTAACAAAATATAAACATGAGGATGATGACAATGATATAAGAATTCAATAAAACAAGTTCAAGAATTAATTTATCCAGGAACCAATAACATCCAAATTGTCAACATGATACTGCTTTATAGAGTAAAATTCAAGAATGCTCAGAAGAATAATTCCATAAAAAAAATACTAGATGAAGCGCAAATATCCAGGATATTCTACTAATTTCATGAAGTATAGAAGCCAAAACCTTAACCAACTGAATATAACAGAATATATGAAACTGCAAATGGATTTTTGCCCGCCGTGCGGTAATCCACGTAGACAGATCATTTCCATAATTTAATAAGAAATGAATACAAAGGATCATTCACCATGTATGTGGTAATCCACACAGACAAGTTATTCCAACAAAATAATAAAGAATGGAATAACAGAAGGATTCACCATGCATGCGATAGATCGCACAGACAGGTTATTCCCAACAGAATAATAAATAATGGAACTAGGTCATGCGTAAACGCACAGACATGATATTTCGACAGAATAATAAAGAATGGAACCAGGTTATGCGTAAAAGCACAGACATGATATTCCGACAGAATAATAAAGAATGGAATAATAACAAAATTTCACCATGTATGCGGTACTTTGCATAGACAGGTTATTCCAACATAATAATAAATAATGGAACAACAGCTCTTACGAGTATTGGAAAGAAAATAATTCTCTTCATGAATATGAAAGAATAATACCCCTTACGAGTACAACAAATAATATCACTTACCTTAGAAGAAACTGGATATAGGAGTAGTGAAGTAGCAGAATACTTTTCTTCTTTCTCTCTATAGTTTCTCTCTCTAGAGTTTCAGTGAATTCGTAAGAAATAATGAAGGAATGAGCTTCTATTTATAGGAGAATGGACTGAATAATAACTAATTCATGAACGGTCCAGATTGATTTACTTTTAAACGGACGGTCCATATTAATTTACTATGCAGTATTAATAAAATATTCTAATAAAACAAAATCTTTTAAATAAAATATAATATATTCTATTTATAATCTAATAAAACGAATAACTTTATAAAAGTATTATGTTTTATATAAAAAGATTTTACTATACAAATACTATGCTGGCACTATGCAAACACTATGCATAATAGAATATTATATATTCTATTTATAGTCTAATAAAACAAATAACTTTATAAAAGTATTCTATTTTATATAAAAAGATTTTACTATGCAAACACTATGCAGACACTATGCAAATACTATACATAATAGAATATCATATATTCTATTTATAGTCTAATAAAATAAATAACTTTATAAAAGTATTCTGTTATATATAAAAAGTTTTTTGTTTTATTACATTTATAATAATAATAAAACAAAACTTATCACCTTTATTATAATTCACAATATTAACCGACCAGGTCGTTCCCAGGAAAGATGGGGCTTTCTAATAAAGATTTCTCCCAATTGGCGCGCAATTAGGTGACCAAACCTCTCATTGGCAGAACCTCTAAACATCGTTAATATTGCAAATAATAATATGAATAACTTTGTCGTCTCAATTATTGATTTAATAATATAACATATTATACAGATGATACTGTGACAATAATTGAATCAATAATATGAGAGATATGATGCAACAATTACTATAGCAATAATTGAGTATAACTGAGTGACTTCTTACATAAGCATCAATAATCAATACCGTGTGCTACTATGCAACCACGCGTATTACTGTACTTTTACTACCAGGTAGTTCAACAGTTTTAACTGTAACACTTTCGCCGTTATTTTTATAAAAAGATAATTCTGTCATTTTTTTACTACGACAATACTTCCGTTGTGGGGTCCACCAATGATTATGCCGTCGTACGGATATTTTTCGACAAAAAAAATATTTTCCGACCAAACGAATATTATATAACAACTTGCATACTTTGTAAAATTTATAAATACTACCCACAACTATAACACTATCTCAAATCCACACCATAATATTAAAAAAATTATTTCGAGAAAATTAAAGCTTTATTCATAAAATTTGTGGTCTCACAATCTCCCCTCCTTATGAAATTTCGCCCTCGAAATTTACGTACATACCTGGTATGCCGAATTGGTGAGGATACCTTGACTTCACTTCAAATTCTAACTCTTGAGGTATAACCTTTGAGTGTCGAATATAATCCTTCTTATCCAAGATTTTAACACGTATCTCCTCATACGTTAAATCTTCTGCTATCTCGTCCAATTCCAATTCAATAATGTGGTTCTGGTCGTCCACATATTTACATAACATCGATACGTGAAAGAGAACGTTATGAACACGAGATAAACTTGGCGGTAAAACGAGTCTATAAGCCATAGTTCCTACTCGATCGAGGATTTCAAATGGGCCAATTAAATCGAGGGTTGAGATTTTCTCTCTTCGTCGATTCTTGCTTCTAGAATAACGCCCTCTTGAACCTTCTTCTTCAAATTCATCATATTCGGGTGTGTAGCTTGATCGGCTTTAACTTTATCGATTAAAGTCAATTCTACTCGTATATTCGTCATCATCACATGGGTCCCTGTAGTCTTTAACTCTATCTCCATCCTTTGTAAGTCATACAAATTGGGTTTTTGTATTAACAACATCGCACTTGTAAACGCATACGATCTTCTACTCAACGCTTTAGCTACCACGTTCGCTTTCTCACGATGGTATTGAATGGTACGATCGTAATCTTTAACAGCACGAGCCAATGTCTTTGACGCATTATACATTCATTTTGGTTTAAGAATATTTAAGGGTTTTAGAAATGGGTTTTGTACTGGGGTCAATACAAAATTCGATTTCACGCTTGAGGGGTAGGCTAAGAAGTCTTTAAGAATACGTTAAGAAATTTATTAACAATAGAAATATCATTCAAAACTGTGACTCTCATCCAAGACTTGGATAGTACGTCACATTGATACCTATCAACTTGTCATCGTCATTCACAACATCCCCTACAGAAAGTCTGGCTTATGTGCATTCCACACAAGGAAGTCAACAACGAAAGGATAGGGGCTCTTTACTTATGGCTTGATATGACAATGATTGACTTTAGTGATTTGGTTGCTTGAATTCGCATAACAGGTTGGTTAGGAATATGAAAGCTAACCACCTTACGAAAAGCTTGATGAGTAGTTAACCAATCGATTCCTAAAATCACATCAAAGGTAAGTATTTTTAAAGAGATAAGATTGACAGGTAACGTGAAAGTGTCGATTTGAATCAATAAGATTTATAAACAGTGGAGGTAACGAAGGCTTCTGCTAACGAAGTTTCAACCAATAAGTCAAAGTCTAACTTCTCCTGAGTTAAATTTAAACGTTGAGCGCAAGCAAGAGAGATAAAAGAATGGGTAGAACCGATATCGAATAAGGTATAGACTTCGTAAGCGTTTATGATTAACTTACCCGTGACAACTTCGTTCGAGTTCCTCGACAAACGCTCTCACTTAAACTACTGACTTTGACTTGTCTGAGACATCCTTTGGTGCCTCCATCCTAGCTAAAATTATCTTCGGTGAACGATAAAATCGGGCTAGATGACCTTCTCTTCCACAATTATAACATGCTTTGGATGACATCGCACAGTTTGGACTGATGTGTCCCTCCCCTCCGCATTTAAAGCATATGATAGGTGGTCGTTCTCCTTTCTTAACAACGGGTGCTAGTGCTGACGTCTTTCCATCATTATTGAACCTTCTCTTCTTGAAATTTCCACTCCTATTATCTTGGCCATGATTACCACCAAAGTGGTTACCATTCTGGGTATGATAATTTCCCCCACGATGATTATCATTGTTCCGATGGCCATTGCCACCGGTATGATTATTATCGTGTTGCTGGTCATGATCTTTTGGTTGTGCTGACTCATTATCGCGCTCCAATAACTAAGCCCTATTCACAACATCTGAATATAAACAAAGTTTATGAGAAATGAGGTATTGAAGTATATCGGGTTTCAAACCTCTTAGAAACATTCGCATCATTTGCTCCTCATTATCGACCAAAAGGGATACAAACCGGAATAACTCCGCAAATTTAGCCTCGTATTGCGACACGGTCATATTGTTTTGTTCCAACTTGATGAATTCCACCTCCTTCATGTGACGAATACTTTCATGAAAGTACTTGTCATTGAACAGTTCTTGGAACTTCTCCCAAGACATCTTGAATGCAGCAGGCTGGGTACGTTTTACAGATTCCCACCAATAATCTACCTCTTCACGCAACATAAAGGTGGCAAAGGGAACCTTTTGCTCCTCAAAGCATTCCAAGACATCAAATATCTTGGTGATCTGCTTTAACCACGTCTCCTCCTTAAGTGGTTCTGGCTTTCCCAAAAACTTCGGTGGTCCCAGCTCCTTGAACTGCTTAGCGGTGACCGACCGTGGGTTTCCATTATTTCCACCTATATTTTGAACAGGAGTCTCTCTCACCTGATGTTGCATGAATTGCATAAAGCCTCTGAACATCCCATCGTTCATCATCTGATCGGTGTTGTTGTTTACCTGAGGATTATTGTCTTCTTGTTGCACATTATTATGGGTAGTGATCGTTGGTGACTCAACGATCTCATGTGCTTCATTGCTTACCTCAACATTTTCGGATGCCATTTTCAAATACTGCCACAAAACAAGGGTAACATATCACATATTATCCCTATACTCTGACCGACCAATTAAATACCAAATAAACTTAGGTAGGTCATACTAGCGAAGAAATTCCCCATCTCTCACCTCCTAGTTCTTATCTCACATCTCAGCCAGGGATCATATCCCTAAGCTTTGATACCAACTGTGATGCCCCAAAAATAGGTATACATCACCTATTCTGAGTCGCCAAATATATGATACAGAATACAAATACAACCATAAATATACAACATAAGCTGTGAGTTTTAATACAAATATTGTCTTCTAGACAGTATTCAAACTCAAAATAAGTTCTCAATATATTTATTATCACACTATTTTATAGAATAGTGAGGACTACTAATGCTATCATCTGGACCGTCACTCCGTTCCCCGACTAGTCCCTGCTACGTTCTCATTTTCTAAAGAGAACAATGAAAGTAAAAGGGTGAGCTCAACTAGCCCAGTAAGAAATATTATGACTAAGATAATGCAGAATAAATTATCGTTAGCCTTCAACAGTGTTAAACTGATACAATATAACAAACATCAAGTTTAACTGCAGCGGAACAAGCAATCCATTAAAAGAGTCAAGTAGAGAATAAAATCTACTATCTTTTATGATTTAAAAGGTTTTTCATCACTTTTATTGCTGGGACTCAGCTTAATAAATAATTCACATCATCCCTGCACTACGGCCAAGGATATTCATTAGTATCACAACCACAAATTATCCATGCACTACGGGCCAAGGATATTCGTGTATTCATCAATGGTCATGATCATGCCAATAGCTGTCCATCAATGCACTACGGGCTAATGAGAACTTTTACAACATCATTTGTAATATTACGGTCATGATTACACCAAACAATCCCTGGTCATAATCATACCAAGTCCGTTTATGCACTACAGGCCACAGATGACTTTTAACAAAATATAAACATGAGGATGATGACAATGACATAAGAATTCAATAAAACAAGTTCAAGAATTAATTTATCCAGGAACCAATAACGTCCAAATTGTCAATATGATACTGCTTTGTAGAGTAAAATTTAAGAATGCTCAGAAGAATAATTCCATGAAAAAAATACTAGATGAAGCGCAAATATCCAGGATATTCTACTAATTTCATGAAGTATAGAAGCCAAAACCTTAACCAACTGAATATAACAGAATATATGAAACTGCAAATGGATTTTTGCCCGCCGTGCGGTAATCCACGTAGACAGATCATTTCCATAATTTAATAAGAAATGAATACAAAGGATCATTCACCATGTATGTGGTAATCCACACAGACAAGTTATTCCAACAAAATAATAAAGAATGGAATAACAGAAGGATTCACCATGCATGCGATAGATCGCACAGACAGGTTATTCCCAACAGAATAATAAATAATGGAACTAGGTCATGCGTAAACGCACAGACATGATATTTCGACAGAATAATAAAGAATGGAACCAGGTTATGCGTAAAAGCACAGACATGATATTCCGACAGAATAATAAAGAATGGAATAATAACAAAATTTCACCATGTATGCGGTACTTTGCATAGACAGGTTATTCCAACATAATAATAAATAATGGAACAACAGCTCTTACGAGTATTGGAAAGAAAATAATTCTCTTCATGAATATGAAAGAATAATACCCCTTACGAGTACAACAAATAATATCACTTACCTTAGAAGAAACTGGATATAGGAGTAGTGAAGTAGCAGAATACTTTTCTTCTTTCTCTCTATAGTTTCTCTCTCTAGAGTTTCAGTGAATTCGTAAGAAATAATGAAGGAATGAGCTTCTATTTATAGGAGAATGGACTGAATAATAACTAATTCATGAACGGTCCAGATTGATTTACTTTTAAACGGACGGTCCATATTAATTTACTATGCAGTATTAATAAAATATTCTAATAAAACAAAATCTTTTAAATAAAATATAATATATTCTATTTATAATCTAATAAAACGAATAACTTTATAAAAGTATTATGTTTTATATAAAAAGATTTTACTATACAAATACTATGCTGGCACTATGCAAACACTATGCATAATAGAATATTATATATTCTATTTATAGTCTAATAAAACAAATAACTTTATAAAAGTATTCTATTTTATATAAAAAGATTTTACTATGAAAATACTATACAGACACTATGCAAAAACTATACATAATAGAATATCATATATTCTATTTATAGTCTAATAAAATAAATAACTTTATAAAAGTATTCTGTTTTATATAAAAAGTTTTCTGTTTTATTACATTTATAATAATAATAAAACAAAAGTTATCACCTTTATTATAATTCACAATATTAATCGATCAGGTCGTTCCTAGGAAAGATGAGGCTTTTCAATAAGGATTTCTCCCTATTAGCGCACAATTAGGTGACCAAACCTCTCCTTGGTAGAATTTCTTGACATCGTTAATATTACAAATAATAATATGAATAACTTTGTCGTCTCAATTATTGATTTAATAATATAACATATTATACAGATGATACTGTGACAATAATTAAATCAATAATATGAGAGATATGATGCAGCAATTACTGTAGCAATAATTGAGTATAACTGAGTGACTTCTTACGTAAGCATCAATAATCAATACCGTGTGCTACTATGCAACCACGCGTATTACTGTACTTTTACTGCCGGGTAGTTCAACAGTTTTAACGGTAACACTTTCGCCGTTATTTTTATAAAAAGATAATTCTGTCGTTTTCTTACTACGACAATACTTCCGTTGTGGGATCCACCAATGATTATGTCGTCGTACAGATATTTCCCGACAAAAAGAATATTCCCCGACCAAACGAATATTATATAACAACTTGCATACTTTGCAAAATTTATAAATATTACCCACAACTATAACACTATCTCAAATCCACACCATAATATTAAAAAAAATATTTCGAGAAAATTAAATCTTTATTCATAAAATTTGGGATCTCCCAGTAACTGCAGAACCAACCGATCCTATCCCCAAAATGGGAAATTTTTATGCTCTTATTGGACCACCTAATACCAGGTGTTTGAGACTACAAGGCTATATTGAGGGTAAACCCTTACAAATGTTAATAGATGGGGACAGTAGCCATAACTTTATCCAAGCAAGAGTAGCTAAATACCTGGGATTTATTATCACACCTTCACCACACTTCTCAGTAATTGTGGGCAATGGTGAAAATCTAAAGTGTGTAGGCCAATGCACTGGGGTATCTTTTGATATTCACGGAAATAAGTTAATTTGTTTCAAATTTCTTTGTAATTGATCTACATGGCGCAGATGTTGTCCTTGGGGTATCATGGCAAGAAAGCTTTAGAGAATTGAAATTAAATTTTCAACAATCATACATCAAATTTAACCGTGAAGGCAAGGAAATTTATCTACAGGGTAACCAACCTGAACCCCAAACCATTTCAGCAACTCATTTTCACCAGCTGCATAAACGAAAGGAGATATCTCAATGCTATCTCCTCCAACTCATCCATTCACCAGGGAATTCCCATCCTACACCAGATTCTTCCACCACCTCACACCTATACTCCTTACAAGCTGCTACAGATTATTCATACCTTCTATTGCACAAGTCCTTACTCAATACAAGCAAGTATTCCAAGAACCAACTCAACTACCTCCACCCAGAGATATTGATCACCACATACCCTTGGAACCAAATTCAAAACCCATCAATGTCAGACCCTATAGATTTCTAGACTTTTAAAAGACTTTAATTGAACAACATGTACAAAGCATGCTTCAAATTGGGATTATTAAGCCCAGTACCAGCCCTTATAGCTCTCTAATTCTCTTTGTTAAAAAGAAAGATGGAACATGGAGACTCTGTGTTGATTATAGATGTAAGACCCCAACTTATTAATGAATAAAATCAAATTTTCTCTAAATATTATTGTGAATAATAAGGGGTTAATTTGATATAATACTTTGGTTATGGGTGAAATGTGCAAATTTTGCAAAATAAGCAAGTGGTTATAAAATATTTATTTTTGGTCGGTGAATATTCGGTTGGTCGTGGAATATTCTTGCTGTCGGGGAATATTCGTACGACGACGCAGCCTTGTGTGGGCCCCATAACGGAAAGCGATTGGATGGAAAAAACGACAAGTATAAGTTGTTTATAAATAACGGCGTAGTTGTTACCGTTAATACTGTTGGAATACCCGGTGGTTAAAATACAGTAGCACACGGTATTGCACCAATTATTGATTCTTACGTAAGAAGGCACTACTCAATAATTGTTACAGTAGTTATTATTCAATATTTTATTTTATTGATTCAATAATTGCTGCGTTGATATTTTATATTATTGTTGTTTCAATAAATGTTGCTGCACAGTATTTTCATTTATCAGATCAATAATTCATATTATTTGAATAATATTATTAGATAACATTATTGGCAATGTCTAGAAAGTTCTGTCTAAGGAGAGGTTTGGTCATCTAATTGCGCGCCAGTAAGGAGAAATCCTTATTGGAAAGCCCCCTCTTTCCTGGGAACGGCCTGGTTGTCATAAATGTGATTCTGTAATATTATTTGTGAATAATTAATTATTGATTCATATGATAAGGAAATATTTATTTTATGTGGATATAAATGAGGGATATATTTTTGTGGTTAAAAATGAAGGAGTTAATGTTGAGGTGTTTTATCAGTATTTTTATCGGAATGGAGGTATTAAAAAATCAAATCAGGGTTTTTGAGAAATATTGCGGGTGTTATAATTTTTAATCCGACCGTTGGATCGTGGTAATTTTTGGATATGTTATACATATATAAGTTGAGTATATGTCCACAAATTTTGAACCGTTAAAAATGAACGTATGATTTATTATGAATTTTACAAGATGACTGGTTCAAAAATTGTTGAATTTTCGGAGTTTATCATTTTGGTGGAAAATTCTAGAATTGGTGGGCCCCACTTGTGGTTGGTGAAGAAATGTGCTGAATTATATTTCAAATGTGGTAGGTGGGAATAGTAGCAGGTAAAGCCATCAGGTTGCAGGTCAAACCTACCAAAATTTTCCTATAAATAGAGGGCTAAGTTAGAATTGAAAATTACACCAGAAACAAGTTTTCTCTCTTTCTCTCTCTAGATTATTGAGTGTATTTTGTGAGTATTTAGATACTTTGAGAGTTTCTATTCATCAGAGCAAGTTTCTTTCAGCCTTAGTACTGATATTTTGAGGTAAGGGATATTATTTTCTTCTTAATGATATTATTTTCTTCAATATCATTATGCTGAAATATTGATATGAGTTTTTATCAAATTTGGAACTTTTTGTGTCGGGGGTTACTATTCACGTATACGGCACTATTCACGTATACGGCACTATTCACGAATACGGCACTATTCACCGAAAAATAAAATTTTCCCTTTTTGTCCAAGATGTCTATTATGGTTACTATCTTTGATTGTATCCATGTTTTGATCTTTATTTTTGAATTCTGCTTCACAATTGATTATTATGAAGTATTATTGATCTTGGATAAACTGTTATACGAATCCCTACTATTTGTCCTTCTGTCTCATTGGATTCGTTCTCTTTAAGATATTTTTCATCATCCTCAGTCCTAAATGATGATACAAATGAATATCTTTGGCCTGTAGTGCAAAGATGTATAATTACTTGATGAATATCTTTGGCCTGTAGTGCAAAGATGAACAGGTGTTGAGATGAACATGACCGACTGATGATACAAATGAATATCTTTGGCCTGTAGTGCAAAGATGAATATTTGGTTAAAGATGATTATTAATTGATGTTACAGGGATAAAATATTGATGATGGACTTTTAAATCTTAGAAGATAGTAGAATTCTTTCTCTACTTGACTCTTCTAATGGTTTGTTGTTTCCGCTGCAGTTGTTGATCTAAAACTTGTTGTCGATTATATTTTATCAGATTTTTCCCTGTTGAAGACTAACGATAATTTGTTGTATATTATCTTAGTCATAATATTCTTTACTGGGCTAGTTGAGCTCACCCTTTTCCTTTTTGTTCCATTTTTCTTCTCAGGAGGTGAGAACATAGCAGGATCTAGTCGGGGTATGGAGTGATGGTTCTAGAAAGATGTATTAGCAGTCCTCACTATTTCTGTAAAATAGTGTTTGAATAATTGTAATGAGGATTTATTTGAGTGTGGATATTGTCTAGAAGACAATATTTGTATTTAAACTCACAGTATGTGTTGTCGTATTTTGCACGACAATTGTATTATTGAAGTTGTAGTTTGCTTTCTGTACCATGTATTTGGCGACTCAGAATGGGTGTTGTATACCTATTCTGGGGGCGTCACAGTTGGTATCAGAGCTTAGGGATATGATCCCTGGCTGAGATGTGAGACAAGAACTAGGAGGGGAGAGACGGGGAATTCCTTCGCTAGTATGACCTGACTAAGTTTATTTGGTGTTTATTTGGTCGGTCAGAGTATAGGGATAATATATGACATGACTATTAACCCTTGTTTTATGGCAGTATTTAAGAATGGCAGCTGAGAACGTTAATAATGGAGTAAATCAGACCGTGGAGACACCTTTGATCACTACCCAGGGGAACGTGCAACAGGAAGGCAATATTCCTCCTGTAAACAACGTTACCGAGCAAACGATGAATGATGGAATGTTTAGGAGCTTTTTGCAGTTCATGCAAAATCAGACGAGGGAGACTCGTGTGCAGAATACGGGTGGAAATGATAACAACGCGCGGTTTGTCACAGCTAAGCAGTTCAAAGAATTGGGACCACCAGAATTTAAGGGAAAGCCGGATCCGATCATGGCGGAAACGTGGGTCAAGCAAATTACCAAGATATTTGATGTCTTGGGATGCACGGAGGAACAGAAGGTTCCATTCGCCACATTTATGTTCCGCGGTGAGGCAGACTACTGGTGGGAGTCTGTGAAGCGTACCCAGCCTGACGCACTCAACATGTCCTGGGAAACATTTCAAAAACTGTTCAATGACAAGTACTTTCCTGAAAGTATTCGTCATATGAAGGAGGTTGAGTTTATTAGACTGGAACAAAACAACATGACGGTGTCCCAGTACGAGGCGAAGTTTGCAGAGTTATCCAGGTTTGCACCTCATTTGGTCGAAAATGAGGAACGAATGACGCGGATGTTTCTGAGAGGTTTAAAACCTGAGATTCGTCAATACCTTATCTCTCATAAATTTTCTCTGTATTCAGACGTTGTCAACAGGGCCCAATTATTAGAGAGAGATAATGAGTATACTCAACCGAGGGACCACAACCAGGGTCATACCGGTGACAGCAATCATCAGAGCGATGATAACCAACGAGGAGGGAAAAATACGAACAAAGGCGGTAACCACTCGGGTGGTCATCGTGGCCATGATAATAGGAGAGGTGAGTCAAGTGGAAATTTCAGAAAGAGGAGATTCAACAATGACGGGAAGACATCAGCACCAGCACCAGCACCAACAACAAATTTTAGGGGAGGAGAACGACCGCCAGTTAGATGTTACAAATGCGGGAAAGAGGGACATATCAGCCCAAACTGTCCACAACAATCCAAGGTGTGTTACAACTGTGGGAAGGAAGGCCACATCGCTCGAGATTGTACTATAGCGAAACCAAGTTCAGCGGGAGTGGTGATTCCAAGGGCTGTCCCGGATAAGGCGAAATCAGCGGTTCCTGGAAGAGCGTTTGTCGTTACTGGCCAAAACGCGAGAAACCCGAACGAGGTGATCACGGGTAAGCTAATCTTGAATTCTTGCGAAGTTTATACTTTACTAGATACCGGTTCTACCCATTCTTTTATCTCTCCTGCTTGTGCTCAACGTTTAAACTTGACTCCGGAGAAATTGGACTTTAACTTATCTGTTGAAACTCCGTTGGGTGAAACCTTCGTTACATCTACAGTTTATAAATCTTGCATGATCCAAGTTGGCACTATCACATTACCTGTTGATCTTATCTCTTTAAAGATACTTGCTTTTGATGTGATTTTAGGAATTGATTGGTTAACCACTCATCATGCTAAAATTGATTGTTTTCGTAAGGTTGTTAGTTTTCATATTCCTAACCAACCTGTCATACGAATTCAAACTACTAAACCACTAAAATCAGTCACTGTCATATCAAGCCACAAAGCTATTCGTTTATTGAAAAACGGATGTCAAGCTTTCTTAGCCCATGTTATGGATTTGAACAAAGACAAGTCAGATTTGAATAATATTTCTATTGTTAGAGAATTTTCCGATGTATTTCCTGAAGAACTTCCCGGTCTACCCCCGGAACGAGAAATTGAATTCTTTATTGACCTTGAACCCGGTACAAAGCCCATTTCTAAAACCCCATATCGAATGGCTCCTATTGAACTTCAGGAGTTAAAAGTCCAACTACAGGAGTTGTTGGACATCGGTTTTATTCGTCCTAGTACGTCTCCTTGGGGTGCTCCTGTTTTATTCGTAAAGAAGAAAGACGGGAGTATGCGACTTTGTATTGACTATCGAGAATTGAACCATGTCACCATCAAGAATAGGTATCCGCTACCTCGCATTGATGACCTGTTTGACCAGTTGCAAGGAGCACAATTCTTTTCAAAGATCGATCTTCGTTCTGGATATCATCAGCTGAAGATTAAAACTGAGGATATTCCAAAGACTGCCTTCAGAACTCGGTACGGGCATTATGAATTCTTAGTAATGTCTTTTGGATTGACTAATGCTCCTGCTGCCTTCATGGATATGATGAACCGTGTATTCAAAGAATATTTGGATCAGTTCGTTGTTGTCTTTATTGATGACATCCTCATCTATTCCAAAAGCCGTGAAGATCATGAGCGCCATTTGAAGCTGGTACTGCAAAGGCTTCGTGAAAACAAGCTATATGCCAAACTGAAGAAATGCGAGTTCTGGCTTGAGGAAGTAGCATTCCTTGGGCACGTGGTGTCAAAACATGGAGTATCTGTCGACCCGGCGAAGATTGAAGCCATACAAAGTTGGGAGCAACCGAAGTCGGTAACCGAAGTACGTAGCTTTCTGGGCTTAGCTGGTTATTATCGGAGATTTGTGGAAGGATTTTCTCGAATCGCTACTCCGTTAACTCAGCTGACTCGGAAAGATACAAAATTCGTATGGAGTGAGGAATGCGAGAAGAGTTTCCAAGAACTCAAGAGGAGACTCATTTCGGCACCTGTTTTGACAATACCATCTGGTTCGGATGGATTTGTTATCTACAGCGATGCTTCAGGCAAAGGGTTAGGATGTGTTCTCATGCAACATGGGAAAGTCATAGCCTATGCCTCACGACAACTCAAAGAATATGAGAGGAATTATCCTACTCATGATTTGGAGTTGGCAGCAGTCGTTTTTGCGTTGAAGATCTGGAGACACTACCTTTATGGGGAGAAAGTGGAGATCTATACAGATCATAAAAGCCTCAAATATTTCTTCACCCAAAAGGAACTCAACATGCGGCAACGACGTTGGCTTGAGCTGTTGAAAGATTACGATCATACCATCCAATACCATCCTGGAAAAGCAAACGTAGTAGCTGACGCATTGAGTAGAAGATCATATGCGGGTACGAGTGCAATGTTTTTAACACAAAGGCCCATTTTGTATGACTTGCAAAGGATGGAGATAGAGATGAAGGCTCCAAGTACCCACATGATGATATCAAATATACGAGTAGAACCGACTTTAATCGATAAAGTTAAAGCTGCTCAAGCTACGGATATAGAGCTGATGCGTATGAAGAAGAAAGTGCAAGAAGGTGCTATTCCAGAAGCAAGAATCGATGAAGAAGGAATACTTCGAGTCAACTCCAGACTTTGTGTTCCTAACGATTTTGACTTGAAGCATAGAATAATGATGGAGGCACACAACACACCGTTTGCAATCCATCCTGGGAGTACCAAAATGTATCACGATCTTCGACATACATTTTGGTGGAGCAATATGAAAAGAGAGATCGCGGAGTTTATCTCGAGATGTTTAACTTGTCAACGTGTAAAAGCGGAGCATCAAGTACCAAAGGGTCCATTGCAACCACTTGAGATTTCGAAATGGAAGTGGGAACACATTACTATGGATTTTGTTACGGGTCTTCCCAAGGTTTCTCAAGGCATAGATGCGATTTGGGTTATTGTTGATAGATTAACCAAGTCCGCTCATTTCTTGCCGATACGTGAGACTTATTCCCTTGAACGTCTTGCTAGTATGTACGTGAACGAGATTGTGAGATTGCATGGCATGCCAGTATCCATAGTTTCGGATCGTGACCCAAGATTCACTTCACGATTTTGGGTTAGCTTGCAGAAAGCTATGGGCACGGATTTACGATTCAGTTCAGCATACCATCCTCAAACGGACGGACAATCAGAGAGGACTATTCAAACTCTTGAAGATCTATTAAGACTTTGTGTCTTAGATCTCAAAGGGAGTTGGGATAAGTACCTACCATTGGTGGAATTCTCCTACAACAACAGTTATCAGGCGAGCATAGGTATGGCTCCATTTGAGGCGTTGTATGGAAGAAAATGTCGTTCTCCAGTATGCTGGGACGAGGTGGGTGAAGCAACATTGTTGGGACCAGAATTGGTACGCATTACTACAGAGAAGATCCAAACGATTCGACAACGTATACAAACGGCACAGGATCGACAAAAGAGTTATGCGGATCTTCATCGGAAGGACGTGGAATTTAATATTGGGGATCATGTATTGTTACGTGTTGCACCATGGAAGGGAGTTACAAGATTTGGGAAGAGAGGAAAGCTCAATCCAAGATTTGTTGGTCCATTTGAGATTCTTGAGCGAATAGGAAATGTGGCATATAGACTCGCATTACCTCCAAGCATGTCTCGTGTTCATAATGTTTTTCACATATCTATGCTTCGTAAATATGTTAAAGACCCGAACCACATTATTGAGTTAGAACCAGACGAGATAGCTGAAGATTTAACGTACGAGGAGGTACCTGTTAAGATCTTGGATAGGAAAGAGCATGTCCTACGCACGAAGGTTATACCACAAGTTAAGGTTTTGTGGAGAAACCATGCTATTGAAGAAATGACCTGGGAGTTGGAATCAGAAATGAAAGCGAGGTATCCTCACCTTTTTGAAACATCAGGTACGTACGTCAATTTCGAGGACGAAATTTCATAAGGAGGGGAGGTTGTAAGACCCCAACTTATTAATGAATAAAATCAAATTTTCTCTAAATATTATTGTGAATAATAAGGGGTTAATTTGATATAATACTTTGGTTATGGGTGAAATGTGCAAATTTTGCAAAATAAGCAAGTGGTTATAAAATATTTATTTTTGGTCGGTGAATATTCGGTTGGTCGTGGAATATTCTTGCTGTCGGGGAATATTCGTACGACGACGCAGCCTTGTGTGGGCCCCATAACGGAAAGCGATTGGATGAAAAAACGACAAGTATAAGTTGTTTATAAATAACGGCGTAGTTGTTACCGTTAATACTGTTGGAATACCCGGTGGTTAAAATACAGTAGCACACGGTATTGCACCAATTATTGATTCTTACGTAAGAAGGCACTACTCAATAATTGTTACAGTAGTTATTATTCAATATTTTATTTTATTGATTCAATAATTGCTGCGTTGATATTTTATATTATTGTTGTTTCAATAATTGTTGCTGCACAGTATTTTCATTTATCAGATCAATAATTCATATTATTTGAATAATATTATTAGATAACATTATTGGCAATGTCTAGAAAGTTCTGTCTAAGGAGAGGTTTGGTCATCTAATTGCGCGCCAGTAAGGAGAAATCCTTATTGGAAAGCCCCCTCTTTCCTGGGAACGGCCTGGTTGTCATAAATGTGATTCTGTAATATTATTTGTGAATAATTAATTATTGATTCATATGATAAGGAAATATTTATTTTATGTGGATATAAATGAGGGATATATTTTTGTGGTTAAAAATGAAGGAGTTAATGTTGAGGTGTTTTATCAGTATTTTTATCGGAATGGAGGTATTAAAAATCAAATCAGGGTTTTTGAGAAATATTGCGGGTGTTATAATTTTTAATCCGACCGTTGGATCGTGGTAATTTTTGGATATGTTATACATATATAAGTTGAGTATATGTCCACAAATTTTGAACCGTTAAAAATGAACGTATGATTTATTATGAATTTTACAAGATGACTGGTTCAGAAATTGTTGAATTTTCGGAGTTTATCATTTTGGTGGAAAATTCTAGAATTGGTGGGCCCCACTTGTGGTTGGTGAAGAAATGTGCTGAATTATATTTCAAATGTGGTAGGTGGGAATAGTAGCAGGTAAAGCCATCAGGTTGCAGGTCAAACCTACCAAAATTTTCCTATAAATAGAGGGCTAAGTTAGAATTGAAAATTACACCAGAAACAAGTTTTCTCTCTTTCTCTCTCTAGATTATTGAGTGTATTTTGTGAGTATTTAGATACTTTGAGAGTTTCTATTCATCAGAGCAAGTTTCTTTCAGCCTTATACCGGTATTCCGACCAGAAGTACTGATATTTTGAGGTAAGGGATATTATTTTCTTCTTAATGATATTATTTTCTTCAATATCATTATGCTGAAATATTGATATGAGTTTTTATCAAATTTGGAACTTTTTGTGTCGGGGGTTACTATTCACGTATACGGCACTATTCACGTATACGGCACTATTCACGAATACGGCACTATTCACCGAAAAATAAAATTTTCCCTTTTTGTCCAAGATGTCTATTATGGTTACTATCTTTGATTGTATCCATGTTTTGATCTTTATTTTTGAATTCTGCTTCACAATTGATTATTATGAAGTATTATTGATCTTGGATAAACTGTTATACGAATCCCTACTATTTGTCCTTCTGTCTCATTGGATTCGTTCTCTTTAAGATATTTTTCATCATCCTCAGTCCTAAATGATGATACAAATGAATATCTTTGGCCTGTAGTGCAAAGATGTATAATTACTTGATGAATATCTTTGGCCTGTAGTGCAAAGATGAACAGGTGTTGAGATGAACATGACCGACTGATGATACAAATGAATATCTTTGGCCTGTAGTGCAAAGATGAATATTTGGTTAAAGATGATTATTAATTGATGTTACAGGGATAAAATATTGATGATGGACTTTTAAATCTTAGAAGATAGTAGAATTCTTTCTCTACTTGACTCTTCTAATGGTTTGTTGTTTCCGCTGCAGTTGTTGATCTAAAACTTGTTGTCGATTATATTTTATCAGATTTTTCCCTGTTGAAGACTAACGATAATTTGTTGTATATTATCTTAGTCATAATATTCTTTACTGGGCTAGTTGAGCTCACCCTTTTCCTTTTTGTTCCATTTTTCTTCTCAGGAGGTGAGAACATAGCAGGATCTAGTCGGGGTATGGAGTAATGGTTCTAGAAAGATGTATTAGCAGTCCTCACTATTTCTGTAAAATAGTGTTTGAATAATTGTAATGAGGATTTATTTGAGTGTGGATATTGTCTAGAAGACAATATTTGTATTTAAACTCACAGTATGTGTTGTCGTATTTTGCACGACAATTGTATTATTGAAGTTGTAGTTTGCTTTCTATACCATGTATTTGGCGACTCAGAATGGGTGTTGTATACCTATTCTGGGGGCGTCACAATAGAGCCCTAAATGCTATTACTTTGAAGGATAGATTTCCAATACCTACAGTGGATGAGCTATTTGACGACCTACAAGATGCCAAGTATTGCTCCAAGATTGACTTAAAATCTGGTTATCATCAAATCCGAATAGCTGCAGAAGATGTTCACAAGACTGCATTTAGAACTTACAGTGGGCACTTTGAGTTTTTGGTAATGCCTTTTGGCCTCACTAATGCCTCTTCAACTTTCCAAGCAACTATGAATGCCATATTTCACAAATACTTAAGATAATTTGTTATTATATTCTTTGATGACATTCTTGTGTACAATTATGATTTGGATTCTCATGTACAACATTTATCACTAGTGCTTAATTGTTTAAGAGAAAACTCACTCTATGCAAAACTCTCAAAGTGTCAATTTGCTACTACTATAATTGAGTATCTAGGTCATATCATTTCTATTCAAGGTGTACAACCTGATCTGCATAAAATAGAGGCTATACTATCTTGACCCAAACCTGGACATGTGAGACAACTAAGGGGTTTTTAGGGCCTGACTGGTTACTATAGGAAGTTTTTTAAAGGGTATGCTTCCATTGCAGCTCCCTTGACTGACTTACTCAAGCATGATTCTTTTGTATGGAATGAAAGAGCTGACATGGCATTTCTGTAACTCAAAACCAAACTCATACATGCACCAGTGCTTGCTCTCCCAGACTTCACCAAACCTTTTCTTTGGAGATTGATGCTTCAACCTATGCTATTGGGGCTATCCTTACATAAGAAACTCATCCCATTGCATATTTTAGTAAGAAGTTATGCCCAAGAAAGCAAAGAGCATCCACCTACCATGGAGAATTATTTGCTATCACTTCTGTTATAGCCAAATGAAGACAATAATTATCTGTTAGGTGCTCACTTCTACATCTACACAGACCAACAAAGCTTAAGGAATCTCATGAAACAGGTCATTCAAACCCCAGAACAATAATACTACCTCACTAAATTGTCGGGTTATAATTACGAGATAATCTATTAGCCTGGAAAAAATAATGCAGCATCTGATGTAATGTCAAGAAATCATAATCATCTACCTTCAAATTCCCACCCAAATACATTTTTGGCACTCTTTATGCCCATTCCTCTTATACTTGAAGACATCAAAAAGGCACAACTCTCAGCTCTTGAGCTCCAATCAATCACCATTCAACACCCATGGTCTATCAAAGAGGGAGTCTTTCTTTATCAGGATAAAATTTACATTCCTAATATGTCCCCATTGAAGGAATCTTTTATGAGAGAATTCCATAACTCTGCTGAGGGAGGACATGGGGGAACAAAAAAGACTTTCATTAGGCTCAATGCCAATTTCTATTGGCCTCACATGAGAAGTACTGTCAAGAAATACATTCAACAATGCGCCATTTGTCAACAAGTTAAAGCCATAAATGTCAGTCCTTATGGACTGTTACAGCCCTTGGAAATTCCCAAGCACATTTGGGAAGACATAAGCATGGATTTCATTACTCACCTTCCTCCATCTCAAGGGTATACTTGTATCCTAGTGGTAGTAGACATATTTTCAAAGGTAGCTCATTTTGGCTCCCTACCTACTAGCTACACAGCTTCAAAGGTAGCTTCTCTTTTTTGGGACATAGTCACAAAACATCATGGTATCCCAAAATCTATTGTAAGTGACAGAGATGTGATCTTTCTCTCAAAATTCTGGAAGGAGTTATTTAAACTGTAGGGAACCTCATTGAAAATGTCATCAACCTACCACCCTTAAACGGATGGCCAATCTGAGGTGGTAAATAGATGTCTGGAACAATACTTATGGTGTTTTGTCTCTGAGGAACCACCCAATGGCATAAGTTCTTAGGGTTAGCTGAATGGTTCTGCAACACATCTTACCACTCATCCATTCAGTAAAATCCTTTTGAGGTAGTCTTTGGAAAAAAACCACCAACTCTTGCTTAATATATACCAGGCACAACTCAAGTCGAAACAGTTGACATCACTCTGCAGGCCAGAGATGATAAATTAAAGATTTTGCAAAACACCTTGCGATCAGCCCAATTGAAGATGAAAAATTAAGCAGATAAACACATAGTAAACTTTTGTTTCAACATAGGGGATTTGGTGCTAGTCAAACTACAACCCTATAGACAACATAGTGTGAATAGGACACACTATAAGCTAAGCAAACGGTACTATGGTCCTTACCCAGTCATTGAACGAATAGGACAGGTAGCCTATAAACTTAAATTGCCAGACTATTCCAAGATTCACCCTGTATTTCATATATCCCTCCTTAAGAAATTTCATGGGACCAATACTGTGACGCCCCCAAAATAGGTCCATACAACCCATTCTGAGTCGCCAAATACATGGTACATAATTCAAATACAAACTTAATTTATACAATACGACAAACGTAAGTTGAGAATTTTAACACGAATATTGTCTCGTAGACAATATCCAAACTCAAATGAAGTCCTCACTAAATTTATTATCACACTATTTTATAGAATATTGAGGACTACTATAGCCACCATCTTGGACCATCACTCCATTCCCCGACTAGTCCTAACTATATTCTCATTTCTTAAAGAGAACAATGAAAGAATAGGGTGAGCTTAACTAGCCCAGTAAAGAATATTATGACTAAGATAATGTAGAATAAATTATTCTTAGTCTTCAACAGTATAAAAACTGATAGAATACAATAGACAACAAGTTTAACTGCAGCGGAACAAGCAATCCATTAGAAGAGTCAAGCAGAGCATGATGTTTACTATCTTCTATGATTTAAAAGTTCATTATCAATATTTTATCTCTGTAACACATCTCAATAAATAATTCACATCACTGAATTATCCATGCACTACAGGCCAAGGATATTTATTAGTATCACATCCACGAATCATCCATGCATTATGGGCCAAAGATATTCGTTATTATCACCAATGGTCATGATCATGCCAAAAAACTGTCCATCAATGCACTACGGGCTAATGAGGACTTTTACCACATCATTTGTAATATTACAGGTCATGATTATACTGATACATAATTCCTGGTCATAATCATACCAATCAACAGTCCATCTATGCAATATGGGCCAAAGATGACTTTTATCACAATATAAACATGAGGAGATGACAATGATATAAGAATTCAATTAAGTGAGATCAATGATAAATTTTAAAGATTTATAATTCAATTTATCCAGAGTTTAAGAATGTTCAAATTGTCAACATGATAACTGCTTTGTGGAGTAAAATTCAAGAATAATATTCATGTATCAAAAATAATTTGGACGTAAAAGAAATAAATTTTTTGTCTTGAATAGTACTCCGGGTGAATAGTACCCGAGTGAATAGTACTTCGTGAATAGTATCCCGTGAATAGTACCGTATGTATAAATAGTACTATATGAATAGTATCATATGTATAAATAGTGCCGTATGTATGAATAGTACACATGAATAGTACTCCAGCATGAAAAGTTTAAAATTTAACAAGAATATCCAGAAAAATATTTTAGTGAAACGATACTAGATGAAGCGCAAATTTCAAGATATTCTACTAATTTCAAGGAGTATAGAAGCAATACTCATCAAAATAAGTGTAGAATTAGGAATATGAAACGAAATAATATTACTTACGTACTATAGAGTATGGAATAACATATTATTTCTTATGAATATTTAACAAAATAACATCCCTTACCTTAGTAGGAGAGTAATTCCGACTGGTATAGTGGAGATATTCTTGAAGAAAACTTGTACTGTTTTCTATACTCAAAGTTTCATTAAAATCAAAAGAAATATGCTCAATATTATAGAAGAAGAATTCTCTGATTCTGGTGTGATTTTTATTTCTAAACTAAGCATCCTATTTATAGGAGAATGGAAGAGAACTATTTAAGAAAAATAATCATGGACGCGCAGTAAAATTTAGACGATTTCACGGGCGAGAATTCTGATTTTTACTATTCATTACTGTGCAATAAAATATTCTAATAAAACAAAAAATTTATATAAAATATAATATATTCTATTTTATATAAAAAGTTTTTTATTTTATTACTATTATGATACTAATAAAACAAAACTTATAATTTATATATATATATATATATATATATAATTATATAAGTAATAAAATAAAACTGATATAACTTTTTATCGACGATTTTGAAAAATGAGTCAGTGGGGGTCCATGTAATAAGCCAAATTTACAATAAATTCTTCACGACAAATCTATTTATTTATATCAAATCATTTGACTTCACTAAACATATTTTTAATTTTTTAACAATTATTCATCATTAATATTATAACTCATAATATTAACAACCAGATCATTCTCAGGGAAGAGGAGGCTTTTTGATAAGGACTTTTTCTTATTGGCGCGCAATTAGATGACCAAATCCGTTTTCTCGACAGAACTTTCTAGACATTGTCAATAATGCAAATAATAATATGAATAACTTTGTCATCTCAATTATTGATTTAATAATATAAAATATTATGCAGATGATACTGTGACAATAATCGAATCAATAATATGAGATTTTATGTAGCAACTACTGTTGCAATAATTGAGTATAACTGAGTGACTTCTCATATAAGCATCAATAATCAAAGATACTGTATAATACCGTGTGCTACTGTGCAACCACGCGTATTACTGTACTTTTATCATCGGGTATTTCAACAGTTAACGGAAAAAGTTTTGCCGTTATTTTTATAAAAAATGTTATTTCTATCGCTTTCTATATCTGACAGTAATTTCGGTGTGGGGTTCACCAATGATTGTGCCGTCGTACAGATATTCCCTGATAAAACGAATATTTCCCTACCAAACGATTATTTTATGACAACTTGCTTACTTTGCAAAATTTGTAAACTTTACCTACAACTATAACATTATATCAAATCCACACCTTATTATTCAAAATAACATTTAGAGAAAATTAAATCTTTATTCATAAAAGTTGGGGTCTTACAAATACACCACCACCTGCCTCCTTACCAACCCAAACTTATAACAACCAGCCACTGCTCCAGCCACTTGCCATTCTTGCCACAAGGAAGAAACTGGTAAACCAACACTGGAAAACTCAATATCTCATTCATTAGGATGGGTTACCATTGGAAGAAGCTACATGGACTTCGATTTCCCAATTTTAGAATACTTATCCTACTTTTTACCTTGAGGACAAGGTGTCTCTTGAAGGGGTGAGTATTGATACAAAAAACAAGACCATTCCTCCTGCCCAGAAAAATGAAGAAGAAATCATAGAAACTAACAATGAGTTAGAAACATGAGGACTAACTGATATAGAAGCAACAGAAATAGGAAATGAAGTAAACAACAAGGCTGACCAAGAAGAACTAAAGGAAAATGAGATAGCTGAGCAGGTGGATCAAGAAGAAGCCAAGTTAGACGACTTATACACACTCAATAGGATGAGGAAGTCAAGAAGACAAACTAAGGAACCTATATGGTTACAAGGTTACATCAGGGGCAAGAAAGGAAGCAACAAGTTCAGAGGGTAGTTTTGGTATTATTAGTAGTACTAGTAATATATCAGTATTTTTCAATTTTCCCATCTAAGGGCTGATATTGTTTAGCTAATATATATGTAAGATTTATGGTGGTGATGAATCATCTAGAATCTTGTACTAGTATTTCTATAAAGCATCTTATCTTGGGAATGAAGATATACATGAATGAAGTAATATATCTTTTCTACTCTAAATTTTTTCCCTTCTTTTTCTTTGCTAAATTCTAAAATCCAGCTAAAGACTATAATTTCAGCATCATCAGTCCATCTCATGGGTGGAACTAGGGGGCTATGGGGGTCATATGACCCCCCCAACCGTGGAATCTGAAGCATGTTAATATTAGTTAAACTTGATCTTTGTTATGAGATGATATTAATTTATTTGCTATTTTATGTCTTTCCGCCTATAATAAATTAACAATATTACTATAAGATAAAATAATATTAAATAAGTTTGATAATTAATTAACTAATTAATATTACACTCATTTGTCTGACTGACTTAATCATACATTGATATCAATTTTTTTGTAAATGAGAATAACTTAATTCATTTTCTTGCTTTGAGTAGCTACTCTCAGTTGTCTCCAAAGAAGATGACCAGAACTACAATATAAGGTTTTGAATAAATAATATTATAATTTATAATTTATCTATAAAAGTAGCTAATCAGTTGACAAAAAAATTCAAAATCTGATTAATAGTCTCAGAGTTCGGGAGAAATTAATATATATATATATATATATATATATATATATATATATATATATATATATATATATATATATATATATATATATATATATTCATTTAAAGTTATTAGACTCGCAACTCATAGGTTTACAATGGTTGGAATATGATATTGTGAAATACTATAATTTAACAAAATAAATTTGAAAGAAGCACTGCAAGCGTTAATAAATAATTTTTTTATTGATATATTTTGACCCCCCCCCTCTAAAAATATTATAGTTCCGCCACTAGTCCATCTAGTTGTCATTGTTCTAGTCCTCTATGCACACTACCACAGATTATGTGACGGTCATTTGCAAAGAACGGTCTTTACTTCCTACACTTCTCAAGCATCTTAAAGAGTTGAGTCCTGAGGATTTAGCTGAGACATTAAGGACTTTAACGTAGCAAGAGCAGGAGGAGCAGGGCGAGATATTTTTATTATTTTGTATAAAGTTGTTAGTAGTTTGTTTAAAGGTGTTATTATTTGGTATTGAATATGTTTTTTTTTGTTTTGCTACATGAAAACTTGAACGAGGATGCATTACTAGCTAGAATTGACAATACTTTTTTCCTTCCATTTTCCTTTTCTGTTGTTCATGTAGATGTAATTTGGATTAATTGTACATATATACTTGGTTTCGATTTTGTTTAGACATATTTTAGATATTTTTCATTTATGGATTGGTTGTACATACTTGATTTAGATTTAGTTCAGACGTATTTTAGATGTTATTGATTTATGGATTGGTTGTACGTATTTGTACTTGTATTTTAGATGGTTTTGGTTTGATTTGTTTGGTTTCAACTGCTATTTAATTGGTGTGAGATAATGAAAAATAATTTTATTTTTTTAGTTGGAATTTTACTTTTTAGTTGGAAATTTAGGCTGTTCTCTAAAAAAGATAGCTAAAAAAATCAATGCTATGTTGTGTTGGGATTAAAACAGGTTCAAAAAAATAGCTACTGAAATAAACAAAAACAAATTCAAAAATGTTATACAACATGTGATTCCCTCCTGAGGAGGGAACTCGTGCTTACATTTCTCCTTCTCTTTTCTTCCGTCCGTTAACCCTTCCCCTCCCCCGTGATTCCTCTGCATTTCCTATATAAAGGGAATGATACTGAAGGAAATAGTAAGAATTTATCTGAAAGGTTTCTCTCTTACTTATTCTCTCTAAATTTATGCAATTATTAGAGTATCTTTCTATATTTTGCTAAAGTTTTATAACACGTTATCAGCACGAGGCTCTAACCAACTGAGACCGTAAAATTAAATTCTTGCAATTTATTATTATATTATCGGTTTGGCTATACCACCAATAATATAATTTTATTCTTATAAGTGGCTTTAAATTCTTGCAATTTATTATTATACTACCGGTTTGGCTATGCCACCAATAGTATAATGTTATTCTTACAATTGGCTTGGCTTTGCCGCCTATTATATTCTTTAACTGCCAAATTATATTTATGTTTTATTGTCCATTCTTAAATTCTGTTATTTACAGTGGTACCATCTATCCTTGTTGATCTTACAAGATTTGGTGGGAACCTTTTTATTAAATTGTGGGAATAACCTGTCTATGCGGAATACCGCGTGCTTGGTGAATAATCTTTTGTATTTATTTTTTTATTAAATTATTGGAATAACCTGTCTATGCGGACTACCGCATGCATGGTAAAATTCTTCTGCTATTCCATTCTTTATTATTTTGTTAGAAAAACCTGTCTATGCGAACTATCGCATGCTGGGTGAAGATCCATTTGTATTTTTGTATATATATATTTTTTTGTTGAACTATAATACTTGTATATATATTAACGATTGCATATTCTTTTTACTAAAATAATATGCTAATAACATAAATATAAGAATATTTATATTTGCATTTTATCACCGCTTGAGGTTGTGACTTAGTTTATTTTCTCTATATCATACATGCAATTATTTATTGTTTTAATAAATAATAAAATTGTGTTTTAACCTAGAATAGATGGCAAACTTGGCAAAAATAGATTTTTCTATTTTGAAAATCTGTAAAGATAACTATTTGGATTGGGCACTTGATGCAGAATTGCACCTTAGTGCAAATGAGTTAGAAAATACCACTGAATCAGGAAATACAACAACTTTGGCACAAAATGCAAAAGCCATAATTTTTCTTCGTCACCATATTGATGAAGGATTAAAGACTGAGTATTTAACAGTCAAAGATCCTTTGTCTTTATGGACACAACTGAAGGAAAGATTTGACCACTAAAAATTGGTTGTTCTCCCTAATGCCAAATTTGAGTGGCTTAATTTAAGGCTACAAGATTACAAATCAATTACGGAATATAGTTCCAATGTTTATAGAATAACCTCTACTTTGGCTTTATGTGGTGATCCAGTTTCTGAAACCCAAATGTTAGAGAAAATGCTCTCAACTTTTCATCCCACCAACATAATTCTGTCACAACAATATAGACAGAGTAAGTTCACAAAATTCAGTGACTTATTGTCTATCCTCCTTGTTACAGAAAAGAATAATGAATTGTTGTTGAAAAACAATCAAGTGCGGCCAACAGGAGCTACCCCATTGCCAGATATTAACAGTATGTCATTCCAGCAGAATAAACGTGACAATAGATGGTCATATAATAAGTTACCTTGGGGATGAAAGAATAAACGAGGCCATCATAACAACAAATTCCAGAATCGCGACAATTCAGGCCACCAGAAGTGGCAAGTGTCTGGGTCGGGTAAAAATAAAGAAAATACAACACAGATAAAGAACAAACCAGATGTTTGTTTTAGGTGTAGGATGAAAGGGCATTGGTCTCGTACGCCGAGGCATCTGGTTAATTTATTCCAGGAGTCTCAAAAGAACAAAGTAATGGAGGCAGAAACAAACTTTGTTAATCATCAATTGAATATTGTTGATGTTCCACCAATGACCAACAATGAGAAAAAGGTTATTGATATTACTGAACCTTCTGAAAGTATCTTTTGGGATATTGTTTAATTTCTTATTTTAATTAAACACCCTACATATATAATATTATTAGTTTTCGTTCTATACGTGGTATGTGTTTATCATGAATAAAATTATATTTGAAATGTAACTTTTCTTATTTATGTTTTTATATGTGTCAGACCATCTTTAATGGATATGGAGGATATATGTTTAGCAGACAGTGCAACAACTCATACAATCCTTCAAAGTGAGAAATATTTTTCACAACTAATCAAAGCTAAGGGAAATGTAGGAACTATCTCTGGCACATCAAATTTAATTGAGGGATTTGGAAAAGCTACTTTCATGCTACCAAATGAGACACGAGTTTTTATCAAAGATGCTCTATATTCTAGTAAATCAAGAAGAAATTTGCTTAGTTTTAAAGATATTCGACTAAATGGTTTTCACATTGAAACAACCAATGAAAATGAATATCTTCTCATCACTTCTACTATTTCTAGAAAAAAGAATATCCTAGAAAAACTTCATTCAATTTCTTCTGGATTATATACTATGAAAATTAGAGCAATTGAGTCTCATAATGTTATGATTCCCAAAATCATAGATCCCAAATCCTTTATGCTTTGGCATGAAAGACTCGGTCATCCAGGTACTTCTATGATGCGTCGTATTATTAAAAATTCTATTGGTCATCCTCTCAAAAATAAGAAGGTTTTTCCTAGTAGTGAATTTCCTTGTGCTGCGTGTTCTCGAGAAAAATTAATTATTCGACCATTACCAGTAAAAGTTTATAAAGAAGCCCCAAAATATTTAGAGAGAATTCAAGGAGGCATTTGTGGACCTATTCACCCATTGTCTAGCCCATTTCGATATTTCATAGTTTTAATAGATGCTTCAACTAGATGGTCTCATGTTTGTCTTCTCTCTTCTCGAAATCTTGCCTTCTCAAAACTTCTTGCTCAAATAATCAAGTTATGGGCTCAGTTCTTGGATCATCCAATCAAGTCAATTCGACTTGATAATGCAGCTGAATTTTCATCAAAGACTTTTAATGATTTTTATATGACTATTGGAATCTCCATTGAGCAATTTGTTCCTCATATTCATACAAAAAATGGTTTAGCTGAATCTTTAATAAAAAGACTTCAACTAATTTTACGGCCATTAATGTTAAGGGCTAACTTACTTACCTCAGTTTGGGGTCATGCAATTTTTCATGCTGCAGCCATCATTCGAGTAAGACCAACGGCTCTTCATAAATTTTCTCCTCTTCAGTTAGTTCTTGGACATATACCCAACATATCACACTTTTGAGTTTTTGGAAGTGCAATATATGTTCCAATTGCACCTCCACAAAGAACTAAGATGGGAGCCCAACGAAGAATATGTATTTATGTTGGTTTTGATTCTCCTTCTATTATCAGATATCTTGAGCCTTTAACTAGAGATATTTTTACTGCATGTTATGTAGATTGTCATTTTGATGAATTTGTATTTTCACCATTAGGAGGAGGGAAAGTTTTAAATAAAAACCCCTCTGAAATATCATGGAATGCATCAGATTTAAATTCACTTGATCCTCATACAGGACAATGTGAAATTAAAGTTTAAAAAATTATTTATTTACAAAATATTGCAAATCAAATGTCAGATGCATTTAATGATGCTAGAAAAATGATAAAATCACATACACCTGCAGTGAATACTCCAGCAAGGATAGAAATACCTATTGAAAAATCAATTCCTGGAGAATTGACAAATAAGGTAATAGAAGAATCTAAACCACGCCAGAAGCGTGGAAGACCGGTTGGTGCAAAAGACACTGTACCACGAAAATCAAAAGCAAATAAGGGAATCCCAGAAGGAATATCCGCTCCAGAAGTAGCACTTATTCCAAGAGTGGGAATAACCCCAGAAGAGGTTCAAAATCTCAGTGAAGGGATAAGAGATAAACACCAAGAGATTTTAATAAATTATGTACATGATGAGAAAATATGGGATCGAAGCAAAGTCATGATTGATGATATATTTGCTTTCTCTATAGCATCAGATATTACTTTGATTCCTGACACGGATCCTGAACCACAAAACGTGGAAGAATGTCAAAAAAGAAAAGATTGGCTAAAATGGAAAGAAGCTATTCAAACTGAGCTACAATCTTTATTGAAAAGAGAAGTATTTGGACCAGTAGTCCAAACACCGCTGGGTGTAATCCCGGTTGAAAACAAATGGGTATTTGTATGAAAGCGAAATGAGAAAAATGAAATTGTGAGATATAAAGCCCGACTTGTAGCTTAAGGGTTTTCACAAAAATCTGGTATTGATTATCAGGATACATACTCTCTACTAATGGATGGAGTCACTTTTCGCTTTCTGATAGGTATGGCAACCATGAAAGGTTTGAAAACACGTCTGATGGATGTTGTAACAGCATACTTATATGGCTCACTTGACAGTGAGATTTACATGAGAATCTCTGAAGGATTGAAAATGACTGAATCACAAAGGCCCCATCACATATATTCAATCAAGTTACAACGCTCATTGTATGGGTTAAAACAGTATGGTCGTATGTGGTATAATCGACTTAGTGATTATTTAATAAAAGATAGATATATAGATAATCAAGTATGTCCATGTGTTTTTATTAAGAAATCACAAAGTGGATTTACCATCATTGTTGTATATGTGGATGATTTGAATCTTGTAGGTACTCTTGAAGAACTCACAAGAACTGCTACTTATTTAAAAGATGAATTTGAAATGAAAGATCTTGGAAAGATAAAATTCTATTTGGGAATACAAGTGGAGCATTCAGCATCTAGAATTTTTGTTCATCAATCCACATATGCTGAAAAAATTCTCAGTCGTTTTCATATGGATAAAGCTCATCCTTTGACTACCCCGATGGTTGTTCGATCTTTAGAAGTTGATAAAGATCCATTTCGGTCTCTAGAAAGTGGGGAAGAAGTCCTTGGACCTGATGTTCCATACCTAAGTGTAATAGGTGCTCTTTTGTATCTTGCAAACTGTACATGACCTGATATTACATTTGCTATCAACTTGTTAGCAAGATACAGTTCTTCTCCGACTAAGAGACATTGGGATGGGATCAAACACATTTTGAGATACCTCCGTGGAAGTATAGATCTTGGGTTATTTTATCCAAGAGATTCAACATCGTGATTGGTTGGATATGCCGATGCAGGATATTTATCAGATCCACACAATAGAAGATCACAAGTACGTTATGTATTTACATATTGTGACATGACTATATCTTAGAAATCCACAAAGCAAACCATGACAGCTACATCTTCAAATCACTCAGAGATTCTCGCTATACATAAAGCAAGCAGAGAGTGTGTTTGGTTGAGATCAATTATTCAGCATATTCAAAAATCATGTGGATTACCATCAATCAAAGACATTCCTACAATTCTATATGAGGATAACGCTGCATGCATTGCTCAACTTAGAGGAGGTAGAACAAAGCACATTTCACCTAAATTCTTCTTCACACATGAGCTACAAAAGAAGGGTGATATAGATGTGCATCAAATTCGATCATGTGATAATCTAGCCGACTTATTCACAAAGTCGCTACCAAATGCAACGTTTGCAAAACTTCGGAAAGGGATTGGAATGTGTCGACTGAAAGACTTATGACAACATTTCATCAATAAGTAATGAATTCCTTTTGAGGGGAAGACTGTACTCTTTTTCCTTAGTCACGGTTTTTATCCAAATGGGTTTTTCCTGACAAGGTTTTAACGAAGGAGTCAATTAAGATATTTATGTAAAAGATATGTACTCTTTTTCCCTTCGTTAAGTTTTTTCCACTAGATTTTCTTAACAAAGTTTTTAATGAGACATAATCTTCTATCGTAGGGAATCAGGGGAAGTGTTATACAACATGTGATTCTCTCCTGAGGAGGGAACTCGTGCTTACCTTTCTCCTTCTCTTGTCTTCCTTCCGTGAACCCTTCCCCTCCCCCGTGACTCCTCTGCATTTCCTATATAAATGGAATGATACTGAAGGAAATAATAAGAATTTCTCTGAAAGGTTTCCAGGGACGGATCCAGCTTGATAGTTCAGTGGGGTCAAAAAAAATTCTCTTACGAATAAAAATATAATAAAATGAATCACAAAACTAAACAATCCTCAAATATTATTTACAATAATATTTTTCGAGATTTCATTGCTTGAAATGTTGCATGATAATCTCATTTTTAATAGTTACAAAATGTCACGCGTATATTATTAAACAGTTATTCATCTCCCATTTGATTACGGAGTTCATTCTTCAAAACATTCATGGCTGAAAATGTCATTTCAACAGTTACAGTAGCAACGGACAAAAGTAAAGCTAATTTAACCAACAAATAAACTTAGGGATACATATTTTTATACTCAAAATAATAGTACTGTAGTAGTATTGTAGTCTTCTCAAATTTTTAGAGGTAATAGTAGTACTATAGTAGATTAGTAGTGATGTAGTCTTTAGTGGTAATAACCTTTAGAGGTAATAGTAGTTATGTAATAATGTTGTAACCTTCTCAAAAAAAAAATTTAAGCCGGATTACCTTTGACCCATGAAATTTCAGAGGGGTCAGGTGCCCCCCTGCCCCTAACATAGGTCCACCCATGAAGGTTTCTCTTTCTTTATCTCTTACTTATTTTTTCTAAATTTATGCAATTATAAGAGTATCTTTCTATACTTTGCTAAAATTTTATAACAAAAAATTAAAAAAAATTACTTATAGCTACCGCATGAATCAGTCGCTATTAGCTTTTCGGCGACAACTAGTTTTTGGAAAAAATAAATGTTCGGGAGTGTTTCACCGATCCCCTGTTGGGCTGAAGGCCTGGACCGGAACCGAGGAGGTCGGGCTCGTATGTTCGGATATATAAGATCGGGGTCGGTTACCCGATCCCAATAGGTCGGGGCCCCGTGGTCATTGTGAGGGTTGAGTTCGGGCCTATTGGGCTTGGCTATTGGTTTGGGCCTGAACATGTGAGCAGTCCACATGCAGAGTTGGTGTGACAAGGAGTTTACGTGATTAAGGGTATTAACCCTAATCATACGCTAACAAGGCAACTCTGGAGGTAGTGGTGGAAAGGGATTCCACTTGCACCTTTTAAGGAGATTGTGTTGGACCCAAATATGGTAGCTAACATATTTAGGAGTCCTACTCTAATTCGGAGGAGGATACTAAGGTGGTGGGAGCTCTATAAATACAAGGCCAAGGTTACAATTAACGGGTAAGACCTACTTTGAGCACTAAACACATAACCTCCCTTGTTAAACCTTGTGAACGGCCTGTGCTTATTCTCACACCGGAGCTATCCCCCGGCGGCACGGCCGTCAAGCTTCTGTGTGATCTGTTATTGTGCAAGTTTCAGCACGTGGATTTTGTGATTGGACGCGCAGACGAAACTTGGCGTTAACATTGGCGCTAGAAGGAGGGCTTTAGTGCTTGTTTGCAATCACAAATACCTTTTTTCGGCAGCAGATCATGGCGAGTAAGGATAACATCGCTGTCTCAGAAAGGGCCAAGATCCAGCAGTCCCACCAGACCACGCAGGTGAGGGTGTCGGTGAAGGACCGACTGGGGTCTAAAGTTCGGGAGGTGGAAAAGATACCGGGCCATGATCTTCGGCGGAAGCTCTTCCACGAGAGTCAACACATGCCTCATCAAGCGAGTCAGGCCGACGAGAGACACTCTCAAGCCCTCGTGAGGCAAGACCGAGGAGCAGGCAGCCGGGACCAACGAGTGTTTCTCCTGCAGAAGAAACTGGAGCAGAACAAAGATGTCATGTTGGCACTCCAGCTACAACAGGAGGAATTGGAGAGACAGATGGCCAACATGGCCGGAGACCAAGAAGTGAGTTCCAGAAGGCGTAGGAATCAAAGTCGGTCCCGATCACCTAGACGGGGAGAGGCAAGAAGAGAACAGAGCAGGAACAGGAGTCGCTCTAGGGACGGAAGGGGCAGAAGAAGGAGTCATTCGACCGAGCGCCAATCAGAACACCGAGGCAGGTCGAGGCAAACGGAGAGGGAAGCGTCTCCTGACTATGGGAGGGACAAATCCCGATCGTCCCCTCATAAGGAAGGATTCGACCCCCTTACCCGAAGAGTGGCTGAACTAGAGAAACTGCTAGGGACAAAAAACTCGACAGGGACATCTTCGGCATGCTCAGGATCTCCCTTTTTGCCCGAAATCAACAGGGTGATAGCCGATCCAAAGAAGAAGATGCCCCCGATGGCGACATATGATGGATTGGGAGATCCCTACGACCATTCGGATGGGTATGATCGGCTGATGTCCTACTATGGGCATTCGGATGCAGCCAAATGCCACATATTTGCTACAACCCTTAAGAAGAGTGCCAGGGAGTGGATGGAGACCTTGGCGGCAGGATCAATAGGGTCATGGAACGACCTTCGAGAAAAGTTCCATGCTCGGTTCAGAAGCAATCGAAGATGAGGGAAGATCACAGCGTCCCTCATGCAAGTCCGACAAAGATCCGACGAGACCCTAGGCCAGTATGTGAAAAGATTTCGGGAGGCAGTGGGATCGGTAGCAGAGTTGAATTCCCCTCAAGCCCTGGGATTTTTCACAACCGGCTTAGACATTGGGAGATCGAAGAAGCTGGTGAAGGATTTAGTGATAAACCCTCCGACAGATCTGACCGAAGCTTTCCATCGGGCAGAAGGGTTTATCGCTGTAGAAGAAGCTTTGGGCAATTTCAGACCACACTCCCAGTCTTATGAAAAGTCTAAGGACAGAGAAAAATTAAATTATCAGCGTTTGGACAACAACCAGTGGAAATCAGACCGAACAGAGAAGAAAAGCTATAACGGCGGCGGGCCCGGAAGTAACCGACCCCCACTGCCCAATCGTAATGTCAGCAAGGTCTATACCCCCCTTACCACGAATCGTTCGAAGATTTTGGAGGAGATAAAGAACCAACCCTTCTACGAGCCGTGCCCGAGGCGAACCAAACCCGGAAGGAGAGGTCGGGATAAATATTACGAATACCATCAGAGTACCGGACACTCGACCGAAGCATGTGTTAATCTCATGGATATGATCGAGAAAAATGTCCAGAACGGACAACTGATACAATATGTAGCAGGTCGGGAAAATACAGTGGTGCCCAGAGAGGAGACCACAGATCAGACCCTGGATACTCAGACTCCACAGAACCCCCCAGCCTGAGGTGTAATTAATGTCATTTCGGGGGGTTCCGTTGGTCGGGTATCGGGAAGAAAAAGAAGTGGGCATTTGGGAGCAGTGCTATCTGTTACGGGGTCAACTCCTAGGAAGGATCGGGCATATCCGGGAACGTCTATCTCATTTACGGACGAGGATTACCCGACGGATCTCATCTAGCCCCATGATGGTGCGTTGGTAATAACGGCTTAGGTCGGGATAGTGGATATGAAGAGAATGATGATAGACAACGGGTCTTCGGTCGACATCCTATACACTCATGCCTATCAGAGGTTAGACCTACAAGGAAAGAAGATGGATTTGGGAGGAGAAGGACCCCTGTACGGATTTAGTGGAGATCTGTGTATGTGTCGGGCACCATCGAAATGCCAGTTAAGTTCGGCACAGCACCCAATCAAGTTAAAATAATGGTCAGATTCTTTGTCCTCCAAATAGACTCGGCATACAACGCGATCCTTGGAAGGCCTACCTTAGCAGCCTTGCAAGTAGTAACATCGATACCCCATTTTAAAATCAAGTTTCCAACACCGAACGGGATCGGAGAGGTAAAAGGAGACCTAGATATAGCCCGAAGGTGTTACCGGAACAGCTTGATTTCTTCAGGGGTCGGGGTCAGTAGACAGAAACAGATAATGGCCATTGAGATCGAACCATTCACTGAGGGGAGCACAGAGCCACTTGCTCTTCCGGCCGAAGAAACTGAAGATGTAGAGTTAGTGCCAGGAGAGAAAGAAAAGTTAATAAAAATCGGTTCAGGATTAGCAGAACCTTTCAGAACCGGACTGATAGAACTACTCCAAGTCTACGCCGACATCTTCACATGGAAGCCGAGCAATATGCCCGGGGTAAGTGAATCAGTGGCAATACACGAACTACACGTGGACCCAAGCAAGAAACC
Source organism: Panax notoginseng (assembly GCA_016801055.1). Classification (NCBI taxonomy): domain Eukaryota; kingdom Viridiplantae; phylum Streptophyta; class Magnoliopsida; order Apiales; family Araliaceae; genus Panax; species Panax notoginseng. Next base: position 45,821,736 of record CM029016.1, on the reverse strand, counting down.
AGTTATACAAAAACGAAGAATTTTCGCCCCGGAGAGGCAAAAAATAATCGATGAGGAGATTGCCAAACTTCTGGAGGCCGAATTCATCTTCGAGATCGATTACCCGGAGTGGCTGGCCAATGTGGTATTGGTCCAAAAGTAGAATGGGAAGTGGAGGATGTGCATCGATTACACGGACTTGAATAGAGCGTGCCCGAAGGATTTCTACCCTCTGCCCAACATAGATCAACTGATCGACGCAACTTCAGGATACGGAATGCTGAGCTTTATGGACGCCTTCTCGGGGTACCACCAGATTTCGATGTGCAAAGAAGACATCCCGAAGACCAGCTTCATCACACACCGGGCAATATATGCGTACATGAAAATGACCTTCGGGCTATTGAACGCGGGGGAAACTTATCAGCGGATGATGAACTTTGTGTTCATGAAACAATTGGGGAGGAGCATGGAGGTCTACGTAGATGACATGATTGTAAAGAGCATGTCAGTCCGTGATCACCTGGAAGACTTGGAAAATTGTTTCGAGACAGTCAGAAAACGCAAACTGAGGTTGAACCCAACCAAATGCACATTTGGGCTAGGATCGGGGAAGTTCCTAGGATATCTGATCAGCAAAAGGGGAATTGAAGCAAACCCAGAGAAAATCCAGGCAATACTAGACATGAGATCCCCGAAGTCTTACAAGGATGTGCAGAGACTGACGGGTCGGATCGCAGCCCTTCGAAGGTTCGTCTCCAAGTCGGCCGAAAGGTACCTACCATTTTTCGATACCTTAAAAGGGCCTAAGAATGAGAAAAAGCTTTCAGTGGACTTCAGAATGCGAGGACGCATTCCAAGGGATCAAATGATATCTATCTTCGGCACCTCTTCTGATGAAACCGATTCCTTCGGAACCCCTATATCTGTATCTGGAAGCAAGTTCGAAGGCTGTGGGAGCGGCATTGGTTTGGGACAAAGGGGGAAATCAGTTCCCCGTATATTACATCAGCCACGTGCTCCGAGACGCCGAAATCCATTACCCGAACCTGGAAAAATTTTCCTATACTTTGATCATAGCAAGCAGAAAACTTCGGCATTATTTCCAGGGTAGGGTGGTCGTGGTATACACGGATCAGCCGTTGAAAAAAATTCTACACCGACCTGAGGTTTCGGGAAGACTGGCGGCAAGGGAAATGGAGCTAACACAGTTTGCGCTAGATTATCGACCCCGAACAGCAATCAAAGGACAAGCGCTAGCAGACTTCGTCGTGGAATGTTCGTTCTCGGAGCCAGATGTGGGATCGGTGACCGAAACGCAACACATAAAGACTTCATGGACACTATATGTCGATGGCTCATCAACGTCAGACATCAGTGGTGCAGGGGTCATACTGACGAGCCCCGAAGGATTCAAAGTCCAACAAGCTATTCGATTTCGGTTCAAAGCAACCAATAACGAAGCAGAATACGAGGCCATTCTAGCCGGGTTAAAGTTGGCCCGAAGCCTAGAAGTACAGAATTTGGTCATCTATAGTGACTCGCAGCTGGTCGTCAAACAGATTTCGGGAGAGTATGAGGCTCGGGGGGCAAGAATGACGAAGTACTTAGCCGAAACAAAGAATAAACTGACATACTTCAACTCGGTCAGCTGTCAGGGAGTGAACAGATCCGACAACACAGTAGCAGACGCCCTGGCCCGGCTGGCGTCAACCGAAGCCAGCTCCTTCGAAGGTTCGGTGTATCTGGAGACAATGGAACAACCAAGTGTCCCGAAAGAAGAGGTACTATGTGTTGATCGGCTGAACTGTTGGCTTATACCTTATATCTTTTATTTGGCTGATGGAACATTACCTTCGGACCGGATTCTAGCAAGGAAGATCAAGCACCGAAGTTCGAATTTTGTACTGATCGACGAAGATTTGTACCGAAGAGCCTTCAGCTCTCCCTTACTTAAATGTTTAACACCGTCAGAGGTGAGCTACACACTTCGGGAGGTACATAAAGGAATCTGTGGGGATCACATGGGGGCCAAGTCATTGGCGCATAAGATTCTAAGATAGGGGTATTACTGGCCAACCATCTACACAGAGGCCAAGGAACTCGTCAAAACATGTCCCAAGTGTCAACTAAAAAGCAACATCCCACATCAACCGCCCGCAGAACTCTACTCGGTCTTATCCCCGATCCCCTTCGCAGTATGAGGAATCAACATCCTGGGGCCTCTGCCGAAGGCCAAGGGACAAGTCAGCTTTATAATAGTGGCTATCGATTACATGACGAAGTGGGTCGAAGCCAAACCACTACAGAAGATCACCGAACATGAATGCCTTAAATTTTTGAAAGAAGGAGTAGTTTATAGGTTCGGCATTCCGATGGCAGTAGTCTCGGATAACGGTAGACAGTTCGTGGGGTCAAAGTTTGAAAGCTTCCTAAAAGAGTTGGGAATTCAGCACCGGAAGACTTCGGTTGCCCACCCTCAGTCAAACGGTCAAGTAGAAGTGACCAATCGAACCCTACTCAACGGGATAAAAAGAAGACTTAATGAGTTGAAAAGTCGATGGCCCGAAGAACTATTCAGTGTTTTGTGGGCATATCGAACAACCCCGAGGACAACCACTGGAGACTCTCCTTTCCGACTGGCCTATGGAACCGATGCACTCATACCAGTAGAGATCGGTTCCCCCACCCTTCGGGTCAGCCAGTACAAAGAGCTCTACAACGATGAAGGCCTGAAAGTAAATCTGGACCTGCTAGATGAAGCTCGTGACGCCGCGGTGTTGAGGTTGGCCATTTATCAACAAAAGACAGCCCGACACTATAACTAGAAGGTGAAGCTGAGGAGGTTCGAGGTAGGAGATTTGGTGCTTCGGGAGGCAGAGGCATCAACCCCCCAGAACACAGGAAAATTAATGCCTAACTGGGAGGGGCCTTATGAGATAGTAGAAGTGCCGAAGCCAGGGACTTATCGGCTTCGGGAAATGGATGGGTCGGAGGTAAAGAATGCATGGCATGCTGGAAGACTTAGGAGATATTACCAGTAAATACATGTCTATTCTTTCCTTCTAATTGTGTAATTTATGCAATTTATCAATGAAATGAAAACTTCTCTCAGAGAAACGTTTGTACTTCATTTTAATCTTGCACTGCATTACCGATCATATAAGCTTCGAGCGTAAAATGATCAGGCGGTCCGAGAGAACTTAACTGATCGATAAACGCCACAAGTATAACTGATCGACAAAGCAACGAACCCGATCATATAAGCTTCAAGCGTAAAGCGATCAGACAGTCCAAGAGAACTTAACTGATTGATAAACGCTACAAGTATAACTGATCGATAAAGTTACAAATCCGAGACAGTACGCTTTAGAAATAACTCGACCACATTGTCATAAACGACATAAATGTTCGATAAAAGTCAAGTTGAACTGATCGAGATAACAACTTAGAAAGTTTTTGTCTTCATTTATATTCACAAAGTTTTACAATTCCCGATCAGATGAGCTTCGGGTACATACCCCGTCGGCTTCACTGGTCAGGTGAGTTACAAGACTTAGAAAAGAAAAATTACAAGTATGAAAAATATATACTAAAGAGAACTAAGGTAAGTCATCATCAGCTTCGGCCTCCTCATCGGAAGAGTCAAGGATCGAGGCATCCAGGCCGGCATCAACAAGCTTCGCTCTCTCTTTTTCCCGATAGGCTTCCACCCCTTCAGCAAACTGGGTCATGATCTTATCGGTCAAAGCAGGAGATTCTTCATATTCCTTGATGGCAGCTTGTTTGAGGGAGACCTGTTCGGCCATTAAGGTGTTGTTCGCCTGGATCAAAGTCCTCAGCTGAGCATGAACCCCAGTGAACTTCTCCTCGAGGGCCTCCAGATTCCCCACCAAGGCCCTATTCTCTTCGGCCATCAGCTCCTTGTCATGCACCAGCTTCTTGGCATGATCGTTGAGACCGACGAACTCTTGTTGAAGTAGGGAATTTTGTTCTTCGAGTTCGGCAATCCGTCGATTGGCCTGGGTCACCTTATTCCTGGTATCAGCATGAAGATCCCGCTCCCTCTTCAGCTCCGAATCTCGACCCGATAACTCCGCTTGGAGAAGCTCCACATCGGTTCTCAGCTGGACCTCTCTCTTAGTAGATCGGGCAAGAGGAGCGATAGCCCGAGCGAGGATGGCATTGGCCTAAATACAGAGGCGAATTGATCAGACAACAAAAAGGTAAAGGAAAATATATATACAAACGAGGATGAATACCTGAGTCTGGGCTCTAAGATAGGTAACCAGAAAATCCTCTGAAGAAAAGTTCTTGAACCGATCATCGTCACCCGAGAGCCTAAACTGATCCAGCAAATGGAAGGGGAATTTTTCGGCATTACTCTTCGGCCAACAGGTGGTCGGTGACCCATCGGAAGAGTTGGCTTTGGATATCGGGGTGGCGGCAGGGATCGGACCTACTACCTCTTCGACCAGGGGACGCTCCTGGATCAGACGCGGCTTCTTCGGTTGAGGCTCGAGAGGCCGATCCTCGGTACCCTCCAACTCCTCGTCCACCGTCGTTATGGTAGGAGGAGGAGGGGTAGGTTTTGCAGCTGGCTTCGGGGGGACCGAAGCGATGGTCTTGAGGGGAGCTCGGGTAGAGGAAGATATCTTCTTTGACTTCTTTAGCAAAGCCATCTTATCGGCCCCCTTCATCTGCAACACGCTTTTTGTAGGAACGTCCGCCTTAGAAGATTCGGGTAGAGGCCCGGTTGACGAACCAACCGACAGTTCGGCAATAGGGACAGCCTCGTCTAAAGGAGAGTCATCAGCAGCAGGAGGGTGGATGGGCTCAGCGATGACCTGCAGTGGAGTCAGATCCACTTCAGCACCATCGGGCTTGAAGATAGTCACTACAACATAAGACAAAAAGTTCATAAGAAAGAAACCGTAACAAAGGAATGGGAACACAGATGAATGGGTTCGGATATGACAACTTACAGCCGTGTTCGTAGAGCCAAGATTCGTTGGATATGATCCCCAGGCTCCAGCTGGTCTGCTTCAGAAGGGCATAAAACTTTTTGAAGGCAGCCGCACGACCCTTCGGGAACCTGGTTACCTTCAAGGGTTGTTCTTCGGGACAGGCCCAGTTCGGTAAAAGGTTTAGGTCGGTTCCCCTCATGAAGAACCATTGTGAATGCCAACCTTTATTGCTTGAGGGGGTCTTCATGAAGGCGGCATGGCCAGATACACGGTTCAGATGGCGAAGGCCTGGTTCCTTCGATCGGCCGATAGAAAATAGGACAAAGAAGAAGTCCAAACCTGGGGATATGCCAGCTTCTTGACACAAAGCAATAAAGCTGACAAGCTGGATGTAGGAGTTCGGGGCCAGCTGCGAGAACCCGATCCCGACCAGACAGAGGAAGGAGGAGATAAACTCGTGGAGGGGGAACCGAACCCCATATTTCAGGGCATAGAGATGGACGGCCACCCAACCCCTTCGGGACGCCAGAACATCCTTTCATTCGGTTCAGCCACCCGAAGCTTGTACTCTTGGGGAATATTGAATACTGTTCGGATGTCGGATAGCTAAGAGTGGGTGATGGTGGAAACGGTGTTGATGACAGCATAGTCGGTCTCGGAAGCATAGAGCCGGCGAATTCGAGCATCGGCGTCCTCGATAGGAATGTCAGCTGGAGCCGTGGGAACCTCAACCTGGAGAAGGTCGCCGGCAGTGAGGGTGGGAGTACCGGCCGCTGTGACCGTCGTGGGAGGAGTAATGTTAGAATCGGCCATTTGTGGTGACTTAAAAGGAGGTAAGGCACAAAGGCAAGAGTTTAGAAAGGGAATGGCAGGAATCGAAGAAGTTTGGGGAAATGAGTGTCTCGCCGGAAATCGCCCTTGCCGGAAAAATTTGACAGAGATTCAAAATATTGAAGGCTCGAAAAAGTGACGGTGATGAATGTTGGGGAGCTTATATAGCCCGTCTGGCACGGCTTCTAAAGGCGGTTATTTATGGCAGGTGGGGCCCAGTCTTGAAAAAATGTGTACCAGCTCGCTGACCGAGGAGAAACCGCTTGGGTTCCTGAGACAGCTCATCATTATGGCGTGACTACCCAAATTCATGTCCTTTCAAGTCTCATGTCATAAATATCTTATAACAAGAGACTTGGGGGCAATGTTCGGGAGTGTTTCACCGATCCCCTGTTGGGCTGAAGGCCTGGACCGGAACCGAGGAGGTCGGGCTCGTATGTTCGGATATATAAGATCGGGGTCGGTTACCCGATCCCAATAGGCCGGGGCCCCGTGGTCATCGTGAGGGTTGAGTTCGGGCCTATTGGGCTTGGCTATTGGTTTGGGCCTGAACATGTGAGCAGTCCACATGCAGAGTTGGTGTGACAAGGAGTTTTGGTGATTAAGGGTATTAACCCTAATTATACGCTAACAAGGCAACTCTGGAGGTAGTGGTGGAAAGGGATTCCACTTGCACCTTTTTAAGGAGATTGTGTTGGACCCAAATATGGTAGCTAACATATTTAGGAGTCCTACTCTAATTCGGAGGAGGATACCAAGGTGGTGGGAGCTCTATAAATACAAGGCCAATGTTACAATTAACGGGTAAGACCTACTTTGAACACTAAACACATAACCTCCCTTGTTAAACCTTGTGAACGGCATGTGCTTATTCTCACACCGGAGCTATCCCCCGGCGGCACGGCCGTCAAGCTTCTGTGTGATCTGTTATTGTGCAGGTTTCAGCGCGTGGATTCTGTGATTGGACGCGCAGACGAAACTTGACGTTAACAATAAATTTAGCGACTGCTTCCATCACAAAAACTCTCCGCTATTGACACCTCTACAAAACCACGTCAGCACCACATAAATTGGAAAAAAACATGTTGACTCATATCGGAGACGGCTTCCGTCACTGATAGTTGTTCGCCAGTAAAGCATTTGGAGATACCGTCGCAAAAAAGTGCTTCGTGGTTGTTACATTTTCACTTTCAGTGAACGTGTCCGTCACTGTGGACGGTCGCTAATTGAACTGCTTTTTGTAGTGAATCACAGACTTAATACTGTTATTTTTATTTTGCCAATCATTTCAACAAAAAAATACATGTATATATTATTGGTATAACCGACAAAAGTGAAAGAAACCCATGTTCCGAGGGTCCATACTGCTGAGTGCTGATCATGGAATTGCGATTCTTGATTATGTTATCAACCTAATTACTTCAAACATTTCAATTTCAATGTCATCATTCAAAAATATATTATATAATTTAATTTATGACTATATTTCATAATATGCTCCATCACTTAATTACAAATTTAAATAAATATAAAATATGCTATAAGTGTCAACGATCGAGACATCTAAATTCCTTATCTCGAACAAGATTATTAAAACACGGCATGCAAAGTGTAATGGACAGAGTAACATGCAAAAGTTTATTTAGTCATAGAGAATTAATTGCACGCATTGACTTTCTATATGTAATGAACATGGTTTATATGCATTAGTAAAGAATAATGGCACCCAAACCCAATGGCTGATGCACGTGTAGGCAGGTGGGGGCAAGTGCCAACCCTTGATATTTGGAATTCCTTATATATATATATATATATATATATAGGGGTAATATAGTAAAATGGTGCACCTCCTTAAAAAAAATATTAGGTCACCTATCACCAATTAGATATTTCTAATATTTTCTTTTAAAATTCAAAATTCAATTTTCGTTTTCATGAGTCTATTTAATTTTTTTTTAATTTTTAAGTTTAAAATTAAATATCTAGAATTTTTTTTATCAATTACTTGTGAGTAGTTAATTATTTAGTTTTGATTCTTAATTATTTTTATTCATTTATGCTAATTAGTGCATTCGTATGAACTAGTTATTTTTATAGTATATATTGAAGTTTTTGACATGTGTGTCATTTGATATTATATTTAAATCAGTAAAGACGTGAATTGTGAATATATAATTTTGTTATAAGACCATAGTAGCTGGTGTTTTATTTGTTCAAATTATTAAATTTATAATTTACTTTTTTTTATTATGTTGTAAATTTGTATTTGATATATATTTTGAAACACATGATGAATAAATATATAAATAAATATTTTTCAAGATTTAGCGTTACTAAACGTCATTTTCTTCTAAAGTATGTAATTCTGTAAATAAACACACCTAGAGAGAGTGAATAGGTGTAAATACCAAAAGTGATATACAGTGGTCAATTTTTAAGTTTCACTGTTGCAATTTTATAATTGGACAGGTAACCCCTGTATGTTCTTTATAATCAGACAAGTAACCTCTGTTTGTTTTAATATATGTTCTTCGTCATTTATAATCAGACAGGTAATACCCGTCGATTTTAGTGTATCTTTAAGCACGAACTGGAAACTAAATATGCAGAAAATAAATGCAAATTAAGGTAAAGAACAAAACAGAATCACACACATATTTTTACGTGGTTCAACCCTTATTCTCTAGTCTAGTAACCTAATCCACGTCTAATACCAAAAAGTATTGGAGACTCACTTTTTATTAAATTTAATACTCAATTAAATACAATAAAAAGAACACCATGTTCAAAGAATTTCAATTCTGATTAGGACACCAATGCCCCCTTTCCACCTCTACAACTTTTTCATCTTTGCAATCTTTCTCACCATTGAAACCTTGGAAAGATTTCTTTGAACCGACTAACTATTACAAGAGAACCCAAGCCTCACTCGGCTTGTATCCAGATTATAAATGTTATGAAAGAGTACAATTTTCAGCTCTAGAAGATTTAAGGATGATATAATCAATAGCTGAAATAACACTAAATAAACTCTCTGATGTATTATCAAATGGTTTGTAGCTTCAAGTGTTTTTTTTTCCTTTTGCCCAGTAGGATGAATATATAAAGACTAGTGAGCAACGACTATAACAGACTGTTAGCATGAATGGCTCAATAGAAGATAGCAATTTGTTATAATAAACTGCTATAATATATTCCAAAAGCAGTCAGTCAAAGATATAATAATAGCCCAGACAAAAATAAAGGAGCTAAAAGATATGCATGATAAGGTAAAAGAGTCCATGTAGATTTAATAGTATGTTTCCTTAAAAAACAAACTTAATCAACTTCCATTCGAATTTGAATTAGTCAAACACTTTCCATGATGGACTCTAATTCAAACAGATGACATAGTAGAACCAAATTCCTTAAGAGACCCCAATAAAAATAAATTGTATTAACAATATATATTAATTAAATTTCCAACAATAAAGATATGCATTTTAAGCTTCTTGGGCAAGAAATACTTCATGCAATCATACAGATTTCCTTAATCAGATTTATTATCCAAATAAAAGCAAACTAACTATATTATATTCAATAGACCAATATCATATCAACCCAAAATATAATCCATGCAATCCCCTAATCAATAAACATATTGCATCATCATATATTAAACTAGTTATTAATTATTTTCAACACACCATTACAAAGTCAATTTCAGCCCATATAATAACTCACACACACACACACACACACACACACACATATACAAGACCCCAACTTTTATGAATAAAGATGAATTTTTCTTGAAATATATTTTTAAATATTATGGTGTGAATTTAATATAATGTTATAGTTGTGGGTAATATTTATAAAATTTGTAAAGTAAGCAAGTTGTTATAAAATATTCGATTGGTCAGGGAATAATCGTTTTAACATGAAATATTCGTATGACGGCACAATCATTGGTGGACCCCATAACGGAATTACTGTCAGAGTTAGAAAACGACAGAAATATCTTTTTATGAAAATAACGGCGAAAGTTTTATCGTTATCTGTTGAAATACCCGGTGGTAAAAGTACAGTAATACGCGTGGTTACATAGTAGCACACGGTATTGATTATTGATACTTACGTGAGAAGTCACTCAGTTATACTCAATTATTGCTACAGTAATTGATGCATAGTATCTCACGTTATTGATTGAATTATTGTTATAATATTTTATATTATTAAATCAATAATTGAGATGACACAGTTATTCATATTATTATTTGTATTATTGACGATGTCTAAAAAATTCTGTCGAGGAAAGGGTTTGATCACCTAATTACACACCAATATGGAGAAATTCTTATCGGAAAGCCCCTTCTTTCTTGGAAATAATCTCGTTGTTAAATATTGCGAGTTATAATATTAATGATGAATAAATGTTGTTAAAAATATTGAGATAATTTTTATGAAGTATTTGTTGTAAGTTTAACTTATCATATGGACCCCTACTTACTCATTTTTTAAAATAATCGGTATATATATATATATATATATATATATATATATATATATATATATATATATAATATGTGTGTGAGTGTGATGTGTGTGAATGTGATGGGTGTGTGTGTGTGAATGTGTTATATACGGGTGGGATGAAAAATAATGAAATAAGGGGAAAAATGGTGGGTGGGTGGTGGTGTGCGTGTATGGGAGGTATATATATATATATATATATATATATATATATATATATATATATATATATATATATATATATATAATAAGTTTTGTTTTTTATGAAAAAAATAGAATATATTATATTTTATTATGCATAGTATCAGCATAGTGCTGCATAGTAAATCATGTGACTTTGAAAATCAAAAACTTGTCCGTGAATTGAATTCATCTGAATTCTTCTGTGCACCCGTGATTTCTAAATTCAAATAGTATCCTGCCATTCTCCTATAAATAGGATGCTCAATTAGAAAAGAAAATCACACTAGAATCAGAGAATTCTTCTTCTATAATATTGAGCATATTTCTTTAGAGTTTAAGAAAGTTTTGAGTGTAGAAAACAGTGCAAGTTTTCTTCAAGAATATATCCGTTATACCAGTCAGAATTGCTCTCTTTTTGAGGTAAGGGGTATTATTTATTTCATATTCGCTTACGATATTATTTTTCGTATTCGTAAGAAATTTTATTTTGTTCAATATTCGCAAGAAATATTATTATCATCGTTTAATATTCGTAAGGAATATTATCTTCGTTTAATATTTGTAAGGAATATTATTTTCGTTCAATATTCGTAAGGGATATTATTTTTGTTCAATATTCTTAAATAATATTTTCTTCCATACTCTGTAGTATGTAAGTAATATTATTTCGGTTTAGATTCTGAATTCTACACTCATTTTGTTAAAGTATTTCTTCTATACTCCTTGAAATTAGTAGAATATCTTTGAAATTTGTGCTTCATCTAGTATCATTTCACAAGGATATTTTTCTGAATATTCTTGTTCATTTTTAAGCTTTTCATGTCGGAGTACTATTCATGGGTACTATTCATTTATACGACACTATTCATACGTACGACATTATTCATATGTACGGTACTATTCATACGTATGGGTACTATTCACGAAGTACTATTCACAGGGTACTATTCACCCGGAGTACTATTTATGATAAAAATTAATTTTTTTTCGGTCCAAATCATTTTTGATACAATATTATTCTTGAATTTTACTCCACAAAGCAGTATCATGTTGACAATTTAGATATTCGTGAATTCTGGATAAATTAAATTATAAAATCTTTAAAATTTATCCTTACTCTCATTTAATTGAATTCTTATATCGTTGTCATCATCCTCATGCTTATATTATGATAAAAGTCATCTTTGACCCGTAGTCCATAGATGGACAGTTGATTGGTTTGATTATGACTGGGGATTATTCGGTGTAATCATGACCTGTAATGTTACAAAAGATGTGGTAAAAGTCCTCATTGGCCCGTAGTGCATTGGTGGACAGTTGTTGGTATGATCATGACCATGCGTTCTCTTTGGCCAAGGGTGCAAAGACGAATTGTTGTTTGGCATGTTCACGACCATTGGTGAAAAAACGAATATCCTTGGCTCGTAGTGCATGGATAGTTCGTGGTTGTGATACTAATGAATGTCTTTGGCCCGTAGTGCATGGATAATTCAGTGATGTGGATTATTTATTAAGCTGAGTTTAAGCGATAAAATTGATGATAAACTTTTAAAACTTGTTATCTATTGTAATATTTCAGTTGTTATACTTTTGGAGGCTAACGATAATTTATTCTGCATTATCTTAGTCATAATATTTTTTACTGGGCTAGTTGAGCTCACCCTTTTCTTTCACTGTTCTCTTCAGGAAATGAGAAAATAGATGGGACTAGTCAGGGAATGGATTGACGGTCCAGATGGTTGTTTTAGTAGTCCTCACTATTCTATAAAATAGTGTGATAATAATTGTAATGAGATTAAATTTGAGTTTGGATATTGTCTAGGAGACAATATTCGTATTAAAACTCTCAACTATGTTTTGTCGTATTTTACATGACAATTGTATAATTAAGTTGTAGTTATATTATGTACCATGTATTTGGCGACTCAGAATGGGGGATGTATTCCTATTTTGTGGGCGTCACAGTTGGTATCAGAGCTTAGGGATATGATCCCTGACTGAGATTTGAGACTAGAACTAGGAAGGGAGAGACGGGTAATTCATTCGCTAGTATGACCTATTGTTGGGTAAAATCTAGTTACGCACAACACGCAAGTATACGTGGTCAACAAGTAATAAAGTGAAAGTAGAGTATCGTTCCCACGAGGAATTGTTTAATAAAAATACCAAGTACTAACCCGTAACCAACTTAATCTTATTTAAACGAATGAATTTCAAATTATATTTATTAAATTATTTAATTACACTAATTCTAATTACGGCTGATTAAAAATCAGATTACGGAGATTTAAGATCACAACTTCACTTATTGCTTCATTTAAGTTAACACATTTCTCATCAATTATTTTCTATCATGAATTGTTAATCAAGAACATTAAAGCAGATAAAACTACCTCTCGATGCATAATACCCATACTCACTTAAATCCACAGATGATAGAATTAAGCAAGACACACTAATTAACTAATCCACTATATCTCTATGTGAATTACAATTAAAAAGATTTAAAGCACAAGTTCTCTATAAGATTACATATGGCGTAAAGGCATATCTCTATCCTAAACATGAATCATGAATTCCATCTAAGCAGAAATCACAAACACATGCTATCATAATCAGATCTAAATCAATACTTCATCTCTCGAGTTTATATAGATTATCACAGTAATTGATGGCCAATCAATTAAACAATTAAGTTCAAATCACAATAGACAATCCTCACAATAGAATATAATAATTGATAGCGAAGTATATTAAAATAAACTACACAATAAGATCCATTGTAATCTCAAACAAAGAATTAGTTAATGATTATTGAATTAAAACTAAGAATCCACAATTGAATACACATTAAAAGATAAAGATAGAAGAAGATAAGAAGATAGAATCTATTGTCTGTAGATTTGAAGCTCCCTCCTTGCTCCTACTTTGAATATTCAATGATCTCCAAGTTGCTTAAATCTCCAAATCTAACAAGAACTAGTGTTTTGATCTAATCTACTCTAATCTAATCTATTGGAATCCTCTCTCTCTAATCCTTTTGAATCTCCTCCTTTTATAAGTCTCTTTATATGTCTTTAAGTCCTCTTAGAAGTCCTTGAGTCAATCGGATCGAAACAATCCTTCCCGGACTCAAATTTGACCAAAATTCGTCTTTTCTGCACGTACCCCCGCCCTGGCGGTGGTCTAGGATTGTAAAGGGCCCGCCCCGGCGGGCTAGGGGCCTGTTTTGTAGCTGGTATGCCCACCCCGGCGGGGATCTTGTGAAGGAAAAGCCTGCCCCGGCGGGGGTCACTTTTATGCTCTGACGTCCTTTGGGAAAATAGCCATAACTTTTGATTCGGAAAGAGTTACAAGGCCTTCCACCTATCAAATCGAAGATATCGACGAGATCTACAACTTTAATTCTTTAAGATTTTAGAAATAATAGACGGATGAAGGTCGAAATTGGCCTGGAAGTGACTGTTATGCAAATGACCACCCAAAATAGTGTCATTCGATGTCCGTTGGTACAAATGTCATAACTCTTGCATCCGAACTCTGATTGGAATGATTCAAGATGTTCCGGAAGGCTAAGAAGAAGCTCTACAATGTAATCCAAGTTCCAAAACAAGAACATGAAATGAATATAAAAGCCCAAATGAAGTCCGGATTGTTATTCTTTGCTATTTCAGCTCCCAAGCATATAATCTACAAAACGAACACAAAATACATGAAAAGTAACTAAGAATTATGAGAATAAGCAACTAATTCAAGTAATAGATACCATATAAGTAGGTATAAACCTACTTATCAAATACCCCCAAACTTATACCATTGCTTGTCCTCAAGCAAAAACACAAAACAGTAATGCAATGCAATGCAACTAATCTACATGCCTACGAATCCAACAGTAATGACAGAAACAAGTCTATTCAACCGGCCTTAGGGAAATCAAGTAAACACAGTAATACATCATATCAAATCTTATCAATAACTTCCCAATCAATCATCAAATCTTAGACTGTTATCACTAATATAGTGCGTGTGTGCTCCACAACAATGTTAACTGATATAAAATCAAATTTAACACATAACAAGTCTCTTCGAAGGCATCATACAGTGTAAACTCAAAAAATCCAAAAATAAGCTAGATCTAACTAAAATCAAACAATAACCAATATCGAGGGTCAACATGGGATACTTATGCTTTATTTTCCATCTACGGGGGCTTTTTACTCTTATTTCCCGTTTTATTCATTTTTTTCTTTCTATGCAATGTCTTATTCCCTTAGGCTTTTCAATGCTACCTTAACGAGTTTTCGACCAACGACTCCCAGACCATTAAGACCTTAGGGCGCTAGGTGTAAAGACAATCCCCTCGGGCTTACTTACTCAAGTAACAAAGGCCACAAAACTAGACAATCACGCCACTGTGTTTATTCTTACTTTTTTTCTTTTTTTCTTTTTTCTTTTTTTTCTTTATAGCTTATATACCCCAAATATTCCCCCAAACTTAGGTTCTTGTCTAACGTTAGCCATCACTACTTATTCTTGTCATTCTTTCACTCAAACTAGCATTATCATTTAGAATCCATTATGTATCAATTTAAACTCAATTAATCAACAAGTTGTTTTTACTGTGCTATCCTTATTATACCAGTTTCAAACAGAAAAAGACTCAATTTAGAACAAGAAATCACATCAAAGCTTTAATAGTCAATACTATACTTGTCTACCCAATTCCAATCTCATCATTGGCCAAAACAAACTGTAAATATCAAACACCTGGACTCATGCAAGATGAACATAGTAACTAACTATTATTTTTGATTTTTTTTTCAAGAGACTGAATATATGAATGCAAACATAATGTGCCTAAACTAAATTAACAACATATGAACATAACATAAACATGAAACTAAACATGCAATAATGAACTAAACTAAACTCCCCCAAACTTAGCAATTACAATGTCCTCATTGTAAGAATATAGCGGTAAGTAGAAGAGAACTTCCCTGTAATCAACTAAGCGTAAGGTGATGGTGGCGAAGGTTGCAACGATCATTTTCCTATCCATTAAACCTCCAATACCTGCAATGAAGAGAGACAACATGGATTAGAATAGCACTTTTATTGGTAAGAGAACTTAATAAGCAAATTAATTCCTATCTACTAACTAAACTAGTAAAGCATACAAATATAAAAATTCCTGGGTTGCCTCCCAGTTAGCGCTTGAATTATAGTCATTCAGCCTGACTTTGTATGGTTAACGCTATCCAATTCCTCTTCGATAATTGAGGAACCCTCCATCCTTCGGAAATAATATAGCTTTTGGTAGGTTCCCACTTGTGGTGGTCAATGCATCAAAGTCACCTAGCATGCTCTGATTTGGTATGCTCTCAATCAAGAACGTTCCACAGCTAGGTGTTTTCTCCATTGTGTATGTGATCACTTTGGGGCATGGAAGCTTGTCACACACAATGGGCTCTTTGTCTATCTTTTCTTTCTCGTCCCACCATGGATTCAAAATTGTACTCGCTCTTATGTCATCAAGAGCTTCGCCGACGACATGACTACCAAGTGGGCATGATTTTGCAAATCTGACTGACTCTTTCATCGTTGGTGGAGACCCATTTAGATCTTCGTCGACCTCTATTTCATTATCCCCAATTATCTCCACACTTTCGATATCTTGTGGCTCATCCAGTCATAGATTTGGTTCGGGTTCTCCGTCAATTTCGTCATCCATGTCATAAGGCCAAGTGTTTGGAGGAAGGTTGTTTACGGCTTTGGTCATTTGCTCTGCCTGATTCGTAAGATTTTGATTTGGCTTCGCTTGATTACTCATCTTCTCCTCATCTGCTATAAACTTGGACAATAATTCCCCCAGCCTTGAATTTTCTATTTCAGTCTCGGAAGCCATGTATTGCCATTGGTTGAGGTAGTGACTAGTTGTTCCATCTAATTATTAAAATTTTGGGTTGACAGCTCTTGGCTAATACTCATCTCCTCTAGGTTTGCTATGCCCTTCAATATTATATCCCTCAGATTTGGCTTTTCTTCTTGTGGCAATGGAGGTGGACATGAATATTCCGGTGTGTATGATGGATTTGGAGCGTAATATTGGTCATCATAATTGTAGCTCCATGAAAAATTCGGGTGATACCCCCAATCTTGGTGATAGTTAGGATCAATATAGTTGTTGAGGTAATCACCACTATATTGTACCGGTTCAAAACTGACGGTGTATTGATGACTTTGATGGTTGCCAGCACAATAGTCACACGTAACTGCCATCCTTCGACTCCTTTGGGCTGCAATAACGTCCAACGTCCTCAAAAGTTCTTCAATTTGTGCTGATATTGCGGAAAATGCATTAAGTCCATCAATTCATGTTTCCCTTGGTTGAGTCATGTTCGCCATCCTTCGACTCCGTTGGGCTACGATAACCTCCAACGTCTTCGAATTTGCCTCAATTTGTACTGACTCTATAGAAAATGCATCAAGTCCATCAATCTCTGTTTCCCTTGGTTGAGTCATGTTCGTGTATGGCCATTGATACGCAAAGTCATCCATGGTACCTGAAAAGAGAGAATTATAGGAAGAGGATTAAAAATAAAAATATAAATGTTTAAATTAAGACTAATGTGATTGAAATTAATATTGGTAAAGAATTATTAAATTAATTCCCCGGCAACGACGCCAAAAACTTGTTGGGTAAAATCTAGTTACGCACAACACGCAAGTATCCGTGGTCAACAAGTAATAAAGTGAAAGTAGAGTATCGTTCCCACGAGGAATTATTTAATAAAAATACTAAGTACTAACCCGTAACCTACTCAATCTTATTTAAACGAATGAATTTCAAATTATATATATTAAATTATTTAATTACACTAATTCAAATTACCACTAATTAAAAATTAGATTACGGAGATTTAAGATCACAACTTCACTTATTGCTTCATTTAAGTTAACACACTTCTCGTCAATTATTTTCTATCCTGAATTGTTAACCAAGAACACTAAAGCAGATAAAACCACCTCTAGATGCATAATACCCATACTCACTTAAATCCACAGATAATAGAATTAAGCAAGACACCCTAATTAACTAATCCACTATATCTCTATGTGAATTACAATTAAAAAGATTTAAAGCACAAGTTCTCTATAAGATTACATATGGCGTAAAGGCATATCTCTATCCTAAACACGAATCATGAATTCCATCTAAGCAGAAATCACAAACACATGCTATCATAATTAGATCTAAATCAATACTTCATCTCTCGAGTTTATATAGATTATCACGGTAATTGATGGCCAATCAATTAAACAATTAAGTTCAAATCACAATAGACAATCCTCACAATAGAATATAATAATTGATAGCGAAGCATATTAAAATAAACTACACAATAAGATCCATTGTAATCTCAAACAAAGAATTAGCTCATGATTATTGAATTAAAATTAAGAATCCATAATTGAATACACATTAAAAGACAAAGATAGAAGAAGATAAGAAGATAGAATCTATTATCTGTAGATTTGAAGCTCCATCCTTGCTCCTACTTTGAATCTTCAATGATCTCCAAGTTGCTTCAATCTCCAAATCTAACAAGAACTAGTGTTTTGATCTAATCTACTCTAATCTATTGGAATCCTCTCTCTCTCTCTCTCTAATCTCTCTCTAATCCTTGTGAATCTTCTCCTTTTATAAGTCTCTTTATATGTCTTTAAGTCCTCTTAGAAGTCCTTGAGTCAATCGGATCGAAATAATCCTTCCCGGACTCAAATTTGACCAAAATTTATCTTTTCTACGCGTACCCCCGCCCCGGCGGGGGTCTAGGCTTATAAAGGGCCCGCCCCGGTGGGCTAGGGGCCTGTTTTGTAGCTGGTATGCTCACCCCGGCGGGGGTCTTGTGAAGGAAAAGCCCGCCCCGGCGGGGGGTCACTTTTTTGCTCTGACGTCTTTTGGGAAAATGACCATAACTTTTGATTCGGGAAGAGTTACGAGGCCTTCCACCTATCAAATCGAAGATATCGACGAGATCTACAACTTTTATTCTTTAAGATGTTATAAATAACAGACGGATGAAGGTCGAAATTGGCCTAGAAGTGACTGCTATGCAAATGACCACCCAAAACAGTGACATTCGATGTCTGTTGGTACAAATGTCATAACTCTTGCATCCGAACTCCGATTGGAATGACTCAAGATGTTCCGAAAGGCTAAGAAGAAGCTCTGTAATGTAATCCAAGTTCTAAACCAAGAACATGAAATGAACATAAAAGCCCAAATGAAGTCCGGATTGCTATTCTTTGCAATTTCATACCAATTCTTTGCGATTTCAGTTCCCAAGCATATAATCTACAAAACGAACACAAAATGCATGAAAAGTAACTAAGAAATATGAGAATAAGCAACTAATTCAAGTAATAGATACCGTATAAGTAGGTATAAAACCTACTTATCACCTACCTA
The DNA here is from genome assembly GCA_016801055.1 of Panax notoginseng. Lineage (NCBI taxonomy): Eukaryota > Viridiplantae > Streptophyta > Magnoliopsida > Apiales > Araliaceae > Panax > Panax notoginseng. The sequence goes on along the minus strand of CM029016.1, from coordinate 45,802,788 downwards.
AGTTTATTTGTTATTTAATCGGTCGGTCGAAATATAGGGATAATATGTGGCATGTCAATTAACCCTTGTTTTGTGACAGTAAAATGGCATCTGAAAATGTTGAGATAAGTAATGGAGCACATGAGACCGTTGAGTTACCGCTGATCAATAACCAGGATAATGTGCACCAGGAAGGCTATAATCCTCCTGTAAACAACAACACCGACCAAATGACGAACGATGGTATGTTTAGGAGCTTTTTACAATTTATGCAAAACCAAACGAGAGAGACTCAAGTTCATAATACAGGTGGAAACATTGGCAACTCATGGCTGGTCACCGCTAAGCAGTTCAAGGAGCTGGGACAGCTAGAGTTTTTGGGAAAGCCAGAATCACTTAAGGCGGAGACATAGATAAAGCAGATCACCAAGATATTTGATGTCTTGGAATACTCAGAGGAGCAAAAAGTTCCCTTCGCCACCTTTATGTTGCGTGAAAAAGCAGATTACTGGTGGAAATTTGTAACACGTACTCAATCTGCCGCACTAAAGATGTCTTAGGAGAAGTTCAAGAATTGTTCAACGATAAGTACTTTCTCGAAAGTATTCATCACATGAAGGAGGTAGAATTCATCAAGCTAGAGCAAAACAATATGACCATATCGCAGTACGAGGCTAAGTTTGCCGAGTTATCCCGGTTTGCATCCCATTTGGTAGATAATGAGGAGCGAATGACGCGAATGTTTCTAAGAGGTTTGAAACCTGAAATACGTCAATACCTCATTTCTCACAAACTTTGTTTATATTTAAATGTTATGAATATGGCTCAGTTATTAGAACGTGATTATGAGTCAGCTCAACCAAAAGGCAACGACCAACAACACGATAATAATCGTACCGATGGCAACGGCCATCGGAACAATGACAACCATCATGGAGGAAATTATCATGCCAAGAATGGTAACTACTTCGGTGGTAATCATGGCCAAGATAATAGGAAAGGTGAACCAAGTGAGAACAACTTCAAGAAGAGAAGGTTCAATAATGATGGAAAGACAGCAACACTAACACCCATTTCCAAGGAAGGAGAACGACCACCGGTCGTATGTTTCGAATGCGGACATGAGGGACACATCCGTCCAAACTATACGCAGCAACCCAAAGCATGTTTCAATTGCGAAAGAGAAGGTCACCTAGCTCGATTTTATCGTGTAGTAAAGTTAGGTCCAGCTGGGATGGTGACGCCAAAGGATGTCCCAGACAAGTCAAAACTGGTAGTTTAAGTGAGAGCGTTTGTTGAGAAACCCGAACGAAGTTATCACGGGTAAGTTAATCATAAACTCTTGCGAAGTCTATATCTTATTCGATACCGGTTCTACCCACTCTTTTATTTCACCTAGTTGTGTTCAACGTTTGAACTTGACTCTGGAGAAATTAGACTTTGACTTATCTGTTAAAACTCCGTTATGAAAAACTTTCGTTACATCCACTGTTTATAAGTCTTGTTTGATTCAAATTGGCACCCTCACATTATCTGTCGATCTTATCTCTTTGAAAATACTTGCATTTGATGTGATTTTAGGGATTGACTGGTGAACTACTCATTGTGCTAAAATTGATTGTTTTCGTAAGGTTGTTAGGCTTCCTAACCAACCTGTTATGTGAATTTAAGCAACCAAACCACTAAAGTCAATCATTGTCATATCAAGCCATAAGTAAAGAGTCCCGAGCCTTTCGCTGGTGACTTCCTTGTGTAGGATACACCAAAGTCAGACTTTTCGTAGGGGACACTGTGAATAACAGTGGGAAATTGATAGTTATCAATGTGACGTGCTATCCAAGTCTTGGATAAGAGTCACAACTTTGAATGATATTTCTATCATTAATTAATTTCCTGACGTATTCCCTAAAGACTTCCTTGCCTACCCCTAGAGCGTGAAATCGAATTTTGTATTGACCCCAGTACAAAATCCATTTCTAAAACCCTCAAATATTTCTTCACCTAAAACGAACGTAACATGCCCCAAAGACGTTGGCTCGAGCTGTTGAAGATTACGACCATACCATTCAATATTATCGTGGAAGAGCGAACGTGGTAGCTGACGCGTTGAGTAGAAGATCATATACGATTACGAGTGCGACGTTGTTAACACAAAAACCCATTTCGTATGACTTACAAATGATATAGATAGAGTTAAAGACTTTAGGAATCCATGTGATGATGTCAAATGTACGAGTAGAATTGACTTTAATCGATAAAGTTAAAGCCGCTTAAGTTACACACCCTGAGCTGATGAATATGAAGAAGAAGGTGCAAGAAGGCGTTATTCTAGAAGCAAGAATCGACGAAGAGAGAAAATCTCAACCCTCGATTTAATTGGTCCATTTAAAATCCTCGATCGAGTAGGAACTGTGGCCTATAAACTCGCTTTACTGCCAAGTATGTCGCGTGTTCATAATGTTTTTCACGTATCGATGTTACGTAAATATGTGAACGAACCGAACCACATTATTGAATTAGAACTAGACGAGATAGCAGAAGATTTAACGTATGAGGAGATAACTGTGAAAATCTTGGATAACAAGGAACATATTCTACGCTCAAAGGTTATATCTCAAGAGTTAGAATTCGAAATGAGAACAAGGTATCCTCACATGTTCGTTATACCAAGTACGTACACCAATTTTGAGGATAAAATTTCATAAGAAGGGGAGGTTGTAAGACCCCAACTTTTATGAATAAAGATGGATTTTTCTCGAAATATATTTTTGAATATTATGGTGTGGATTTAATATAATGTTATACTTGTGGGTAATATTTACAAATTTTGCAAAGTAAGCAAGTTGTTATAAAATATTTGATTGGTCGGGAAATATTCGTTTTAACATGGAATAGTCGTTACGATGACACAATCATTAGTGGACCCCACAACAGAATTACTATCGGAGTTAGAAAATGATAGAAATATCTTTTTATGAAAATAACGGCGAAAGTTTTACCGTTAACTGTTGAAATACCCGGTGATAAAAGTACAGTAATACGCGTGGTTACATAGTAGCACACGGTATTGATTATTAATGCTTACGTGAGAAGTCACTTAGTTATACTCAATTATTGCTACAATAATTGATGCATAGTATCTCACGTTATTGATTCAATTATTGTTATAATATTTTATATCATTAAATTAATAATTGAGACGACACAGTTATTCAGATTATTATTTACATTATTGACGATATCTAAAAAGTTCTGTCGAGGAAAGGGGTTTGGTCACCTAATTGCGCGCCAATAGGGAGAAATCCTTATCGAAAAGCCCCCTCTTTCTTGGGAATGATCTGGTTGTTAAATATTGCGAGTTATAATATTAATGATGAATAAATATTGTTAAAAATATTGTGAGAATTTTTATGAAGTATTTGTTGTAAGTTTAGCTTATTATATGGACCCCCACTTGCTCATTTTTCAAAATAATCGGTAGAAAATTATTCTGTATATATATATATATATATATATATATATATATATATATATATATATATATATATATTATGTGTGTGAGTGTGATGTGTGTGAATGTGATGGGTGTGTGTGTGAGTGTGTTATATACGGGTGGGATAAAAAATAATGAAATAGGGGGAAAGAAAAATGGTGGGTGGTGGTGGAGTGCGTGTGTGAGAGGTAATTAATATATATATATATATATATATATATATATATATATATATATATTATATATAAGTTTTATTTTTTATGAAAAAATAAAATATATTATATTTTATTATGCATAGTATTTGCATAATATCAGTATAGTGCTGCATAGTAAATCATGTGAATTTGAAAATTAAAAAGTTGTCCGTGAATTGAATTCATCTGAATTCTTCTGTGTACCCGTGATTTCTAAATTCAAATAGTATCATGTCATTCTCCTATAAATAGGATGCTCAGTTAGAAAAGAAAATCACATCAGAATCAGAGAATTCTTCTTATGTAATATTGAGCGTATTTCTTTAGAATTTAAGGAAGCTTTGAGTTTAAAAAATAGTGCAAGTTTTTTTCAAGAATATATCCGCTATACCAGTCGGAATTGCTCTCTTTTTGAGGTAAGAGGTATTATTTATTTCATATTCGCTTACGATATTATTTTTCGTATTCGTAAGAAATTTTATTTCGTTCAATATTCGCAAGAAATATTATATTTGTTTAATATTCGTAAGGAATATTATCTTCGTTTAATATTCGTAAGGAATATTATTTTCGTTCAATATTCGTAAGGGATATTATTTTTGTTCAATATTCGTAAGAAATAATATTTTCTTCCATACTCTGTAGTATGTAAGTAATATTATTTCGTTTTAGATTTTGAATTCTACACTCATTTTGTTAAAGTATTGCTTCTATACTCCTTGAAATTAGTAGAATATCCTTAAAATTTGCGATTCATCTAGTATCATTTCACAAGGATATTTTTCTGAACATTCTTGTTCATTTTTAAGCTTTTCATGCCGGAGTACTATTCATAGGTACTATTCATTTATACGGAACTATTCATACGTACAACATTATTCATACGTACGGTACTATTCATACGTACGGGTACTATTCACAAAGTACTATTCACCCGAAGTACTGTTCATGACAAAAAATGATTTTTTTTCTATCTAAATCATTTTTGATACAATATTATTCTTAAATTTTACTCCACAAAGCAGTATCATGTTGACATTTTAGATATTCTTGAATTATGGATAAATTAAATTATAAAATATTTAAAATTTATCCTTGCTCTCATTTAATTGAATTCTTATATCATTATCATCATCCTCATTCTTTTATTGTGATAAAAGTCATCTTTGGCCCGTAGTGCATAGATGGACTGTTGATTGGTATGATTATGATCAGGGATTATTTGGTGTAATCATGACCTGTAATGTTACAAATGATGTGGTAAAAGTTCTCATTGGCCCGTAGTGCATTGGTGGATAGTTGTTGGTATGATCATGACCATGCGTTCTTTTCAGCTAAGGATACAAAGATGAATTATTGTTTGACATGTTCATGACCATTAGTAAAAACACGAATATCCTTGGCCCGTAGTGCATGACTAATTCGTGGTTGTGATACTAATGAATGTCTTTGGCCTGTAGTACATGGATAATTCAATGATGTAGATTATTTATTAAGCTGAGTTTCAGAGATAAAATTAATGATAAACTTTTAAATCATAGAAGATAGTAGATATCATGCTCTACTTGACTCTTCTAATGGATTGCTTATTCCGCTGCAATTGTTGATCTAAAACTTGTTGTCTATTGTATTCTATCAGTTGTTATACTCTTGGAGGCTAACGATAATTTATTCTGCATTATCTTAATCATAATATTTCTTACTAGGCTAGTTGAGCTCATCATTTTCTTTCACTGTTCTCTTTAGAAAATGAGAAAATAGTTGGGACTAGTCTGGGAATGAATTGACGGTCCAGATGATTGTTTTAGTAGTCCTTACTATTCTATCAAATAATGTGATAATAATTATAATGAGATTGAATTTGAGTTTGGATATTGTCTAGAAGACAATATTCGTGTTAAAACTCTCAGCTATATTTTGTCATATTTTACACGACAATTATATAATTAAGTTATAATTGTATTCTGTACCATGTATTTGGCGACTCAGAATGGGTGATGTATACCTATTTTAGGGCGTCATAATATATATATGTGACGCTCCCAAAATAGGTATACATCACCTATATTGAGTCGCCAAATACATGGTACAAAATTCAAATACAACTTAATAAAACAACTGTCGTGTAAAATACGACAAAACATAAACTGAGAGTTTTAATACGAATATTGTCTTCTAAACAGTATTCAACTCAAAAGGAGTCCTCAATATATTTATTATCACACTATTTCATAGAATAGTGAGGACTACAAATGCTATCATCTGGACCGTCACTCCATTCCCCGACTAGTCCCGGCTACGTTCCCATTTCCTGAAGAGAACAATGAAAGCAAAAGGGTGAGCTCAACTAGCCCAGTAAGAAATATTATGACTAAGATAATGTAGAATAATTTATCGTTAGCCTTCAACAGTGTTAAACTGATAAAATATAACAAACATCAAGTTTAACTGCAGCGGAACAAGCAATCCATTAGAAGAGTCAAGTAGAGAATAAAATCTACTATCTTCTATGATTTAAAAGGTTTTCATCACTTTTATCGCTGAGACTCAGCTTAATAAATAATCCACATCATCCCTGCACTACGACCAATGATATTCATTAGTATCACGACCACAAATTATCCATGCACTACGGGCCAAAGATATTCGTGTATTCATCAATGGTCATGATTATGCCAACAACATTCCATCAATGCACTACGGGCCAATGAGGACTTTTACCACATCATTTGTAACATTACGGTCATGATTGTACCGAATAATCCCTGGTCATAATCATACCAAGTCCATCTATGCACTACAGGCCACAGATGACTTTCAACATAATATAAACATGAGGATGATGACAATGATATAAGAATTCAATAAAACAAGTTTAAGGATAAATTTTTAAAGATTTATAATTTAATTTATCCAGAAATCAATAACGTACAAATTGTCAACATGATACTGTTTTGTGGAGTAAAATTCAAGAATAATATTGTACCAAAAATAATTTAGACCAAAAATGAATCAAATTTTTATAATGAATAGTACCCCAGGTGAATAGTACTCAAGTGAATAGTGTCCCGTGAATAGTAATTTGGGAATAGTAACCCCGTGAATAGTACTCTGACATGAAAAAGTTAAAAACTTATCAAGAATGTTCAGAATAATATTTTCATGAAAAGATACTGGATGAAACGCAAATATCAAGGATATTCTAATAATTTCATGGAGTATAGAAGCCAAAATTTTAACAAAATGAGTGTAGAATTAGAAATCTAAAATGAAATAATATTACTTACATACTACATAGTATAGAAGAAAATATTATTTAATACAAATACTGAACAAAAATAATATTCCTTACCTTAAAAAGAAGAGTATTCCAACTGGTATAAGCGGGGATATTCTTGAAGAAATTTTTTACTATTTTCTACGCTCAAAGCTAGAACTCTAAAGAAATACGCTCAATATTATAGAAGAAGAATTCTCTGATTCTGATGTGATTTTCAATTTTATCTTAAGCGCCTATTTATAGAAAAATGTTAGAACGTCATAGGAGGCTAAATAATAAAATATTATTATTATTATTTTCTACGCATGCCAAGACCAAGCTTAGCATGCCTTCTTTGAACAAAATAAATAGTAGCCCACATGTTTTCAAAAAAACAAAAATGGGTCCCACCCAATTTTAATAAAAATATTTTAATTTCCAAAAATTCAATAGTTCATAAAAATAGCCCTCTTATCAGAAAAATATAAATTTTATGTCCATTCCATACGAAATCGAATTCTCTACAACTTTGTAGCTTTAAGTTTTTTCAAATTTCAAACCGAAAATATCTGAAATCCACAAACGGATGATTTTAATTATCTCATAAAATTTATAACAAATCATACGTTAATTTTTAATGGTTCAAAATTTGTGGACATATACTCAACTTATATATGTATAACATATCCATAAATCACAACGATCCAACGGTCGAATCAAAATTATAACTCACGTAATAGAACTTTAAGAATACCGATTTGATTTTTAATACCTCCATTCCGACAAAACACCTCAACATTAATTCCTTCATTTATATCCACCAAAAAATTTATATTTTCTAATCATATAAATCAATAATTAATTATTCATAAATAATATTATAGAATCACAATTATGACAATCAGGCCGTTCCCAGAAAAGAGGGGGCTTTTCAATAAGGATTTCTTATTACTGGTGCGCAATTAGGTGACCAAACCTCTCCTTGACAGAACTTTCTAGACATTGCCAATAATGCTATTTAATAATGTTATTCAAATAATATGAATTATTGATTTGATAATGAAAAATACTATGCAGTGACAATTATTGAAACAACAATAATATAAAATATCAATGTAGCAATTATTGAATCAATAAAATAAAATATTGAACAGTAATTACTGTAACAATTATTAAGTAGTGCCTTCTTACGTAAGAATCAATAATTTAAAAATATTGTGTAATACCGTGTGCTACTGTGCAACCCCGCATATTACTATATTTTAACCACCGGGTATTCTAACAGTTAACAGTAAAACTTTCGCCGTTATTTTATAAAAAGATATTTTTGTTGTTTTCTCAATCCGACAATAATTTTGTTGTGGGGTTCACCAATGATTGTGCCGTCGTATGAATATTCCCTGTTAAAACGAATATTCCCCGACCAATCGAATATTATATAACAATTTGCGTACTTTGCAAAATTTATAAATATTACCCATAACTATAACATTATATCAAATTCACTCTATAATATTCAAAAATGATATTTATAGAAAATTCATCTTAATTCATAAAAGTTGGGGTCTTACAATATATATATATATATATATATATATATATATATATATATATATATATATATTTGCATATTATCATCATTAAAATTATAAAATATAAAAACCAACATTCTCCCCCTTTTGACGATGACAATATATAATGTCATTTAATTTATTCCTGATAACTGGATTTTATACCCACGAATTTGTTCTTAATTCAAGCTTATTTGGTGTTAATTCCTTATTTTTATTGTTTGTTTTTACTTGTTTAGCTTTGTTTTGTGTTTAGGTTTGGTGGTGTGGCAAGTGATCAAAAAGGATGCAATTGTGGCAAAAACGTAGCAAGTTTGGAGCTTCTCAAGATCACCTAGCAGAAGTCTACCCCCACCGGGGCAGGCCTTTTTATGTTTTACACCCCCGCCGGGGCGGGGGGTCTCAAACCCAGAAGACAGTGTGTATGCCCGCTGGGGCAGGCCCTTTTCAAGCTAATACCCCCGCCTGGGCGGGGGGTACGGGACAGAGAAGTCTCCTAGTTGTTCTATAATGTTGCAAATGTGGAGTTTGAGTGATGGAAATGGATTGGGATTCATATTGGCATGGAATTGTAATCAGATGTTGTGTCTAATCATTTTAATTAACAACAAGGAACAATATCAAGGCATACAACACAAGGGGAATTAACAGAGCAAGGAGACAGATTTTTTGGGCAAGCATTGGAGTGAAGAGAATTGAAGAATTTTCGTAACAATTACAGATTAAGGCTAAAGTGAAGGGTGTTCTGAATTCTCTTTCTCTCTAGCTTATATTTGTAATTGGAAGGATGATATATTTAATTTATTCAGTTTTTAAATTCATGATGATGAACTAAGTATATTTTAGGCTTATAACGGATCTTTAAGTGGAACAATGGTTATGTAATATTTGATTTTCATTTTAATAAGCTATTCATCGGTTTATCTATATTAATTTATGCTTGAATTTATGAATTGCCTGATCAACAGTTCTTGGTGGACTTGTATGGTTTCGAGAGAGGAAGTACGAGTCTATACTTAGTTAATATAGCATGTGTTTTTGAATTTTGTAAATGAACAGAATCTTGATGAATGTTAGGGTAGAGATATGCTTGACATCGCATGTAATCCGATAAAGAACATGAACTTAAACCTTCTTTAACTTTAATTCTCATAGAGATATAGTGAGTTAGTTGATTAAGGTGTTTAACTTGATTTTATCTAATTTGTGGATTTGAGTTAATACGGTATTAGTGTATCGAGAGGTGGCTAGTTCTACTTATGTTCTTGATTAATAAACTAGGATAGTAAATTAAACTAGAATAAAGGATAATAATCAGAGTGATGCTTAGGATGAAGTCGTAAGCCTAATTGTAACAACCCGATATTTTCTATTAAATTAAATCAGAAATTTTGCGTATACTTTTTTTATTATTATTATTTTAAGGATGAGGATTTGTACAAGATAATGTGTGTATGTAATTATGTAATAAATAAAAATATATTTATTACATGAATGTTTACAAATAATTTTATTTTAGAATTATTGACTATTATAAAGTTTATTCTTTTAATAATTAATTTTATAGCAAGAATGTTTTTATTAATTATTTTCTATGAAAATATGGTTATATATTATTTAAATAATATATGAAATGATTTTTAGAATGATTATAATAATTATTTATTTTATTATACGAATTTATGCTAGTCTAATTAAGTTAATTATTTTTACTTAATTAATAATGTTATATATGAAGAATAAATCAGATATGGAATCCAAACCCTAATTTTGGATTTTTATCAATGGATAAAAATAATAATATAATAATATTATATTTTGATTTTTCAGTGCTATAAATATGTACTGTATGTGTGTGGGCTGATAATGTCGGTCGAATTATGTGTATAATGTCAAAACCCTAGTATTACTGTTAAACCCTAATTTTGAAGTCATATTAGACTTTAAATTCTGTTAAGATACTGTGTTATGTGGTGTATGATGTGTATTATGAATATTTGATGCTAATTAGGAAAAACCCTAAATATAGGAGACATTAATTGTAAATTAAAACCCTAATTTCTTGAATTAGAAACCCTAAATAATATTTAGCTAATTACTAAACGGAAAAACCTAATTTAAAACTCAAGTTGAGTTCGACACTGTAGATAACTGTGATATAGGATGTATGTTATGTATTATATAATTTTATATTGATTAGGTAAACCCTAATTAATAATTAGAAATATAAATTTCTAGAAACCCTAATATTTATTTTATAAACCCTAATCCGTTATTTTGACCCTAATTGCTTAATTAGCGATTTTAATTAGGAAATATTAATCCTAATTACCAAAATTTAAGTTATGATTAAGAAAATTTAATATAATTAGAAAATTCTAATTATAAGTTAGAAATATTAAAATTTCTATTTTTAAAACCTAATTTGGAAATTCTAAAATCAAATTTTTCCAAACCCTAAACCCTAAGGGTTTTTTAAACCCTTGCCCCTAGATTGCTCAAACCCTAAACCCTAAGGGTTTGTAATAAATGGAAATTCTAGAAATAAAAGGAAATGACTAAAATGCCCTTTTGTACATTATTTAGTGTAACTTGTAAATCTAGAAATTTGTGGTTGGTGACCAAACCCTACCCACTCCTTGACTTAATAAATCTCAGCATTTCAGCTCTATTTGACAGCTAGATCAGATTTTATATTGCATTGCATTGCTAGATAAATAGATTGAGAGAGAGAAATTATCTACTTTATTTCTCATTCTCTCCAAGAGCTTCTCTCTCCTCAAATTTCGAAATCTAGAGTGAGAGAGAGTGATAAACAAAGTTAACATCAGTTCATATCAAGCCTATAACAGATCAACAAGGTCAGATTCAAAGATCAAGCTTTAAAGGTATAAGAACCCTAATTTAGAAAATCTTATGATTTGTTGTTAGATGTTGTAATTGATTTGTTAGATATGTGTTAGAGGGTGTCTATAAGTGATCTGGGTTGTTGGATCATGGATCCATAATACTTAGATGCAAGAAATCAGCCTTTTCAAAAAAATCTGGAAAAATTTTGAAACATGGTCTGACAAGTAATGTCGGAGGCCGTAGATCTTATTATGTTCATGATTTATAATGTTTTATGTGTTAGATCTATAGTTGGATATGTGGTATGTAACCTGGAAGTGGATTTATAGTTGTTTGAAGTCTAGACTGCAAGTTATGATCGGTCAAATTCCGTTGACCGAGGTTGACCGGTCAAAAATCTGGGCAACCCAGAAATTAAAATATCCGTCTGACAAGATTTTTAACATTCTTGATCTGTCAAGTTTTCAATGTAATGATTTTTTGTTGTAACAGACTTATAGCCTGGTATATGTAGTTTGAAATTATGTCCTTAGATTCCTCTAGTAATCAACAGATCGGGCGTGGCAGTTGGTCAAACAAGGCATGTCGAACATGTTTACCGTTTCTGGGAATTTCCAGAAAACTCTAAGCACATCTGTCTGACAACCTTTGACCGGGTTGGATTTGGAAATTTCGATGTTTTTGGAATGCGTTAATGGTATATAAATGTTTTATGGCATGAGCACTATAGGTTTAAACCTTTATAACACCAATAAAGTGATCCGAACCTAACTTAAAATGATCAAAAAGGTGCCTAGTCGATCTGCTGGGTTTCAGGTGAAACCCAGGAAAGGCCTGACAATGATTTTGAATGCCCAAAATATCTTGTTGTGTTGTTGTTTGAGATAATTGTTGATTAGTTCGTGTAGTGTTACATAAACACTATACGATCAATCTTTAACCTAGCCCATAAACACAATAGGCTAAGATTTATATCTGGTTAAACAAGGTAGCATGAACTCTGACATGAGTTTCTGAAAATTGGCCAAGAACACCAAGAACACATTCAGCGACGCTTTTTGTCGCCTAATGTCCCTTTAGCGACGGTTTTGAATTTATTTAATTTCAGATTTTTCGAAAATTAATTAAAAATAGAAATAAATAGATTTTAATTATTAAAAATAGTTAGAAAATTCTGAAATTTATTTTAAATTCTGAAAATTAGTTTTTAATTATTTTAAATATATTTCATAAATATTTAATATTTTTGAAATATTAAAAGTATTTAATTTATTTAATTATAATATTAAATAAATTATTTAAAAATAATTTTAATACATGAAAAATCATTTAAAATTATATTATGGTATAAGAAAATAATTTAAGTTATTTTTAATAACTTTTAATATTTTGTGATGAAATTTCATTAATTAACTAATATTAATGGTAATTAAGTTATTTGATAAATGTATTAAATAAATTATAAAAAATAGAATTAATGATATAAAAATTATAGAAAAATGATTTAAAGGTTATTTAAGTTATAAAAAAAATGACTTTTGATATTTTGTCATGAAAAATATTAATATTTTAATATTAAATGATATTAAATTTATTTAATACTTATATTAAATAAATTAGTGTAAAAATGATTTTAATATTAGAAAAATCATTTTAAATAAAAATAAATAGTTTTAAAATATTTTACGTTATAAAATATAACTTCAATATTTAAAGTTAAATTTTATTAATAAATTATTATTAATGATATTAAAGTTATTTAATAATTATATTAAATAAATTAGTTTAAAAATGATTTTAATATTAGGAAAATCATTTTAAATGAAAATAAAGTGTTTAAAGATATTTTAAGTTATAAAATATAACTTTTAATATTTAAATGATAATTTCATTAATAAATGATATTAATTTAATTTTAAATGATATTAGATTTATTTAATGATTATATTAAATAAATAGTTTTAAAATAGTTTTATTGATTTAAAAATCATTTAAAAATGATATAAATGAGTTAAAAATATTTCAAGTTATAATTAATGACTTGTAATATTTTGATAAATAATACATGAATACTTTAATATTAATAATAATTATTTAAAAATGATTTTAATTCTTTTAAAAATCATTTAAGTGTAATATTAATACTTTAAAAGTATTTTAAGTTATTATAAATAACCTTAACATTTTGGCAATGGTTTCATTAATAGTTTAATATTAATTAAATATTAATGATATTAGAATTGTGTAATATTTAAATCATTTAGTAATGATTCTGGTGTTTGAAAATTCATAATTTATTATAATAAATGTTTAAAAATTATTATAAGTCATTTAAAAATAATATGACCGATACTTACAGATATTGAACTGCAAGTTAGAGTCTTAGACTCGATAATTACCCGATAAAGTCGTCGGTACACCGACATGTTTCAGAAATTGATCTGGACTAGTATAAGTTGTCTGTATATGTGTTTGTTTGTGATTCAATGACTGTTGAATATGTGTGACAATGTGATTATGTTACGTAATGACTGCAATAAGTAGTGCTATGTGTTATAGTATGTTGTTCTAATCAGTAAAATGATTTTATGAATGATAGGTTGTGATATAAAAGATAAAACTAAGTTGTGTATTGTAAGCAGCAGACCAGGCAAGTATCTTACCTTTGCATTTCCTTTATGCAATGGACATGAGTAAGAAGTTTTAGAATTATATTATTATTATGCTATATTATTAACCCTATTGTGATATATTCTATATCCGATCATTGTTTATCAACATGTTAGTATATGGTAATTCAGATATATATATTCTGTTTGTAAATTTCTAAATATGGTTATACAAGTGTCCCCACTTGGATAATCATTGTATTTAATCACATGTTGATATATATATATATATATATATATATATATATATATATAAGCCGTCTAAGCTATTTAACCAGCTAGACACAGATTTATAAATATCGTTGAATATGATAAAACTTCTTTGTATCCAATCAAATTGTTTTGGTTCGGATTCCAGACTAGTATGAATATCCCGATCGAGGGAAAACTTTTATGCGCCCAAGGCGGACAGAGTGAACGATCACATCGTTCTTGCAATGTAGTATTGATCAATACAGGGCCCATGGGATGTACACCCTCGTGCCCGTAAGTTATTACGGTTTGCGGATGAAGTTCTGCTAAACCTATTCAAAAATTTAAAACAATGTTCATAGTATGTCAACTAAACCCCATATATAGTCATTACGTAGTTTCAAAAATTTGAGATAGAATTGTTATGTTAGTATTATCGATTCAATTTACATCACAACTATAAATTCGTTGTAGAAGTGATGTATAAAGAAAATATTTAATTCTTTCAGCTAATTATATTTATAATTATTATTACTTGCTGGGCACTCAAATGCTCACCCTTGTTTAATTTAAATGTTTTCAGCTAAGTGTGAAAAGCTAGAAGGTTCAGCCAAGAACAAGTGAAAAGAAAAGCAAACAGAATCTGTTTAGTGGTATCTTTTGTAATAGTTAGACTGTGTTAATATAATGATATGTATTATATATCATGTAAAGAATTATAGTAAAGGTTGCGTACTTGGTATTAGACTCTGATAAATGTAAGATAAGTTTGATATTTATGTTATTGTTATTATTATTAGTATTATTCCGCTCATAGAAATGGTATGGTAAAGCACCGAGTTCGGGTTTTAAGTACCTGAATTTGGGGGCGTTACATCCTGTTATCAGAGCTTTAGGGTTAGAAACCTTAGGTGGGGTAGACCATAGGCTATAACCTTAGAACAGAGGGAAACGTTAAAAATACAAATAACTCATATAGAGTTTAAAATGAGATGAATTGATTAAGTTCATCGATAAATAAAATAAAAGATAACTTATATAAAACAATTATTGGTTGTGTATACTTTGTGATAATCAGGATAATTTAAGTGTGAAGATGTCAGATAGAAAAGAATTAGAATACCCTCAGATTGTAAAGAAGGAGCCAACCTCCATAACCGGGCCGATGTTAAAGCCAATTGCTGAAATAGAGGCTCACATTGAAAGCTACCTCAAAGAGGTGGTTATTTTGAAAAGTATAATACCGGACCCTGAAACGATAGTATAACTGATAGGTAAATTATAGTTAAAGAATATGTGGTCAATGTCGAGTTCTTAAACTCATATGTTTGTGGTGAGCTCTTAAACTCATAATGTATGGTGAGTTGGACGAATTAGGTGTAGTTAGGTGTGAATAGATTATTGAGGATAATGGGAATAGACAGATTGCTAAGCAATTAATCCTTAGTGGAGGCGTAAGAAATAAGTAGTAATAGTATTACTTGAAAAGGTATGATTATATGTTATGTATATGATAGGTATATTTGTATAAGGTAATGTTTTTCAAATTTTGTATAAGTGTGTCAGCGATTCCCGACTTTTGAGTCACAAAGGGATAGCGGATGATTAAAGCAATATGTGCTAAGTATGTCAAGTGTTATGAATATGAGTCTATAATGGATTAATGAAATAAGTTGGTATAAAGATAGTAGATATTTATCTGTATACTGGTTACTACAGTAAACCAAATTTTCAAAATCTAATATTTTGAGTACATGATTATTCGAATAGAAAGTTTTGTGTTATATGATTATACGTATATGATAAGGCTTAGAATAAAGAATAAATAGTGATAATGCTGACAAGGAGACGAAAATGAAATACACGGACAGAAGAACCTGTCAACAAAGCTGGAAGACAACCAGACCCGATACAGAATTTTGCGAATATGGACGATCAAGCTATGCAGAACGGAATACCAGTCGCTGGAAGATCAGTCAGATAATCGATCGATGAACGTCAAAGACTTCAAGGCGATCGTACTGTCAAGATTTAGAGGATTACCTGACCCTGTTGTCGTGTTTGGGACATTTAGGATAACGAAGGGACTAAAGATAATTTTGTCACCTATACGATAAAAGGAAAAGAGATAAAGGAAAAGTTTGTGTGTGGCATGTGAGGACAGGAGGGATATATTTCTCCTAACTGCCCCAATCCAAGAATGTGTAGTAGGTGTGTTATGTGCGAATCAATGGAGCATAAGGTGAAAGACTGTTCAAGAAGGAGAAGGGAAACAAGGAATGCGAATACGGGAAAAGGCAGCAATACATTGGCGACGACGGGACCAACATCAACAATCAAACCAACGAAATCAACCGCAAGCATCTTCAACATGACCGTTCAAGAAACTGTAGCAGCCGGGGATGCAACTCCAGGTATTATTCAAACCCATTTTATTTTCTTATATATTATTTTCTTATAAATATAGTAAGTTATTTTATAGGTTATTTTTGAAGGAGGAATTTGAGTTCTATTAGAAATCAAATTTCCGTTTAATCAGAAAGACAAGTTTTGTGTGAATAGTTAAAGATCAGTTCGATCAATTTTGATCGAGATCTACTCGCAATGATTGTATATGATATGTACCCTGGTATGTATAGGTTTTTAAAACGGTGATTTCAGGGACGAAATCTTTATAAGGGAGGGTGAATGTAACAACCCGATATTTTCTATAAAATTAAATCAGAAATTTTGCGTATAATTTTTTATATTATTATTATTATTTTAAGGATGAGGATTTGTACAAGATAATGTGTGTATGTAATTATGTAATAAATAAAAATATATTTATTACATGAATGTTTACAAATAATTTTATTTTAGAATTATTGACTATTATAAAGTTTATTCTTTTAATAATTAATTTTATAGCAAGAATGTTTTTATTAATTATTTTCTATGAAAATATGGTTATATATTATTTAAATAATATATCAAATGATTTTTAGAATGATTATAATAATTATTTATTTTATTATATGAATTTATGCTAGTCTAATTAAGTTAATTATTTTAACTTAATTAATAATGTTATATATGTAGAATAAATCAGATATGGAATCGAAATCCTAATTTTGGATTTTTATCAATGGATAAGAATAATAATATAATAATGTTATATTTTGAAGTTTCAGTGCTATAAATATGTACTGTATATGTGTGGGCTGATAATGTCGGTCGAATTATGTGTATAATGTCAAAACCCTAGTATTACTGTTAAACCCTAATTTTGAAGTCATAGTAGACTTTAAAATCTGTTAAGATACTGTGTTATGTGGTGTATGATGTGTATTATGAATATTTGATGCTAATTAGGAAAAACCCTAAATATAGGAGACATTAATTGTAAATTAAAACCCTAATTTCTTGAATTAGAAATCCTAAATAATATTTAGCTAATTGCTAAACGGAAAAACCTAATTTAAAACTCAAGTTGAGTTCGACACTGTAGATAACTGTGATATAGGATGTATGTTATGTATTATATAATTTTATATTGATTAGGTAAACCCTAATTAATAATTAGAAATATAAATTTCTAAAAACCCTAATATTTATTTTATAAACCCTAATCCGTGATTTTGACCCTAATTGCTTAATTAGCGATTTTAATTAGGAAATGTTAATCGTAATTACCAAAATTTAAGTTATGATTAAGAAAATTTAATATAATTAGAAAATTCTAATTATAAGTTAGAAATATTAAAATTTCTATTTTTAAAATCTAATTTGGAAATCCTAAAATCAAATTTTTCCAAACCCTAAACCCTAAGGGTTTTTTAAACCCTAGCCCCTAGATTGCTCAAACCCTAAACCCTAAGAGTTTGCAACAAATGAAAATTCTAGAAATAAAAGGAAATGACTAAAATGCCCTTTTGTGCATTATTAAGTGTAACTTGTAAATCTAGAAATTTGTGGTTAGTGACCAAACCCTACCCACTCCTTGACTTAATAAATCTCAGCATTTCAGTTCTATTTGACAGCTTGATCAGATTTTATATTGCATTGCATTGCTAGATAAATAGATTAAGAGAGAGAAATTATCTACTTTATTTCTCATTCTCTCCAAGAGCTTCTCTCTCCTCAAATTTTGAAATCTAGAGTGAGAGAGAGAGTGATAAACAAAGTTAACATCAGTTCATATCAAGCCTATAACAGATCAACAAGGTCAGATTCAAAGATCAAGCTTTAAAGGTATAAGAACCCTAATTTAGAAAATATTATGATTTGTTGTTAGATGTTGTAATTGATTTGTTAGATATGTGTTAGAGGGTGTCTATAAGTGATCTGGGTTGTTGGATCATGGATCCATAATACTTAGATGCACGAAATCAGCCTTTTTAAAAAAATTTGGAAAAATTTTGAAACATGGTCTGACAAGTAATGTCGGAGGCCGTAGATCTTATTATGTTCATGATTTATAATGTTTTATGTGTTAGATCTATAGTTGGATATGTGGTCTGTAACCTGGAAGTGGATTTATAGTTGTTTGAAGTTTAGATTGCAAGTTATGATCGGTCAAATTCCGTTGACCGAGGTTGACCGGTCAAAAATCTGGGCAACCCAGAAATTAAAATATCCGTCTGACAAGATTTTTAACCTTCTTGATTTGTCAAGTTTTTAATGTAATGATGTTTTTGTTGTAACAGACTTATAGCCTGGTATATGTAGTTTGAAATTATGTCCTTAGATTCCACTAGTAATTAACAGATCGGGCGTGGCAGTTGGTCAAACAAGGCATGTCGAACATGTTTACCGTTTCTGGGAATTTCCAGAAAACTCTAAGCACATCTGTCTGACAACCTTTGATCGGGTTGGATTTGGAAAATTTGATGTTTTTGGACTGCGTTAATGGTATATAAATGTTTTATGGCATGAGCACTATAGGTTTAAACCTTTATAACACCAATAAAGTGATCTGAACCTAACTTAAAATGATCAAAAAGGTGCCTAGTCGATCTGCTGGGTTTCAGGTGAAACCCAGGAAAGGCCTGACAATGATTTTGAATGCCCAGAATATCTTGTTGTGTTTTTGTTTGAGATAATTGTTGATTGGTTCGTGTAGTGTTACATAAACACTATACGATCAATCTTTAACCTAGTCCAGAAACACAATAGGCTAAGATTTATATCTGGTCAAACAAGGTAGCATGAACTCTGACATGAGTTTCTGGAAATTGGCCAAGAACACATTCAGCGACGCTTTTTGTCGCCTAATGTCCCTTTAGCGACGGTTTTGAATTTATTTAATTTCAGATTTTTCGAAAATTAATTAAAAATAGAAATAAATAGATTTTAATTATTAAAAATACTTAGAAAATTCTGAAATTTTATTTTAAATTCTAAAAATTAGTTTTTAATTATTTTAAATATATTTCATGAATATTTAATATTTTTGGAATATTAAAAGTATTTAATTTATTTAATTATAATATTAAATATATTATTTAAAAATAATTTTAATACATGAAAAATCATTTAAAATTATATTATGGTATAAGAAAATAATTTAAGTTATTTTTAATAACTTTTAATATTTTGTGATGAAATTTCATTAATTAATTAATATTAATGGTAATTAAGTTATTTGATAAATGTATTAAATAAATTATAAAAAATAGAATTAATGATATAAAAATTATAGAAAAATGATTTAAAGGTTATTTATGTTATAAAAAAATGACTTTTGATATTTTGTCATGAAAAATATTAATATTTTAATATTAAATGATATTAAATTTATTTAATACTTATATTAAATAAATTAGTTTAAAAATAATTTTAATATTAGAAAAATCATTTTAAATGAAAATAAATAGTTTAAAAATATTATAAGTTATAAAATATAACTTTCAATATTTAAAGTTAAATTTTATTAATTAATTATTATGAATGATATTAAAGTTATTTAATAATTATATTAAATTAATTAGTTTAAAAATAATTTTAATATTAGGAAAATCATTTTAAATGAAAATAAAGTGTTTAAAGATATTTTAAGTTATAAAATATAACTTTTAATATTTAAAGGATAATTTTATTAATAAATGATATTAATTTAATTTTAAATGATATTAGATTTATTTAATGATTATATTAAATAAATAGTTTTAAAATGATTTTATTGATTTAAAAATTATTTAAAAACGATATAAATGAATTAAAAATATTTCAAGTTATAATTAATGACTTTTAATATTTTGATAAATAATACATGAATACTTTAATATTAATAATAATTATTTAAAAATGATTTTAATTCTTTTAAAAATCATTTAAGTGTAATATTAATACTTTAAAAGTATTTTAAGTTATTATAAATAACCTTAACATTTTGGCAATGGTTTCATTAATAGTTTAATATTAATTAAATATTAATGATATTAGAATTGTGTAATATTTAAATCATTTAGTAATGATTCTGGTGTTTGAAAATTCATAATTTATTATAATAAATGTTTAAAAATTATTATAAGTCATTTAAAAATAATATGACCGATACTTACAGATATTGAACTGCAAGTTAGAGTCTTAGACTCGATAATTACCCGATAAAGTCGTCGGTACACCGACATGTTTCAGAAATTGATCTGGACTAGTATAAGTTGTCTGTATATGTGTTTGTTTGTGATTCAATGACTGTTGAATATGTGTGACAATGTGATTATGTTACGTAATGACTGCAATAAGTAGTGCTATGTGTTATAGTATGTTGTTCTAATCAGTAAAATGATTTTATGAATGATAGGTTGTGATATAAAAGATAAAACTAAGTTGTGTATTGTAAGCAGCAGACCAGGCAAGTATCTTACCTTTGCATTTCCTTTATGCAATGGACATGAGTAAGAAGTTTTAGAATTATATTATTATTATGCTATATTATTAACCCTATTGTGATATATTCTATATCCGATCATTGTTTATCAACATGTTAGTATATGGTAATTCAG
This sequence comes from Panax notoginseng, assembly GCA_016801055.1. Classification (NCBI taxonomy): domain Eukaryota; kingdom Viridiplantae; phylum Streptophyta; class Magnoliopsida; order Apiales; family Araliaceae; genus Panax; species Panax notoginseng. Next base: position 45,781,592 of record CM029016.1, on the reverse strand, counting down.
ATATATATATTCTGTTTGTAAATTTCTAAATATGGTTATACAAGTGTCCCCACTTGGATAATCATTGTATTTAATCACATGTTGATATATATATATATATATATATATATATATATATATATATATATAAGCCGTCTAAGCTATTTAACCAGCTAGACACAGATTTATAAATATCGTTGAATATGATAAACTTCTTTGTATCCAATCAAATTGTTTTGGTTCGGATTCCAGACTAGTATGAACATCCCGATCGAGGGAAAACTTTTATGCGCCCAAGGCGGACAGAGTGAACGATCACATCGTTCTTGCAATGTAGTATTGATCAATACAGGGCCCATGGGATGTACACCCTCGTGCCCGTAAGTTATTACGGTTTGCGGATGAAGTTCTGCTAAACCTATTCAAAAATTTAAAATAATGTTCATAGTATGTCAACTAAACCCCATATATAGTCATTACGTAGTTTCAAAAATTTGAGATAGAATTGTTATGTTAGTATTATCGATTCAATTTACATCACAACTATAAATTCGTTGTAGAAGTGATGTATAAAGAAAATATTTAATTCTTTCAGCTAATTATATTTATAATTATTATTACTTGCTGGGCACTCAAATGCTCACCCTTGCTTAATTTAAATGTTTTCAGCTAAGTGTGAAAAGCTAGAAGGTTCAGCCAAGAACAAGTGAAAAGAAAAGCAAACAGAATCTGTTTAGTGGTATCTTTTGTAATAGTTAGACTGTGTTAATATAATGATATGTATTATATATCATGTAAAGAATTATAGTAAAGGTTGCGTACTTGGTATTAGACTCTGATAAATGTAAGATAAGTTTGATATTTATGTTATTGTTATTATTATTAGTATTATTCCGCTCATAGAAATGGTATGGTAAAGCACCGAGTTCGGGTTTTAAGTACCTGAATTTGGGGGCGTTACACTAATTCTCCAATATTTGTTTAAAAATTTAGTTTTTAGGGTTTGTTGATTGTTTGGTAATTTTAATATTTTTAATACTTTTAGTTACAAACTTGAGTTTAGTTAGTTTAAAAAAATTTGGATTAATAAGAAATTGGTAATTGTGAGAGTTAATTTCTTGCTAGTCTCTGTGGAAGCGATACTTAACTTATCACTTTATTACTTGTTGACCACGTATACTTACGTGCTATGTGTAATTAGATTTTGCCCAACAATTCCCCTCCTAAATTTATGTGCCTCCTCCTTAATTTATGCATATCAATGAACAATAAATAATTTGAGCAATAAACTATCAATATATTTGTAAGACCCCATCTTTCATAAAAAAAAGACTATTTTTTTCTCGAAATATATTTTTGAATATTAAAGTGTGAATTTGTTATAATGTTATAGTTGAGAGTAATATTTATAAATTTTACAAAGTAAGCAAGTTGTTATATAATATTCGATTGGTCGGGGAATATTCGTTTTAATAGGAAATATTCGTACGATGACACAATCATTGGTGGACCCCACAACAGAATTATTGTCAGAATGAGAAAATGACAAAAATATCTCTTTATAAAAATAACGGCGAAAGTTTTACCGTTAACTGTTGAAATACCCGGTGATGAAAAGTACAGTAATACGCGTGGTTGCATAGTAGCACACGGTATTGATTATTGATGCTTACGTGAGAAGTCACACAGTCTTATTCAATTATTACTACAGTGATTTCTGCATAGTATCTCACGTTATTTGATTCAATTATTGTCAATATTTTATATATTATTAAATCAATAATTGAGACGACAAAGTTCTTCATATTTTTATTTGTAATATTGATTATGTCTAGAAAGTTCTGTCGATGAGAGGTTTGGTCACCTAATTGCACGCCATTAGGGAGAAATCCTTATCGGAAAGCTCCATCTTTCATGGGAACGATCTGGTTGTTAAATATTACGAATTATAATAATGATGATAAATGCTGTTAAAAATATTGAGGGGTTTTTTATGAAGTATTTGTTGTAAATTTTGCTTAGTATTTGGACCCCCCATTTACCCATTTTTCAAAATTGTCGGTGAAAAGTTATCTCAGTTTTGTTATATATATATATATATATATATATATATATATATATATATATATATATATGTAAATGTTTTCGTTTTATTAGAATATTTTATTGCATAGTACAGCATAGTTAATCAAAAATTTTCAGAAAATTCGGCCGAAAGTCGTCCGTGACTTTCCCTTCACTATGCGTCTAAATAGTATACTTTTCATTCTCCTATAAATAGGATGCTTAGTTAGAATTAAAAATTACACCAGAATCAGAGAATTCTTCTTCTATAATATTGAGCGTATTTCTTTAGAGTTTTTAGAAGCTTTGAGGAAAACAATGAAAGTTTTCTTCAAGAATATCCCTGCTATACCAGTTGGAATACTCTTCTTTTTAAGGTAAGAGATATTATTTTTGTTCATTATTTGTATGAAATAATATTTTCTTACATACTCTGTAGTATGTAAGTAATATTATTTCGTTTCAGATTTCGAATTCTATACTCATTTTGTTAAGTTTTGGCTTCTATACTCCATGAAATTAATAGAATATCTTTGATATTTGCGCTTCATCCAGTATCTTTTTATGGAAATATTATTCTGAGCATTCTTGATAAGTTTTAACCTTTTTATGCCGAAGTACTATTTACGGGATACTATTCTCGAATTACTATTCACGGGATACTTTTCGCCCGGGGTACTATTCATGACAAAAATTGATTTTTTTTGGGTCCAAATTATTTTTAATACAATATTGTTCTTGAATTTTACTCCATAAAGCAGTATCATGTTGACAATTTGGACAGTATTGAATTCTAGATAAATTAAATTATAAATCTTTAAAAATTTATCTTTTACTTTCTTTTAATTGAATTCTTATATCATTGTCATCATCCTCAAGCTTATATTATGATGAAAGTCATCTGTGGCTTACGTGCATAGATGGACTGTTGATTGGTATAATTATGACCAGGGATTATTTGGTATAATCATGACCGTAATGTTATAAATGATGTGGTAAAAGTTCTCATTGGCCCGTAGTATATTGATGGACAGTTGTTGGCATGATCATGACCATTGATGAAAACACGGATATCCTTGGCCAGTAGTGCATGGATAATTCGTGGTCGTGATACTAATGAATATCCTTGGCCTGTAGTGTAGGGATGATTCGATGATGTGGTTTATTTATTAAGCTGAGTCTCAGCGATAAAATTGATGTTAAACTTTTTAAATCATAGAAGATAGTAGATATCATGCTCTACTTGACTCTTCTAATGGATTACTTGTTATGCTACAGTTCAACTTTATGTTTATTATATTTTATCAGTTTAACCATGTTGAAGGCTAATGATAATTTATTCTGCATTATCTTAGTCATAATATTTTTTACTGGGCTAGTTGACCTCACCCTTTTGCTTTCATTGTTCTCTTCAGGAAATGAGAACGTAGCCGGGACTAGTCGGGGAATGATGTGATGGTCCGAGATGGTCGTTTTATTAGTCCTCTCTATTTAGTGTGATAATAAATGTAATGAGAATTGAATTTGAGTTTGGATACTGTCTATGAGACAATTTTCGTGTAAAAACTCAGCTATGTTTTGTCGTATTTTACACGATAATTGTATTAATTAAGTTTGTATTTAAATTTTGTACCATGTATTTGGCGACCCAAGATGGGTGATGTATACCTATTTTGGAGACGTCACAGATGGTATCAAAGTTTAGGGATATGATCCCTGGCTGAGATGTGAAACTAGAACTAGGGGGAGAGACGGGAAAATCCTTCGCTAGTATGACCTACCTAAGTTTATTTTTTATTTAATTGGTCTGTCAGAATATAGGGATAATATGTGGTGAAACAACCCGGGTCAAATCTCGAGTCCCGAACAAATCTCGGGTCAAATCCCAAGTCCGAAGCGAATCAAATCCATCAAAATAAGGCCTCAAACCACTGGCCCAATAGTATCTTCTTGGGTCATCTTAGCCCACCACAGGCTCACCCAAAAGGTCATGACATGAAGGTACTATTGGTAGTAACTTATTTCCTTATATGCAGACAAATTTTTCCCCTATCTTTCGATATGGGACTGGGGTGTTACATGTGGCATGTCAATTAACCCTTGTTTTGTGTTAGTGTTTGAAAATGACATCCGAGAATGTTGAGAATAGAAATGGAGCATAGGAGACCGTTGAGTCACCACAGATTAATACCCAGGATAATATACATCAGAAAGGCAATAATCCTCAGCTGAACAACAACACCGACCAAATGGCGAACGACGGAATATTTAGGAGCTTTCTGCAATTCGTGCAACATCAGGCAAGAGAGACTCCTGTTCAAAATGCAAGTGGAAACACTGGCAACTATCAGATGGTCACCACTAAGCAGTTCAAGGAGTTGGGACCACCGGAGTTTTTGGGAGAGCTAAAATCACTTAAGACGGAGACATGGATAAAGTAGATCACCAAGATATTTGATGTCTTGGGATGCTCCAAGGAGCAAAAGGTTCCCTTTGCCACATTTATGTTGCGAGGAGAGGCATATTATTGGTGGGAATCCATAAAGCGTACGCAGCCTACTGCACTGAAGATGTCTTGGGAGAAGTTCCAAGAACTGTTCAACGACAAGTACTTTCCCAAAAGTATTCGTCACATGAAGGAGGTAGAGTTCATCAAGTTGGAGCAAAACAATATGGCCGTGTCGCAGTACGAAGCTAAGTTTGCCGAGTTGTCCTGGTTTGCGTCCCACTTGGTTGACAATGAGGAGAGAATGACGCGGATGTTTCTAAGAGGTTTGAAACCCGAGATACGTCAATACCTAATTTTTCATAAACTGTGTTTGTATTCATATGTTGTAAATAGGGCTCAGTTATTGGAACGCGATAGTGAGTCAACCCAACCAAGAGAGAGCAGCCGACAAATCGATAATACTAGTGGTAGCAGTCATCGAAGCGGTGACAATAAACGTAGAGGGAATCAATATGCTAGAAATGGTAACCACTTCGGTGGTAATCATGGCCAAGACAATAGGAGTGGAAATTTTAAGAAGAGGAGATTCAATAATGATGGAAAAACATCAGCACCAGCACCCGTTGATAAAAAAGGAGAACGACCACCGGTCGTATGCTTCAAATACGGAAGGGATGGATACATCAGTCCAAACTACACGATGTAGTCCTAAGCATGTTACAATTACAGAAAAGAAGGTCTCCTAGCCCGATTTTGTTGTACAGTAAAGTCAAGTCTAACTGGGACGGAGGCACCAAAGGCCGTCCCAGAGAAGTCAAAGCCAGTAGTTCAAGGGAGAGCGTTTGTCGTAACCTCCCAAAAAAGTGAGGATCCCGAACGAGGTCATCACGGGTAAGCTAATCATAAACTTTTGCAAATTATATACCTTATTTGATACCGGTTCTACCCATTCTTTTATTTCCCCTACTTGCGCTCAACGATTAAATTTAACTCCGGAGAAATTAGACTTTGACTTACATCCATTGTTTATAAGTCTTGTTTGATTCAAATTGGCAACCGCACGTTATCTGTCGATCTTATCTCTTTGAAAATACTTGCATTCGATGTGATTTTAGGAATTGATTGGTTAACTACTCATCATGCTAAAATTGATTATTTTCGTAAGGTTGTTAGCTTTCATATTCCTAACCAACCTATTATGTGAATTTAAGCAACCAAACCACTAAAGTCAATCACTGTCATATCAAGCCATAAAGCTATTTGTTTATTGATAAACGGATGTCAAGCTTTCTTAGCCCATGTCACAGATTTAAATAAAAATACGTCAGATTTGAATGATATTTATATTGTTAATAAATTTCCTGACGTATTTCCTGAAGAACTTTCAGGCCTACCCCAAGAGCGTGAAATCGAATTTTGTATCGACCTTGAACCTGGTACAAAACCCATTTCTAAATCCCCATATCGAATGGCCCCTATTGAACTCCAGGAGTTAAAGACCCAACTGCAGGAATTGTTAGACATCAGTTTCATTCGTCCTAGTACGTCTCCCTGGGGTGCTCATGTTCTATTCGTGAAGAAGAAAGACGGGAGTATGCAACTTTGTATTGATTGTCAAAAGTTGAACCATGTCACCATAAAAAATAGGTACCCGTTGCCTCGCATTGATGACCTGTTTGACCAGTTACAAGGCGCTAAATTCTTTTCAAAGATCGATCTTTGTTCCGAATATCACCAGTTAAAGATTAAAATTGATGACATTCCCAAGACTGCTTTCAGAACTCGGTATGAGCATTATGAATTCCTTGTCATGTCCTTTGAATTGACTAATGCTCCTGCTGCCTTCATGGATATGATGAACCGTGTATTCAATGAATATTTGGATCACTTTGTGGTCGTCTTTATTGATGACATCCTCATTTACTCCAAAAGCCGTGAAGATCATGAGCAACACTTGAGGTTGATTGTGAGACCCCGAATTTTGTGAAATACAAGTATTCAATTTTTCTATTTTGGTAAATAGTTAAATTGATAAAAGTTTAAAGTTAAGGGTAATATGTAAAAATTTCGCAAAGTAAGCAAGTGATATAAAATATTCGTTGTGTCGGGGAATATTCGATTAGTCGGGGAATATTCTTTTTGTCGGGGAATATCCGTACGACGGTACAATCATAGGTGGACCCCACAACGGAATTATTGTCGGATTGAGAAAACGATAAAAATATTTTTTTATGAAAATAACGGCGGAAGTGTTACAGTTAAAACTATTGAACTACTCGGTAGTAAAAGTACAGTAATACGCGTGGTTGCATAGTAGCACACGGTATTGATTATTGATGCTTACGTAAGAAGTCACTCAGTTTTATTCAATTATTACTACAGTAATTGCTGCATAGTATCTCACGTTATTTGATTTAATTATTGTCGATATTTTATATATTATTAAATCAATAATTGAGATGACAAAGTTATTAATATTATTATTTACAATATTAACGATGTCTAGAAGTTCTGCCAAGGAGAGGTTTGAATACCTAATTGCGCGCCAATAGGGAGAAATCCTTATTGAAAAGCCCCCTCTTTCCTAGAAACGACCTGGTCGATTAATATTGTGAATTATAATAAAGGTGATAAGTTTTGTTTTATTATTATTATAAATGTAATAAAACAGAAAACTTTTTATATAAAACAGAATACTTTTATAAAGTTATTTGTTTTATTAGACTATAAATAGAATATATGATATTCTATTATGCATAGTGTTTGCATAGTGTCTGCATAGTGTTTGCATAGTAAAATCTTATTATATAAAACATAATACTTTTATAAAGTTATTTGTTTTATTAGACTATAAATAGAATATATAATATTCTATTATGCATAGTATTTGCATATTGCCTGCATAGTATTTGCATAGTAAAATCTTTTTATATAAAACATAATACTTTTATAAAGTTATTCGTTTTATTAGATTATAAATAGAATATATTATATTTTATTTAAAAGATTTTATTTTATTAGAATATTTTATTAATACTGCATAGTAAATCAATATGAACCGTCCGTTTAAAAGTAAATCAATCTGAACCGTTCATGAATTAGTTACTATTCAGTCCATTCTCCTATAAATAGAAGCTCATTCCTTCATTATTTCTTACGAATTCACTGAAACTCTAGAGAGAGAAACTATAGAGAGAAAAAAAAAAGTATTCTGCTACTTCACTACTCCTATATCCAGTTTTTTCTAAGGTAAGGGATATTATTTGTTGTACTCCTAATGGGTATTATTTCTTTCGTATTTATGAAGAGAGCTTCTGTTATTCTATTCTTTATTATTATGTTGGAATAACTTGTCTATGCGAAGTACCGCATACATTGTGAAATTCTTCTATTTTTTTATTCTTTATTATTATGTTGGAATAACATATCTATGTGAAGTACTGCATATATGGTAAAATTCTTATATTATTCCATTATTTATTATTTTGTTGGAATATCATGTCTGTTCGTTTACGCATGACCTGGTTCCATTATTTATTATTTTGTTAGAATAACCTGTTTGTGCGGTCTATCGCATGCTTGGTGAATTCTGTTGTTATTCCATTCTTTATTATTCTGTTGGAATATCATGTCTGTACGGATTACGCATGACCTGGTTCCATTCTTTATTATTCTGTTGAAATAATCTGTCTACGTGGATTACAGAATGGCGGGCAAAAATCTATTTACCGTTTTTGTAATTTTTCTGACCCTCAAAAATTCTGAAAAAATTTGAAATAATAATTTGATGAGTTTTCTATATTATGTCCATAAATAACAATTTTTGGATGTATAGATTAAGAGTTATGAATTTAAAAAAAAGACTATTTTAATAGTAAACCCTTATAACTCCTTGTGGTTAACTCCAAAATTAGTGAAATTTTTATTAGGAGTACATGTATATAACAGAAGTATACCGTGTAAATTTCGGAATTTTTAGACAAAAGTACAGTTTATAAAAAATGTCTAAATATTCGGCGGTTTTGACTATGTGAAAAATAGTAAATGAATTTTAAAAATTTCGAGAAAAATATATGTTTAATATGAGACTATATTCTGCTAAATCTCAGAAAAGAAATATTTTTGGAATTGATTTGGTATTTTTTATAAAAATAGACTAGTTATGAGTAAATGAATTAAATATGTTATGTAAAGTAACAAAATTGAAAAATAGGATTTTATGGCTTGAGAATCCTATATAAGGTATATGCAGATCTTTGTTAAGGGTTTTGGTTATTGATGATGAAATCTTATGAGTTTGGCATTTTAGGAGGATTAAATGCATTAATTAGTAAAGTGTAAACAATTAAAATAAATTGTTTATAAGTTTAAGAAATGATTAAAATATTATTATAATATTAATGATATTAGATTATGAGATTATTAAGTGATTGATAACATTTGGTTATTATTAAACCCTGGATAAATTATATTATAAATGTTTAATATTTATCCTTTATATCATTTGATTGATTCTTTATATAATTGTCATGACCCTCATACTTATATTGTGTTGAAAGTCATCTGTGGCTTACGTGCATAGATGTACTTGGTATGATTATGATCAGGGATTATTCGGTATAATCATGACCGTAATGTTACAAATGATGTGGTAAAAGTCATCTTTGGCCCGTAGTGCATAGATGGACTTGGTATGATTATGACCAGGGATTATTTGGTATAATCATGACCGTAATTGAAAACACGAATATCCTTGGCCCGTAGTGCATGGATAATTCGTGGTCGTGATACTATTAAGCTGAGTCTCAGCATTATTGGTTTTATAGTTGTATATTTTTGGCCTGTAGTGCAAAGATGGACTGTTGGTTATTGGTTTTACAGTTCTATATATTTGGCCTGTAGTGCAAAGATGAACTGTTAGTTATTGGTTTTACAGTTGTATATCTTTGGCATGTAGTGCAAAGTTGGACTGTTGATTTACTTGATTATAAATATGAATTGTGATTTAATTATAATCTGTGGAGGTTCAGGTAAAGACAGTTCGTCCTGGGTGCGAAGAGGAATTTAGAATCACAATTATGATTATAAGTTATTCATATGATTGTGGACAGGAATTGTTGATTGATGTTACAAGGATAAACATTATTGGTGGACTTTTAACATGGAGAAGATAATAGATCTGATGATCTATTTGACTCGTCTAATAGATTGCTCGTTCCGCTGTAACTATGGTTGAAAAATTTTATCATCTACCATATGTTCTAAATCTCTTATTTATTACTGATGAAGGCTATTGATGATGCAAATTATATTTAGTCATGATATTCTTTACTGGGCTAGTTGTGCTCACCCTTTTTGCTTCACAATTCCTTTCAGGTAATAAGTGTGTAGCTGGGTCGAGCTGGGATAATCGAAAAATAGAACGGTGGTTTATAGCTATTGAGGTTATCCCTAAATAATATGGAAATAATTTTATTGAGAACTTTAGATAAGTGTGTCGTATTGTATATATCATTTGATATTTAATTTTGGTGAACAGAATTGGGTAAAGTGAACCCAACTTTGGAAGGGTGTTTTGCCACTATCATACAAGATGTCTAATGACATATAACCTCGTGTTATCATAAGACAGGGTTGTGCACATCCACTTGCTGAGTATATCTACGAGCACTACCTATATGATCTTGGAGTTTATTTGAAATATAATTTTCACTTGGAGACATTGGAGATAGTTATATGTCAAGAGAAGACTCACCATTGGAAAGAAGATGATAGTAATCTTCTCATTTTTCTTTGGGGTCTATTAGGTCAACCAAGGATAATTCTGTGGACATATGATATCTATCATAACCTAGACGCATGGCCTCCCATATACGGAGGTTTTCTTGAGCACTTCCCAAAGATTTTAATTTCTAAAATAGTTTTTGACTATACTTTTATGTAAAGTACCATTGTAAGATTGACCATGAGAGTTACATACATTTGTATTAAAACTCACAGTTAGCTGTGGTTGTATTCTATACAACAGTTCAACAGTTGTATAAATGAAGTTTGTATTTAATTTTTATAGTGTGATATCTGGCGACTCAGAATGGGTCGTGTGGACCTATTTTGGGGGCGTCACACTGATACTTCAAAAGTTTCGTGAAAACAAGTTGTATGCCAAGTTGAAGAAATGCGAGTTCTGGCTTGAGGAAGTAGCATTCCTTGGGCACGTGATATCAAATCATGGAATATCTGTTGACCCGACAAAGATTGAAGTAATTCAAAGCTGGGAGCAACCTAAGTCAGTGACCGAAGTACGTAGCTTTCTCGGCTTAGCTAGTTATTACCGAAGATTCATAGAAGGGTTTTATCGAATCGCTACTCCATTAACTCAGCTTACTCGAAAAGATACAAAATTCGGTTGGAGTAAAGAATGTGAGAAGAGTTTTCAAGAACTCAAGATGAGACTCATTTCAGCACCTGTTTTGACAATATCATCTGGTTCAGAGGAATTTGTCATCTACAGCGATGCTTCAGGTAGGGGGTTAAGATGTGTTCTCATGCAACATGGGAAAGTCATAGCCTATGCCTCACGACAACTCAAATAATATGCGAGGAATTATCCTACTCATGATCTAGAGTTGGCAGCTATCGTTTTTGCGCTTAAAATCTGGAGGCATTACCTGTATGGGGAGAAAGTGGAGATCTATACAGATCATAAAAGCCTCAAATATTTCTTCACCCAAAAGGAACTCAACATGCGGCAACGATGTTGGCTCAAGCTGTTGAAAGATTATGATCACATCATTCAATACCATCCTGAAAAAGCGAACGTGGTAGCTAACGCATTGAGTAGAAGATCATATACGGGTACGAGTGCGATATTGTCAACGTAAAGGCCCATTTTGTATGACTTGCAAAGGATGGATGTAGAGTTAAAGACTCCAGGGACCCACGTGATGATGGCAAATATACGAGTAGAACCGACTTTAATCGATAAAGTTAAAACTGCTCAAGCTACAGACCTGGAGCTGATGCGTACGAAGAAGAAAGTGCAAGAAGGTGCTATTTGTGAGACCCCGAATTTTATGAAATAAAAGTATTTAATTTTCTTATAATTATTCTATTTAGTAAATGGTTAAATTAATAAATGGTTGAAGTTAAGGATGATATGTGAATTTTTTTTTAAAGTAAGCAAGTTATCATAAAATAATCGGTGATAAAAGTACAGTAATACGTGTGGTTGCAATGTAGCACATGGTATTGATTATTGATGCTTACGTGAGAAATCACTCAGTTATACTCAATTATTGCTACAGTAATTGATGCATCATATCTCTCATATTATTGATTCATTGTTGTCACAGTGTTATCTGCATAATATGTTATATTGTTAAATCAATAATTGAGACGACAAAGTTATTCATATTATTATTTGTAATATTGACAATGTTTAGAAGTTCTGTCAAGGAGAGGTTAGATAATCTAATTGCGCGCCAATATGGAGAAATCCTTATTGAAAAGCCCCATCTTTCCTGGGAACGACCTAGTTGTTAAATATTGTGAGTTATAATATTAATGATGAATAAGTTCATGTTGATTAAAGATGAATTTGATAGTTCCATTATGTTGGGATTATTAGTGTTAGTGGAAATTGACATCTATTTTGATAATAATTGATGTCTGGAAGTTATATTGATCAATCGGGTAATTAATCAGATAAATGAGTAATTAATTGCTATTATTTCACATGCTTATAATTATGTGTTCACATATGTGTACTATTGATTCACATGATTTACTATTAGAGGAGTTGGTGCAAGATTTATAATACTTGCATAACTAAATTAAAAATGGAGGTATAGATGAAGGTACTATACTATAATTAATTTTTTTCACATGTTTAGAACTATTGAGTCACATGATTTACTATTGATTCACATGATTTACTATTAGGGGAGGTGGTGCAAATTTGATAATACTTACAGGACTAAATAATAAATAAAGAAAAAGAGGAAGGTATTATACTGTAATATTTTGAGCACCAAAATGTGTAATTATTAAAACTATATTTTCCTATAAATAGAAGCTCATTCTTCCTTCATTTCTCACTAATTCACAAAAGCTATAGAGCAATTATTATAGAGAGAAATTATAGAGAGAAAGAAGAAGAGAAGTCTGCTACCTCACTATTCCAGTATCCAGTTTCTTCTAAGGTAAAGGGTATTATTCCTTCGTATTCATGAAGAGAGTTATTTTCTTTCAACACTCGTAAGGGTTGTTATTCCATTCTTTATTATTATGTTGGAATAGCCTATCTATGCGAAGTACCGCATACATGGTAAAATTCTTCTGTTATTCCATTATTTATTATTCTGTTGGAATAACCAGTCTGTGCGGTCTATCGCATGTCTGATGAATTCTGTTGTTATTCTATTCTTTATTATTTTATTGGAATATCCTGTCTATGCGGATTACGCATGACCTGGTTCCATTCTTTATTATTCTGTTGGAATAACCTATCTGTGCGGTCTATCGCATGCCTGATGAATTCTTTGTTATTCCATTCTTTATTATTCTGTTGGAATAACATGTCTATGTGGACTACCGCATGCATGGTGAATGATCCTTCGTATTCATTCCTTATTAAATTGTAGAAATGGTCTGTCTACGTGGATTACTGCATGGCGAGCAAAAATCCATTTGCAGTTTCGTATATTCTATTATACTCAGTTGGTTAAAGTTTTGGCTTCTACACTCTATGAAATTAGTAGAATATCTTGGATATGTGTGCTTCATCAAATATATTTTGATGGAAATATTCTTCTGAGCATTCTTGAATTTTACTCTACAAAGCAGTATGATGTTGGCAATTTGGATATTTTAAACTTTGGATAAATTTAAAGTCTTTAATATTTATCCTTGATTACGTTTAATTAATGTTTATATCATTGTCATCATTCTCATGCTTATATTGTGATGAAAGTCATCTTTAGCTTACGTGCATAGATGGACTGTTGATTATTAGTTTTATAGTCATATATCTTTGGCTTACGTGCAAAGATGGATAGGTGTATGACATGATCATAACCATTGGTGATAATAACGAATATCCTTGGCCGTAGTGCATGAATAATTCGGTGATGTAATTGGCAGGATCATGACCATTAGTTAACGGTTGAATGTCTTTGGCCGTAGGGCATTGACAGACAATTAATTGGTATGATCATGACCATTGATTTTATAGTTAAATATCTTTGGCCTGTAGTGCAAAGATAGGCAACTGATTGGTACGATCATTGTTATTATATTTGAATATCTTTAGCCTCTGGGGTAAGGATATTGAGTAAACGTTCTATTAAGTATTTGTGGCAAGGAGAAACTATTGATTTACATGATTATAAATATGAATTGTGGATTTAACTATAATCTTTGGTGGTTTAGGTGAAGACAGGTGATGATAGTTCTTTTTGTCTTGGGTATAACAAAGAACTGTTGTTGAGTATTACAGGAATGAAATATTAACGACGGACTTTTAATCTAGAAGAGATAGTAGACATTATGTTCTACTTGACTCTTCTAATGGATTGCTTATTCCGCTGTAGTTGTTGATCTAAAACTTATTGTCTATTATATTCCATCAGTTGTTATATTGTTGAAGGCTAAGGATAATTTATTCTGCATTATCTTAGTCATAATAATTCTTACTGGGCTAGTTGAGCTCACCCTTTTCTTTCACTATTCTCTTCAGGAAATGAGAATATAGCTGGGACTGGTTGGGGAATGGATTGACGGTCCGAGATGGTGGCTATAGTAGTCCTCACTATTTTTATAAAATAGTGTGATAATAATTATAATGAGAACTCCATTGAGTTTGAATACTGTCTAGAAGGCAATATTCATGTTTAAACTCTCAGCTATGTTTTGTCGTATTGTACACTATAGTTGTATAATTAAGTTTGTAGTTGATTTCTGTAGTGTGTATCTGGCCACCCAAGATGGGTGATGTATATACGTTCTGGGGGCATCACAGTTGGTATCAAAGCTTAGGGATATGATCCCTGACTGAGATGTGAGACTAGAACTAGGAGGGGAGAGACGGGTAATTCCTTCGCTAGTATGACCTACCTAAGTTATTTGTTATTAATTGGTCAGTCATAGTATATGGATAATATGTGGCATGTCAATTAACCCTTATTTTGAAACTATATTCTAGACTGATATCTGAAATACAAGAGATGAGAAATGGGGAAATCATGATAGAGAGGAAATAATCGGGAAGGTACAATCCGAAAAGAAAGCAAGGTATTTTCATCTCTTCGAACTACCAGGTACGTAAATTTCGAGGGCAAAATTTCATAAGGAGGGGAGATTGTGAGACCCCGAATTTTATGAAATGAAAGTATTCAATTTTCTTATAATTATTCTATTTAGTAAATGGTTAAATTGATAAAAGGTTAAAGTTAAGGGTGATATGTGAATTTTTTTTAAAGTAAACAAGTTATCATAAAATAATCGGTGATAAAAGTACAGTAATACGCGTGGTTGCAAAGCAGCATACAATATTGATTATTGATGCTTACGTGAGAAATCACTCAGTTATACTCAATTATTGCTACAGTAATTGGTGCATCATATCTCTCATATTATTGATTCAATTGTTGTCACAGTATCATTTGCATAATATGTTATATTGTTAAATCAATAATTGAGACGACAAAGTTATTCATATTATTAATTATAATATTGGCAATGTTTAGAAGTTCTGTCAAGGAGAGGTTAGATAATCTAATTGCGCGCCAATATGGAGAAATCCTTATTAGAAAGCCCCCTCTTTCCTGAGAACGACCTGGTTGTTAAATATTTTGAGTTATAATATTAATGATGAATAAGTTCGTGTTGATTAAAGATGAATATGATAGTTTCATTATGTTGGGATTATTAGTGTTAGTGGAAATTGACATCTATTTCGATAATAATTGATGTCTGGAAGTTATATTGATCAATCGGGTAATTAATCGGATAAATGAGCAATTAATTGCTATTAATTCACATGCTTATAACTATGTGTTCACATGTGTGTACTATTAATTCACATAATTTACTATTAGGGGAGTTGATGCAAGATTGATAATACTTGCATGACTAAATTAAAAACGGTGGTATAGATGAAGGTACTATACTATAATTAATTTTTTTCACATGTTTAGAACTATTGAGTCATATGATTTACTATTGATTCACATGATTTACTATTAGGGGAGGTGGTGCAAGTTTGATAATACTTGCAGGACTAAATTAAAAATGAAGAAAAAGAGGAAGGTATTATACTGTAATTTTCGAGCCCCAAAATGTGCAATTATTGAAACTATATTTTCTTTTAAATAAAAGCTCATTCTTCCTTCATTTCTCACTAATTCACAAAAGTTATAGAGCAATTATTATAGAGAGAAAGAAGAAGAGAAGTCTGCTACCTCACTATTTCAATATCCAGTTTCTTCTAAGGTAAGGGGTATTATTCCTTCGTATTTATGAAGAGAGTTATTTTCTTTCAATACCCGTAAGGGTTGTTATTCCATTCTTTATTATTATGTTATAATAACCTGTCTATGCGAAGTACCGCATATATGGTGAAATTCTTCTGTTATTTCATTCTTTATTATTCTGTTAGAATAACCTGTCTATGCGGTCTATCGCATGCCTGGTGAATTCTGTTGTTATTCCATTCTTTATTATTCTGTTGGAATATCCTGTCTGTACGGATTACGCATGACATGGTTCCTTTATTTATTATTCTGTTGGAATATCCTGTTTATGCGGATTACGCATGAGCTGGTTAAAGTCTTTATTATTCTGTTGGAATAACCTGTTTGTGCGGTCTATCGCATGCCTAGTGAATTCTTTTGTTATTCCATTCTTTATTATTCTGTTGGAATAACCTGTCTATGTGGATTACAACATGCATGGTGAATGATCCTTCGTATTCATTCCTTATTAAATTGTGGAAATGATCTGTCTACGTGGATTACCACATGGCGAGCAAAAATCCATTTGCAGTTTCATATATTCTATTATACTCAGTTGGTTAAAGTTTTGGCTTTTATACTCCATGAAATTAGTAGAATATCCTAGATATGTGCGCTTCATCCAGTATCTTTTCATGAAAATATTTTTCTGAGCATTCTTGAATTTTACTCCACAAAGCAGTAAGATGTTGACAATTTAGATATTTTAAACTCTGGATAAATTTAAAGTCTTTAATATTTATCCTTGATTGTGTTTGATTAATGCTTATATCATTGTCATCATCCTCATTCTTATATTGTGATGAAAGTCATCTTTGGCTTACGTGCATAGATGGACTGTTGATTATTGATTTTATAGTCGTATATCTTTGGCTTACGTTCAAAGATGGACAGGTGTATGACATGATCATAACCATTGGTGATAATAACGAATATCCTTGGCCGTAGTGTAGGAATAATTCAGTGATGTGATTGGCAGGATCATGACCATTAGTTAACAGTTGAATGTCTTTGGTCGTAGTGCATTGGCAGACAATTGATTGGTATGATCATGACCATTGGTTTTATAGTTGAATATCTTTGGCCTATAGTACAAAGATAGACAACTGATTGGTATGATCATTGTTATTACATTTGAATATCTTTAGCCTCTGGGGTAAGGATATTGAGTAAACGTTCTATTAAGCATTTGTGGCAAGGAGAAACTGTTAATTTACATGATTATAAATATGAATTATGGATTTAACTATAATCTTTGGTGGTTTAGGTGAAGACAGGTGATGATAGTTCTTTTTGTCTTGGGTATAACAAAGAACTGTTGCTGAGTATTACAGGAATAAAATATTAACGATGGACTTTTAATCTAGAAGAGATAGTAGACAT
This sequence comes from Panax notoginseng, assembly GCA_016801055.1. Classification (NCBI taxonomy): domain Eukaryota; kingdom Viridiplantae; phylum Streptophyta; class Magnoliopsida; order Apiales; family Araliaceae; genus Panax; species Panax notoginseng. The sequence goes on along the minus strand of CM029016.1, from coordinate 45,764,207 downwards.
TATGTTCTACTTGACTCTTCTAATGGATTGCTTATTCCGATGTAGTTGTTGATCTAAAACTTGTTGTGTATTATATTCCATCAGTTGTTATACTGTTAAAGGCTAAGGATAATTTATTCTGCATTATCTTAGTCATAATAATTCTTACTGGGCTAGTTGAGCTCACCCTTTTCTTTCAATGTTCTCTTCAGGAAATGAGAATATAGCTAAGACTGGTCGGGGAATGGATTGACGGTCCGAGATGGTGGCTATAGTAGTCCTCACTATTTTTATAAAATAGTGTGATAATATTTGTAATGAGGACTCCATTGAGTTTGAATACTGTCTAGAAGGAAATATTTGTGTTTAAACTCTCAACTATGTTTTGTCGTATTGTACACGATAATTGTATAATTAAGTTTGTATTTGATTTATGTATCATGTATTTGGTGACCCAAGATGGGTGATGTATACTTATTTTGGGGCGTCACACTATTCTGGAAGCAAGAATCAATAAAGAAGGAATATTTCGGGTCAACTCCAGACTTTGTGTTCCTAACAACCCGGATTTAAAGTATAAAATCATGATGGAGGCGCATAACACACCGTTTACAATCCATCCCAGAAGTACTAAGATGTATCATGATCTTCGACATACATTTTGGTGGAGCAATATGAAAAGAGAGATCACAGAGTTTATCTCAAGGTGTTTAACTTGTCAACGTGTCAAGGTGGAGCATCAAGTGCCAAAAGGTCCATTGCAACCACTTAAAATTCCAGAATGGAAGTGGGAGCATATTACCATGGATTTTGTTACTGGTCTTCACAAGGTTTCTCAAGGCATAGATACAATTTGGGTTATTGTTGATAGATTGACCATATTTGCTCATTTCTTACCTATACGAGAAACTTTTTCACTTGAACATCTTGCTCGTATATACATAAATGAGATTATAAGACTGCATGGTATGCCAGTATCCATAGTTTCTGATCGAGACCCAAGATTCACTTCACGATTTTGGGTTAGTTTGCAAAAAGCTATGGGCACGGATTTACGATTTAGTTCCGCATATCATCCTCAAACGGAAGGACAGTCAGAGAGGACTATTCAAACTCTTGAGGATCTATTAAGACTCTTTGTCCTTGACTTCAAAGGAAGTTGGGACAAGTTCTTGCTATTAGTGAAATTCTCCTACAACAACAGTTATCAAACAAGTATCGGCATGGCTCCATTTAAGGCATTGTATGGAAGAAAGTGTCGTTCTCCAGTATGCTGGGATGAGGTGGGTGAAACAACGTTGTTGGGACCGGAATTAGTACGTATGACTATGGAGAAGATTTAAATGATCAGTCAACGTATAAAAATCTCATAAGATCGACAAAAGAGTTATGCTGATCTTCATCGAAATGACGTGGAATTCAATGTTGGAGAGCGTGTGTTGTTACGTATGGCACCATGGAAAAGAGTTATGAGATTTGGAAAGAAAGGAAAGCTCAATCCTCGATTCATTAGCCCATTTGAAATCCTTTGACCGAGTAGGAACTGTGGCCTATAGACTCGCTTTACCGCTAAGTATGTCTCGTGTTCATAACATTTTTCATATATTCATGTTACGTAAATATGTGGAAGAGTCGAACCACATTGTTGAGTTAGAACCAGACGAGATAGCGGAAGATTTAACGTACGAAGAGGTACCTATTAAAATCTTGGATAAGAAGGAACATATTCTACGCTCCAAGGTTATACCTCAAGTCAAAGTTTTATGGAGAAACCACGATGTTGAGGAAATGACCTGGGAATTAGAATTTGAAATAAAATCAAGGTATCCTCAACTCTTCGACATACCAGATATGTACCCTAATTTCGAGGATGAAATTTTATAAAAAGAGGAGGTTGTAAGACCCCAACTTTCATAAATAAAGACTCTTTTTTTCTCGAAATATATTATTGAATATTAAGGTGTGAATTTGTTATAATGTTATAGTTGTGGGTAATATTTATAAATTTTGCAAAGTTAGTAAGTTATTATATAATATTTGATTAGTCGATGAATATTCGTACGACTGCACAATCATTGGTGAACCCCACAACAGAATTATTGTCGGAATGAGAAAACGACAGAAATATCTTTTTATAAAAATAATGGTGAAAGTTTTACCGTTAACTGTTGAAATATCCGGTGATGAAAAGTATAGTAATACGCGTAGTTGCATAGTAGCACACGATATTGATTATTGATGCTTAGGTGAGAAGTCACTCAGTTTTATTAAATTATTGCTACAGTAATTGATGCATAGTATCTCACGTTATTTGATTCAATTATTATCAATATTTTATATATTATTAAATCAATAATTGAGACGATAAAGTTATTCATATTATTATTTGTAATATTGACGATGTCTAGAAAGTTCTGTCGAGGAGAGGTTTGATCACCTAATTGCGTGCCAACAAGGAGAAGTTCTTATCGGAAAGCCCCCTCTTTCTTGGGAACGATCTAGTTGTTAAATATTACAAATTATAATAATGATGATAAATGTTGTTAAAAATATTGAAGGAATTTTTATGAAGTATTTATTGTAAATTTTGCTTAGTATTTGGACACCCCATAAACCCATTTTTCAAAACTGTCGGTGAAAAGTTATTTCAGTTTTATATATATATATATATATATATATATATATATATATATATATATATATAGGGAAGGAATCCTGTCTAGACTCCCGGACAGGCTTAAAATCCGGACCCATATTTTTTTTTAAACAACTAAAAATAAATAAATAAATTATGGAACTTGAATTTTTACATAATACAGTATTTTTGGTGTGATTTGGATACACATAACAAAACATGTCTGTACAGACTGTACAGACATGTTTTGTTATGTGTATCCAAATCACACCAAAAATACTGTATTATGTAAAAATTCAAGTTCCATATTTTTTTTTAGTTGTTTACAAAAAAAAAGAAAAAAAAAAGGTTCGGATTTTAAGCATGTCCCGGAGTCCAGACAGGATCCCTTCCCTATATATATATATATATATATATATATATATATATATATATATATATATATATATATATATATATATAATATTTTATTTAAAAGTTTTTGTTTTATTAGAATATTTTATTGCATAGTACAACATAGTAAAATCAAAATTTTTCAAAAAATTCGACTGAACGTCGCCCGTGACTTTCCCTTTCCTATGCGTCTAAATAGTATCCTTTCCATTCTCATATAAATAGGATGCTTAATTAGAATTGAAAATCACACCAGAATCAGAGAATTTTTCTTCTATAATATTGAGCGTATTTCTTTAGAGTTTTCAGAAGCTTTGAGTGTAGAAAACAGTGAAAGTTTTTTTCAAGAATATCCCCGCTATACCAGTTAGAATACTCTTCTTTTTAAGGTAAGGGATATTATTTTTGTTCAGTATTCGTATAAAATAATATTTTCTTCCATACTCTGTAGTATGTAAGTAATATTATTTCGTTTCAGATTTCGAATTCTATACTCATTTTGTTAAGTTTTGGCTTCTATACTCCATGAAATTAGTAAAATATCTTTGATATTTGCGCTTCATCCAGTATATTTTCATGAAAATATTTTATACCGGAGTACTATTCACGGGGTACTATTCCCGAATTACTATTCACGGGGTACTATTCACCCGGGGTACTATTCATGAAAAAAATTAATTTCTTTTCGGTCCAAATAATTTTTGATACAATATTATTTTTGAATTTTACTCCATAAAGCAGTATCATGTTGACAATTTGGACAGTGTTGAATTCTGGATAAATTAAATTATAAATCTTTAAAAATTTATCATTTACTTCTTTTAATTGAATTCTTATATCATTGTCATCATCCTCATGCTTAAATTGTGATGAAAGTTATCTGTGGCTTACGTGCATAGATGGACTGTTGATTGGTATGATTATGACCAGGGATTATTCGGTATAATCATAACCGTAATGTTACAAATGATGTGGTAAAAGTCCTCATTGGCCCGTACTGTATTGATGAACAGTTGTTGGCATGATCATGACCATTGATGAAAAAACGGATATTCTTGGCCCGTAGTGCACTGATAATTCGTGGTCATTATACTAATGAATATCAGTGGCCTGTAGTGCAGTGATGATTCGATGATGTGGTTTATTTATTAAGATGAGACTCAGCGATAAAATTGATGTTAAACTTTTTAAATCATAGAAGATAGTAGATATCATGCTCTACTTGACTCTTCTAATGGATTGCTTGTTCTGTTGCAGTTAAACTTGATGCTTATTATATTTTATCAGTTTAACCCTGTTGAAGGCTAACGATAATTTATTATGCATTATCTTAGTCATAATATTTCTTATTGGGCTAGTTGAGCTCAACCTTTTGCTTTCATTGTTCTCTTCAGGAAATGAGAACGTAGTTGGGACTAGTCGGAGAATGGAATGATTGTCCGAGATGGTCGTTTTAGTAGTCCTCACTATTTAGTGTGATAATAAATGTAATGATGATTGAATTTGAGTTTGGATACTGTCTATGATACAATATTCGTGTAAAAACTCAGCTATGTTTTGTCGTACTTTACACGACAGTTGTATTAATTAAGTCTGTATTTGAATTTTGTACCATGTATTTGGCGACCCAAGATGGGTGATGTATACCTATTTTGGGGGAGTCACAGTTGGTATCAAAGCTTAGGGATATGATCCCTGGTTGAGATGTGAGACTAGAACTAGGGGGAGAGAGACGGGAAAATCCTTCGCTAGTATGACCTACCTAAGTTTATTTGTTATTTAATTGGTCGGTAAAAATATAGGGATAATATGTGGCATGTCAATTAACCCTTGTTTTGTGGTAGTGTTTGAAAATGACATCCGAGAATGTTGAGAATAGCAATGGAGCACAGGAGACCGTTGAGTCACCACAGATCAATACACATGATAATGTGCATTAGAAAGGCAATAATCCTTAGGTGAACAACAACACCGACCAAATGGCAAACGACGAAATGTTTAGGAGCTTTTTGAAATTCGTGCAACATCAGGCAAGAGAGACTCCTGTTCAAAATGCAGGTGGAAACATTGGCAACTGTTGGATGGTCACCGCTAAGCAGTTCAAGGAGCTGGGACCACCGAAGTTTTTGGGAGAGCCAAAACCACTTAAGGCGGAGACGTGGATAAAGTAGATCACAAAGATATTTGATGCCTTGGGATGCTCCGAGGAGCAAAAGGTTCCCTTTGCCACCTTCATGTTGCGAGGAGAGGCAGATTATTGGTGAGAATCTGTAAAGCGTACGCAGCCTGCTGCACTGAAGATGTCTTGGGAGAAGTTCCAAGAACTGTTCAACGACAAGTACTTTCCCGAAAGTATTCGTCACATGAGGGAGGTAGAGTTCATCAAGTTGGAGCAAAATAATATGACCATGTCGCAGTACGAAGCTAAGTTTATCGAGTTGTCCGGTTTGCGTCCCACTTGGTTTATAATGAGAAAAAAATGACACAAATGTTTCTAAGAGGTTTGAAACACAAGATACGTTAATACCTAATTTCTCACAAATTGTTCTTGTATTCAGATGTTGTAAATAGGGCTCAGTTAATACCAGTGATAGTAGTCAACCCATCCAAGAGAGAGCAGCCGACAAATCGTTAATACCAGTGATAGTAGTCATCGAAGTGGTGATAACAAACGTGGAGGGAATCAAAATGCCAGAAATGGTAACCACTTCGGTGGTAATCATGGCCAAGATAATAGAAGTGAAAATTTCAAGAAGAGAAGATTCAACAATGATGGAAAAACATTAGCACCAGCACACGTTGATAAAGAAGGAGAATGACCACCGATCATATGCTTCAAATGCGGAAAGGAGGGACACATCAGTCCAAACTGCACGATGCAGTCCAAAACGTGTTACAATTGCGGAAAAGAAGGTCACCTAGCCTGATTTTGTCGTACAGTAAAGTCAAGTCTAGCTGGGACGGAGGCATCAAAGGCCGTCCCAGAGAAGTTAAAGCCGGTAGTTCAAGGGAGAGCGTTTGTCGTAACCTCCCAAAAAAGCGAGGAACACGAATGAGGTCATCACGGGTAAGCTAATCATAAACTCTTGCGAAGTCTATACCTTATTTGATACCGATTCTACCCATTCTTTTATTTCCCCTACTTGCACTCAACGACTAAATTTAACTCCTGAGAAATTAGATTTTGACTTATCTGTTGAAACTCCGTTGGGAGAAACCATCATTACATCCATTGTTTATAAGTATTGTTTGATTCAAATCGGCAACCACACGTTACCTGTCAATCTTATCTCTTTGAAAATACTTGCATTCGATGTTATTTTAGGAATGGATTGGTTAACTACTCATCATGCTAAAATTGATTATTTTCATAAAGTTGTTAGCTTTCATATTCCTACCCAACCTATTATGCGAATTCAAGCAACCAAACCACTAAAGTCAATCACTGTCATATCAAGCCATAAAGTTATTCGTTTATTGAAAAACGGATGTCAACCTTTCTTAGCCCATGTCACAGATTTAAATAAAAATACGTCAAATTTGAATGATATTTCTATTGTTAATAAATTTCCTGACGTATTTCCTGAAGAACTTCCTAGCCTACCCTCAGAGCGTGAAATCGAATTTTGTATCGACCTTGAACCCGGTACAAAACCCATGTCTAAAGCCCCATATTGGATGGCTCCTATTGAACTTCACGAGTTAAAGACCTAACTGCAGGAATTGTTAGACATCGATTTCATTCGTCCTAGTACGTCTCCTTGGGGTGCTCCTATTCTATTCGTGAAGAAGAAAGAAGGGAGTATGCGACTTTGTATTGATTATCAGGAGTTGAACCATGTCACCATCAAAAAACAGGTACCCGTTGCCTCGCATTGATGACCTGTTTGACCAGTTGCAAGGCGCCAAATTCTTTTCAAAGATCGATTTTCATTTCGGATATCACTAGTTAAAGATTAAAACTGATGACATTCCCAAGACTACTTTCAGAACTCGGAACGAGCATTATGAATTCCTTGTCATGTCCTTTGGATTGACTAATGCTCATGCTGCCTTCATGGATATGATGAACCGTGTATTCAAGGAATATTTGGATCATTTTGTGGTCATCTTTATTGATGACATCCTCATTTATTCTAAAAGTCGTGAAGATGATGAGCAACACTTGAGGCTGATACTCCAAAAGCTTCGTGAAAATAAGTTGTATGCCAAGTTGAAGAAATGCAAGTTCTGGCTTGAGGAAGTAGCATTCCTTGGGCACGTGATATCAAATCATGGAATATATGTTGACCCGACAAAGATTGAAGCAATTCAAAGCTGGGAGCAACCTAAGTCAGTGACCAAAGTACATAGCTTTCTTGGCTTAGCTGGTTATTACCGAATATTCATAGAAGGGTTTTATCGAATCGCTACTCCTTTAACTCAGCTTACTCGGAAAGATACAAAATTTGGTTGGAGTAAAGAATTTGAGAAGAGTTTTCAAGAACTCAAGAGGAGACTCATTTCAGCACCTGTTTTGACAATATCATCTGGTTCGGAGGGATTTGTCATCTATAGCGATGCTTCAGGCAAAGGGTTAAGATGTGTTCTCATGTAACATGGGAAAGTCATAGCCTATGCCTCACGACAAGTCAAAGAATATAAGAGAAATTATCCTACTCATGATCTAGAGTTGGCAGCTGTCGTTTTCGTGCTTAAAATCTAGAGGCATTACCTGTATGGGGAGAAAGTGGAGATCTATACAGATCATAAAGGAACTCAACATGCGGCAACGACGTTGGCTCGAGCTGTTGAAAGATTACGATCACACCATTCAATACCATCCTAGAAAAGCGAACGTGGTAGCTAACGCATTGAGTAGAAGATCATATGCTGGTACGAGTGCGATATTGTAAACGCGAAGGCCCATTTTGTATGACTTACAAAGGATGGAGGTAGAGTCAAAGACTTTAGGGACCCACGTGATGATGGCAAATATACGAGTAGAACAGACTATAATCGATAAAGTTAAAACTGCTCAAGCTACAGACCTGGAGCTGATGCGTATGAAGAAGAAAGTGCACGAAGGTGTTATTTCGAAAGCAAGAATCGACGAAGAAAAAATAATTCGGGTCAACTCCCGACTTTGTGTTCCTAACAACCCGGCTTTAAAGTATAAAATCATGATGGAGGCGCACAACACACCGTTTGTAATCCATCCCGGAAGTACCAAGATATATCGTGATCTTCGACATGCATTTTGATGGAGCAATATGAAAAGAGAGATCACAGAGTTTATCTCAAGGTGTTTAACTTGTCAACGTGTCAAGGTGGAGCATCAAGTGCCAAAAGGTCCATTGCAACCACTTACAATTCCAGAATGGAACTGGGAGCGCATTACCATAGATTTCATTACTGGTCTTCCCAAGGTTTCCCAAGGCATAGATGCAATTTGGGTCATTGTTGATAGATTGACCAAATCTGCTCATTTTTTACCTATACGAGAAACTTTTTCACTTGAACGTCTTGCTCGTATGTACATAAATGAGATTATAAGATTGCATGGTATGCTAGTATCCATAGTTTCTGATCGAGACCCAAGATTCACTTCACATAAATGAGATATATGGGCACACGAATTTACTATTTAGTTTGGCATATCATCCTCAAACGGACGGACAGTCATAGAGAACTATTCAAACTCTTGAGGATCTATTAAGACTCTGTGTCCTTGACTTCAAAGGAAGTTGGGACAAGTTCTTGCCATTTGAGGCGTTGTATGGAAGAAAGTGTCGTTCTCTAGTATGCTGGGATAAGGTGGGTGAAAGAACGTTGTTGGGACCAGAATTGGTACGTATGACTACGGAGAAGATTTAAATGATCAGGCAATAGGCAGAATAAGGGTTTTTAACTGAGGAGTCCTATAGTAAACAACCTAGACAAATGATAAGGGCGGTTATCATGCATTTCAAAAAAAAACCACCCGATTGACCGAAAATACGGGAACAATTTTTTAAGTGGGACACTGATTTTTCATGTCAGCCCACCAATACTAATCCCCTAAATTAAGGAATCCTAATTGCACTAATATTGTAAATAAATATGGAAAAGTGTATTACTTTTTTAATTATTTTATGGATGCACCATTATTTTAATTATTTTTAAAAATGTACTAAAGTATGTAATTAATCCAAAAAAAAACCACAAACAGACCCAGCCCCCTCACCACCAGCCCCGAGGCCCCAGCTCACAAGCCCAGAGCTTGGTCTAGGCAACCTGGGATGGTCAGCAGGACTCAATAGGCTGGCATTATCCTGCCTGGACTGACCTGCCTAAAATTGAGCTTGGGCCTGACCAGACTTGATCAATGGTCAGAGCCTGAGAAGCGCAGAGCAAGACATGCCTGACGGCTGGAATGTGCAAGCTAAGCCAGTAACCCATAGGCCACAGTAGAAGTCTAGAACTATAAGCTCAACATACGTGGCCTATAATTGTAGCTTGAGTTTTAAGCACCTTCCTTTAAACCAATAAAAGTTTGGTCTAATGGGTCTTTCTTATAAGTTATAGCCCATGGGCCAACAAACATAGGACAAATAGATGGGAATTGGTATTATCATATATATAAAAAAAGGTTCCTAGCTAGCATTCACTGCAAGCTTCTTGTTCAACACTTCAACCTCAAGTCTAGAAACTTTGAAAGTATATTTATAATAAAAATAAATAAATAAGACATTTATGCTACGCTTGGATTAGAGTAGTGAAAGTGAGAATAAAATGACTCATTCCTATGGAATGAAAAAAATTATATTTGGTTGCAATTAGAATGGAATGAACCATTCTTATCCCTCCCAACTTTATGGATTTTATTCTTTGGGGGAGGGAGAGTATGAAATAACTCATTCCAACTAGAATAGAATGAATCATTTTACTTTCTATTACATTTCTTCGATCCAAACGTAGCGTTATAATAAGAGGACCACTGGGAGATTAATGAGGTAGAATCAGTGAAGCATTCAATACGCTTACATTGACTATATACTGTGACAAACGAGATTTTGCAATTTAAATTTGAATATTTATTGAATTAAATAAATATTTTTTGGTGATTTAATTATTGGGTTAAATAATTAATTGATGAATTTGTGGTAGATTAATTTAATTATGTGTTACATTGATTAAATTAATGTGGAGAATTTATTACTCAAAAGTATGTATTTAATTAAGCTTATTTGATTAAACGAATTATTTAATAAGCATAATGTTATTCTAATTAATTTAGTAATTAATTAGAGATTTAATAATTTGACATAATTAATAAATGAGAATTTAATTATGTGACGATGTGAATTAATGAGAAATTATTATATTTTATTTAAATTAAATTAAATAAGATATTTGATTAATTGCTTAAATGAGTGTTGACATTATTAAACTAAATAATAAGAGATTAATTAAATTAAATGGGAAAGAGCCTTTTAAAGGCTAGCCAAACAAGGCCTTAGGGAGTTGGCTAGTTAACCCACGAAGGGATTAACTGATCACAACATCGTCAGTTTATATGTATCTCTTCAGTTTATTGTTCATTCATATTTTTGCAAGCCTGAGAAATCACAAAGAGTTTAGCGACAAATTTGAGGGAAAATGTGAATTGAAGAAGAAATAGAGAAGAGTTTCATCATCTTTGAGTCATATACACAAACTAGCAGGGAAACTAGCAGGGTAATCTCTTCAACCCAAACTTCAATTTACATTTTTAAAGTTTATTTTAGTTCTCTATAAACTAAAATTGATGGCCAATGTGTTAGGAAATTGATTATATATGTTTATTAGCATGCATAATTCAATTATATATGATTTGTATGTGATTAGAGTATTCGATTTCATGTAAACATGCTATAATCAGAGTTTTTACATTAAGGGGTGTTTTGAGTTCTCTGTAAAACTAATATTTTATGATCAGTGTATGAATTTATGATTTATGTGTATATACATGATAATATATAATCATAACACGTTTTTTACCATCTATGCATGTTTTCAAAACATCAATTTCATATAAATATGTTGTAATTAGATTTTTGAAGTTACAGAGTATAAAAGTTATATATATATAACCTTTATGAGCAATTGTATGCCATGAATTGTTGTTTAACTTAAAATTTGACAGTAGATTATGATAATATATGTTAAAACGAAGAAAACAAACTTTGAACGGACATATTCGGAGTTATAATGAACCCGCAATGTCAAATTTCATGTTTTTCTTCAAAACTTACAAAAAACACCAAGAATAGTGAAATTATGTTATTTGATTCAAGTAATTGTATGATTTAAGTTCTTAAATTCATGCTAGAAAGGTTGGATAATGATCATATATGAATTTTAGTATCTGGGTATGCTTAGATTAATGTACAAACAAGGAAATTGGAAGTTATGGCTTTGTTCTGTGTCTTTTCGCGAACTTTAGATTCTGGAACTAGTGTGTTGCGCTGCAGCGGCATCCGAGCTGCAGCGCCAGTCTTAGTTCATTTGGTGGAGTTGCAGTGTCAGATGCAGTTCAAATGGTGGAGCTGTAGCTCCACTCTGAGCACGAGGCAAGTTTCTAAACCTTACCTCTTTACATTGAGCAAGTTTGCTAACCTTAAACTTTATTTGAGCAAGTTCGAGACTTATATTATATGTCGAGCAAGTTCTTGTTATTATTGATCAAGTTCGAGATTTCATATTAGATGTTATCATTCTTTTAAAGCATGATTCCTGCTATACAATACTTATTCGATTGTATACCTCTTGAGTTTATTATTCAAATTGAATATCATTTATCGTTGAACCTTGTAAGACTAGCGAACCCTTATTGATTTTGAGTAGTTCATAGTTGATGAACATTCTAAATTTTTGAATCCTTGTTGAGCTTATCCAAACCAAACTTCTTTTGGTGCGAACTCTAATGTCAAACTGAGATGAACAACTCTGTTATAGGGGATTAATTATGCTTTAGCGTTAAAATATTGTGCACAGTATGGTACTAATGGTTGATCCCCCCAAGTACGAGAAGAAGAGTCCATAGTATTTTGATTGTTAAATATTTCAAGTATAAATTCTTAACAACTTAGGACATAGTTCATGGTCTTATAACCATCAGAAGTTCTTTTAATTCTTGTTATTCATTCTTGATTTAAAAGTCGAGTTTTCTTATTTCAGAAGTCTTTGATTCATTCATATATTATTTTATTGTTATATTATTATACTTGTAGGCAATCGTGCTCACTCTTGCTTAATAATAACATTGCAGTTAAGAACAAAAGGTCCGACGAGCCTTCTACTAGCAAAGGCAAGGGCAAAGTTAACAAGTGATGAAAACTTTATTTATTTGATGTATTTATGTTTCAGACTTGTGTTAAAGTTGTGTAAAGCTTATTATTTGTTTATGTTTTCGCATTTGAGATTTAAGGTTAGTATGACCTGGGATTGATGTATTTATACTCAGATGTTATAACTCCATAAAGAGGGATTTATTTCTATCTATTTATGGTTTTTCATTTATTATGGGTAGATAGATACATGATGCTTAGACAGTGAACACTAAATCTCGTGGAAATTGAAGTATCTGAATTTGGAGGTGTCACATATACTATATGAGATTGACACCACATATGTTGTAATGTCCCCATATCTATACTCCCATGGTATTTGATATGGTGCTTACTACGAATCAATATAATGTATTTAAATCTATAAATCCATGGTATTTGATTTTAAGCTTATATTAAATTAAGGGACTATCAGATATAATTTCTATAGATCCAAGATTCACAGTATTCCATAACAGATGACGATTTTCAAGAGAAATATTATTGTGTTTGGATACCCTCGCTTAGATATATACTGTATCTGTGAATAGAATCTATCTATCTGAAATTCAGAATATCAGTAATAACATGAACAATTCATATTATTAATATCCTCATCTAGATGTATAGTCTATGCCATGTGAATTTATACTATCGTATTGATAGTAACTATTTATCTGAAATTCAGAATATCAGTAATAACATGAACAGTCCATATTACTAATATCCTCACTCAGAATATTCTCAAGGATCTCAGCTAGATTCAAAGAATTCTAAATTTACATCTATATATGTAAGAAAACACGGTTGCGAAAAATAAAAGATGTTATATATATACATAAATATTAGGGTTCGATTACATGATTCTCATAACGAGTTTCTTATTACAAAGTATTTAACTAGACATGAATATAACCTAATCTAAGCAGGGACGCTTCCCTTTATCTTCTCTAGATGTTTCAGGATTACCATCTAAAATTGCAAAGGGAATAATTTGCAATGGTGAGCTATGACATGCTCAACAAATTTTGTATTTATAACAATATATGATTTGAAGAAATACAACAATTCAAATTTTGACTGATAGTTGTTACCATTTCAATATGAATTTTTATTTTTGTCAGTCACACAGACTTAAAAATTTTGTTTAGATATGAGATAGGGGATCAACCTATTCAACATCTTAGGAGTATACATCTCATCCTACCAGTGCTCAAATGCACCCAAATTAGTGTCAATATTTTATTGACCGAATGATCCCTTACGAGATACCCAACTTCAGAATAGGATGTTTTACTAACCAATTTGGTTTGACACAACAATTTAAGCTTAACAATCAATATGAACAAACAGTTTATTTCTTAGTTATGCTGAAGCTATAGCAATAACCTTACAATAAAGGGTAATTCAAATGTAGGTGTAATATATTATATCAATAGCATATCAAGATAAAAATCTTATTCAACAATAAATAGGGTTTAAGAAATTTGCATAAGTTAAAGTTTAAGAAGAACTTGCCTGAGCGTAGATCAGTCAAGTTATGCTACTTAATTCGTTTAATAAATACCTACGATGTTCATATATATAAATCTAACACGTTAGTATTGATAACAAAACTCAAATATATCATTTATATAAGATCGGGTTAGATTCGATAAGGTTTCGGTATTAAATGTCTTTACCGAATACTAAATAAGTTGATATATAAACTAAATTTTATTATATTTTAGATAATTTATATTATCCATTATAATAATTTTTAGAAGCTTTAAAATATTTATTTATCCTTTTAAATGATTCTTAAATCATTTATTTCTAGTTTTAGTTATTTAATATTTACTTTAAATTTTACAAA
>CM029016.1:45552257-45749916 GCA_016801055.1 Panax notoginseng | reverse complement strand
TTTTTTTTATCGGAATGGAGGTATTAAAAAATCAAATCAGGGTTTTTGAGAAATATTGCGGGTGTTATATTTTTTAATCGAAACCGTTGGATCGTGGTAATTTTTGGATATGTTATACATATATAAGTTGAGTATATGTCCACAAATTTGAACGTTAAAATGAACGTATGATTTATTATGAATTTTACAAGATGACTGGTTCAGAAATTGTTGAATTTTCGGAGTTTATCATTTTGGTGGAAATTCTAGAATTGGTGGGCCCCACTTGTGGTTGGTGAAGAAATGTGCTGAATTATATTTCAAATGTGGTAGGTGGGAATAGTAGCAGGTAAAAGCCATCAGGTTGCAGGTCAAACAACCTACAAAATTTTCCTATAAATAGAGGGCTAAGTTGAATTAAAAATTACACCAGAAACAAGTTTCTCTCTTTCTCCTCTTAGATTATTGAGTGTATTTTGTGAGTATTTAGATACTTTGAGAGTTTCTATTCATCAAGCAAGAGTTTCTTTCAAGCTTATATTACGGTATTCCGACCAGAAGTACTGATATTTTGAGGTAAGGGATATTATTTTCTTCTTAATGATATTATTTTCTTCAATATCATTATGCTGAAATATTGATATGAGTTTTTATCAAATTTGGAACTTTTCGTGTCGGGGGTCGTTTATTATTCACGTATACGGCACTATTCACGTATACGGCACTATTCACGAATACGGCACTATTCACCGAAAATTAAAATTTCCCTTTTTTGTCCAAGATGTCTATTATGGTTACTATCTTTGATTGTATCCATGTTTTGATCTTTATTTTTGAATTCTGCTTCACAATTGATTTTTATGGAAGTATTATTGATCTTGGATAAACTGTTTATACGAA
Organism: Panax notoginseng; assembly: GCA_016801055.1. NCBI lineage: Eukaryota > Viridiplantae > Streptophyta > Magnoliopsida > Apiales > Araliaceae > Panax > Panax notoginseng. The sequence goes on along the minus strand of CM029016.1, from coordinate 45,749,037 downwards.
TCCCTACTATTTGTCCTTCTGTCTCATTGGATTCGTTCTCTTTAAGATATTTTCATCATCCTCAGTCTAAATGATGATACAAATGAATATCTTTGGCCTGTAGTGCAAAGGATGTATAATTTCTTGATGAATATCTTTGGCCTGTAGTGCAAAGATGAACAGGTGTTGAGATGAAAATGACCGACTGATGATACAAATGATATCTTTGGCCTGTAGTGCAAAGATGAATATTTGGTTAAAAGATGATTTTTAATTGATGTTACAGGGAGATAAATATTGATGATGGACTTTTTAAATCTTAGAAGATAGTAGAATTCTTTCTCTACTTGACTCTTCTTTTGGTTTGTTGTTTCCGCTGCAGTTGTTGATCTAAAACTTGTTGTCGATTATATTTTATCAGATTTTCCCTGTTGAAGACTAACGATAATTTGTTGTATATTATCTTAGTCATAATATTCTTTACTGGGCTTAGTTGAGCTCACCCTTTTCCTTTTTGTTCCATTTTTCTTCTCTAGTGGTTGAGACATAGCAGGATCTAGTCGGGGTATGGAGTAATGGTTCTAGAAAGATGTATTAGCAGTCCTCACTATTTCTGTAAAATAGTGTTTGAATAATTGTAATGAGGATTTATTTGAGTGTGGATATTGTCTAGAAGACAATATTTGTATTTAAACTCACAGTATGTGTTGTCGTATTTTGCACGACAATTGTATTATTGAAGTTGTAGTTTGCTTTCTATACCATGTATTTGGCGACTCAGAATGGGTGTTGTATACCTATTCTGGGGGCGTCACAATAGAGCCCTAAATGCTATTACTTTGAAGGATAGATTTCCAATACCTACAGTGGATGAGCTATTTGACGACCTACAAGATGCCAAGTATTGCTCCAAGATTGACTTAAAATCTGGTTATCATCAAATCCGAATAGCTGCAGAAGATGTTCACAAGACTGCATTTAGAACTTACAGTGGGCACTTTGAGTTTTTGGTAATGCCTTTTGGCCTCACTAATGCCTCTTCAACTTTCCAAGCAACTATGAATGCCATATTTCACAAATACTTAAGATAATTTGTTATTATATTCTTTGATGACATTCTTGTGTACAATTATGATTTGGATTCTCATGTACAACATTTATCACTAGTGCTTAATTGTTTAAGAGAAAACTCACTCTATGCAAAACTCTCAAAGTGTCAATTTGCTACTACTATAATTGAGTATCTAGGTCATATCATTTCTATTCAAGGTGTACAACCTGATCTGCATAAAATAGAGGCTATACTATCTTGACCCAAACCTGGACATGTGAGACAACTAAGGGGTTTTTAGGGCTGACTGGTTACTATAGGAAGTTTTTTAAAGGGTATGCTTCCATTGCAGCTCCCTTGACTGACTTACTCAAGCATGATTCTTTTGTATGGAATGAAAGAGCTGACATGGCATTTCTGTAACTCAAAACCAAACTCATACATGCACCAGTGCTTGCTCTCCCAGACTTCACCAAACCTTTTCTTTGGAGATTGATGCTTCAACCTATGCTATTGGGGCTATCCTTACATAAGAAACTCATCCCATTGCATATTTTAGTAAGAAGTTATGCCCAAGAAAGCAAAGAGCATCCACCTACCATGGAGAATTATTTGCTATCACTTCTGTTATAGCCAAATGAAGACAATAATTATCTGTTAGGTGCTCACTTCTACATCTACACAGACCAACAAAGCTTAAGGAATCTCATGAAACAGGTCATTCAAACCCCAGAACAATAATACTACCTCACTAAATTGTCGGGTTATAATTACGAGATAATCTATTAGCCTGGAAAAAATAATGCAGCATCTGATGTAATGTCAAGAAATCATAATCATCTACCTTCAAATTCCCACCCAAATACATTTTTGGCACTCTTTATGCCCATTCCTCTTATACTTGAAGACATCAAAAAGGCACAACTCTCAGCTCTTGAGCTCCAATCAATCACCATTCAACACCCATGGTCTATCAAAGAGGGAGTCTTTCTTTATCAGGATAAAATTTACATTCCTAATATGTCCCCATTGAAGGAATCTTTTATGAGAGAATTCCATAACTCTGCTGAGGGAGGACATGGGGGAACAAAAAAGACTTTCATTAGGCTCAATGCCAATTTCTATTGGCCTCACATGAGAAGTACTGTCAAGAAATACATTCAACAATGCGCCATTTGTCAACAAGTTAAAGCCATAAATGTCAGTCCTTATGGACTGTTACAGCCCTTGGAAATTCCCAAGCACATTTGGGAAGACATAAGCATGGATTTCATTACTCACCTTCCTCCATCTCAAGGGTATACTTGTATCCTAGTGGTAGTAGACATATTTTCAAAGGTAGCTCATTTTGGCTCCCTACCTACTAGCTACACAGCTTCAAAGGTAGCTTCTCTTTTTTGGGACATAGTCACAAAACATCATGGTATCCCAAAATCTATTGTAAGTGACAGAGATGTGATCTTTCTCTCAAAATTCTGGAAGGAGTTATTTAAACTGTAGGGAACCTCATTGAAAATGTCATCAACCTACCACCCTTAAACGGATGGCCAATCTGAGGTGGTAAATAGATGTCTGGAACAATACTTATGGTGTTTTGTCTCTGAGGAACCACCCAATGGCATAAGTTCTTAGGGTTAGCTGAATGGTTCTGCAACACATCTTACCACTCATCCATTCAGTAAAATCCTTTTGAGGTAGTCTTTGGAAAAAAACCACCAACTCTTGCTTAATATATACCAGGCACAACTCAAGTCGAAACAGTTGACATCACTCTGCAGGCCAGAGATGATAAATTAAAGATTTTGCAAAACACCTTGCGATCAGCCCAATTGAAGATGAAAAATTAAGCAGATAAACACATAGTAAACTTTTGTTTCAACATAGGGGATTTGGTGCTAGTCAAACTACAACCCTATAGACAACATAGTGTGAATTAAAGATTTTCCTATAAGCTAAGCAAACGGTACTATGGTCCTTACCCCGTCATTGAACGAATAGGACAGGTAGCCTACAAACTTCAGTTGCCAGACTATTCCAAGATTCACCCTGTATTTCATATATCCCTCCTTAAGAAATTTCATGGGACCAATACTGTGACGCCCCCAAAATAGGTCTATACAACCCATTCTGAGTCGCCAAATACATGGTACATAATTCAAATACAAACTTAATTTATACAATACGACAAACGTAAGTTGAGAATTTTAACACGAATATTGTCTCGTAGACAATATCCAAACTCAAATGAAGTCCTCACTAAATTTATTATCACACTATTTTATAGAATATTGAGGACTACTATAGCCACCATCTTGGACCATCACTCCATTCCCCGACTAGTCCTAACTATATTCTCATTTCTTAAAGAGAACAATGAAAGAATAGGGTGAGCTTAACTAGCCCAGTAAAGAATATTATGACTAAGATAATGTAGAATAAATTATTCTTAGTCTTCAACAGTATAAAAACTGATAGAATACAATAGACAACAAGTTTAACTGCAGCGGAACAAGCAATCCATTAGAAGAGTCAAGCAGAGCATGATGTTTACTATCTTCTATGATTTAAAAGTTCATTATCAATATTTTATCTCTGTAACACATCTCAATAAATAATTCACATCACTGAATTATCCATGCACTACAGGCCAAGGATATTTATTAGTATCACATCCACGAATCATCCATGCATTATGGGCCAAAGATATTCGTTATTATCACCAATGGTCATGATCATGCCAAAAAACTGTCCATCAATGCACTACGGGCTAATGAGGACTTTTACCACATCATTTGTAATATTACAGGTCATGATTATACTGATACATAATTCCTGGTCATAATCATACCAATCAACAGTCCATCTATGCAATATGGGCCAAAGATGACTTTTATCACAATATAAACATGAGGAGATGACAATGATATAAGAATTCAATTAAGTGAGATCAATGATAAATTTTAAAGATTTATAATTCAATTTATCCAGAGTTTAAGAATGTTCAAATTGTCAACATGATAACTGCTTTGTGGAGTAAAATTCAAGAATAATATTCATGTATCAAAAATAATTTGGACGTAAAAGAAATAAATTTTTTGTCTTGAATAGTACTCCGGGTGAATAGTACCCGAGTGAATAGTACTTCGTGAATAGTATCCCGTGAATAGTACCGTATGTATGAATAGTACTATATGAATAGTATCATATGTATAAATAGTGCCGTATGTATGAATAGTACACATGAATAGTACTCCAGCATGAAAAGTTTAAAATTTAACAAGAATATCCAGAAAAATATTTTAGTGAAACGATACTAGATGAAGCGCAAATTTCAAGATATTCTACTAATTTCAAGGAGTATAGAAGCAATACTCATCAAAATAAGTGTAGAATTAGGAATATGAAACGAAATAATATTACTTACGTACTATAGAGTATGGAATAACATATTATTTCTTATGAATATTTAACAAAATAACATCCCTTACCTTAGTAGGAGAGTAATTCCGACTGGTATAGTGGAGATATTCTTGAAGAAAACTTGTACTGTTTTCTATACTCAAAGTTTCATTAAAATCAAAAGAAATATGCTCAATATTATAGAAGAAGAATTCTCTGATTCTGGTGTGATTTTTATTTCTAAACTAAGCATCCTATTTATAGGAGAATGGAAGAGAACTATTTAAGAAAAATAATCATGGACGCGCAGTAAAATTTAGACGATTTCACGGGCGAGAATTCTGATTTTTACTATTCATTACTGTGCAATAAAATATTCTAATAAAACAAAAAATTTATATAAAATATAATATATTCTATTTTATATAAAAAGTTTTTTATTTTATTACTATTATGATACTAATAAAACAAAACTTATAATTTATATATATATATATATATATATATAATTATATAAGTAATAAAATAAAACTGATATAACTTTTTATCGACGATTTTGAAAAATGAGTCAGTGGGGGTCCATGTAATAAGCCAAATTTACAATAAATTCTTCACGACAAATCTATTTATTTATATCAAATCATTTGACTTCACTAAACATATTTTTAATTTTTTAACAATTATTCATCATTAATATTATAACTCATAATATTAACAACCAGATCATTCTCAGGGAAGAGGAGGCTTTTTGATAAGGACTTTTTCTTATTGGCGCGCAATTAGATGACCAAATCCGTTTTCTCGACAGAACTTTCTAGACGTTGTCAATAATGCAAATAATAATATGAATAACTTTGTCATCTCAATTATTGATTTAATAATATAAAATATTACGCAGATGATACTGTGACAATAATCGAATCAATAATATGAGATTTTATGTAGCAACTACTGTTGCAATAATTGAGTATAACTGGGTGACTTCTCATATAAGCATCAATAATCAAAGATACTGTATAATACCGTGTGCTACTGTGCAACCACGCGTATTACTGTACTTTTATCATCGGGTATTTCAACAGTTAACGGAAAAAGTTTTGCCGTTATTTTTATAAAAAATGTTATTTCTATCGCTTTCTATATCTGACAGTAATTTCGGTGTGGGGTTCACCAATGATTGTGCCGTCGTACAGATATTTCCTGATAAAACGAATATTTCCCTACCAAACGATTATTTTATGACAACTTGCTTACTTTGCAAAATTTGTAAACTTTACCTACAACTATAACATTATATCAAATCCACACCTTATTATTCAAAATAACATTTAGAGAAAATTAAATCTTTATTCATAAAAGTTGGGGTCTTACAAATACACCACCACCTGCCTCCTTACCAACCCAAACTTATAACAACCAGCCACTGCTCCAGCCACTTGCCATTCTTGCCACAAGGAAGAAACTGGTAAACCAACACTGGAAAACTCAATATCTCATTCATTAGGATGGGTTACCATTGGAAGAAGCTACATGGACTTCGATTTCCCAATTTTAGAATACTTATCCTACTTTTTACCTTGAGGACAAGGTGTCTCTTGAAGGGGTGAGTATTGATACAAAAAACAAGACCATTCCTCCTGCCCAGAAAAATGAAGAAGAAATCATAGAAACTAACAATGAGTTAGAAACATGAGGACTAACTGATATAGAAGCAACAGAAATAGGAAATGAAGTAAACAACAAGGCTGACCAAGAAGAACTAAAGGAAAATGAGATAGCTGAGCAGGTGGATCAAGAAGAAGCCAAGTTAGACGACTTATACACACTCAATAGGATGAGGAAGTCAAGAAGACAAACTAAGGAACCTATATGGTTACAAGGTTACATCAGGGGCAAGAAAGGAAGCAACAAGTTCAGAGGGTAGTTTTGGTATTATTAGTAGTACTAGTAATATATCAGTATTTTTCAATTTTCCCATCTAAGGGCTGATATTGTTTAGCTAATATATATGTAAGATTTATGGTGGTGATGAATCATCTAGAATCTTGTACTAGTATTTCTATAAAGCATCTTATCTTGGGAATGAAGATATACATGAATGAAGTAATATATCTTTTCTACTCTAAATTTTTTCCCTTCTTTTTCTTTGCTAAATTCTAAAATCCAGCTAAAGACTATAATTTCAGCATCATCAGTCCATCTCATGGGTGGAACTAGGGGGCTATGGGGGTCATATGACCCCCCCAACCGTGGAATCTGAAGCATGTTAATATTAGTTAAACTTGATCTTTGTTATGAGATGATATTAATTTATTTGCTATTTTATGTCTTTCCGCCTATAATAAATTAACAATATTACTATAAGATAAAATAATATTAAATAAGTTTGATAATTAATTAACTAATTAATATTACACTCATTTGTCTGACTGACTTAATCATACATTGATATCAATTTTTTTGTAAATGAGAATAACTTAATTCATTTTCTTGCTTTGAGTAGCTACTCTCAGTTGTCTCCAAAGAAGATGACCAGAACTACAATATAAGGTTTTGAATAAATAATATTATAATTTATAATTTATCTATAAAAGTAGCTAATCAGTTGACAAAAAAATTCAAAATCTGATTAATAGTCTCAGAGTTCGGGAGAAATTAATATATATATATATATATATATATATATATATATATATATATATATATATATATATATATATATATATATATATATTCATTTAAAGTTATTAGACTCGCAACTCATAGGTTTACAATGGTTGGAATATGATATTGTGAAATACTATAATTTAACAAAATAAATTTGAAAGAAGCACTGCAAGCGTTAATAAATATTTTTTTTATTGATATATTTTGACCCCCCTCTAAAAATATTATAGTTCCGCCACTAGTCCATCTAGTTGTCATTGTTCTAGTCCTCTATGCACACTACCACAGATTATGTGACGGTCATTTGCAAAGAACGGTCTTTACTTCCTACACTTCTCAAGCATCTTAAAGAGTTGAGTCCTGAGGTTTTAGCTGAGACATTAAGGACTTTAACGTAGCAAGAGCAGGAGGAGCAGGGCGAGATATTTTTATTATTTTGTATAAAGTTGTTAGTAGTTTGTTTAAAGGTGTTATTATTTGGTATTGAATATGTTTTTTTTTTGTTTTGCTACATGAAAACTTGAACGAGGATGCATTACTAGCTAGAATTGACAATACTTTTTTCCTTCCATTTTCCTTTTCTGTTGTTCATGTAGATGTAATTTGGATTAATTGTACATATATACTTGGTTTCGATTTTGTTTAGACATATTTTAGATATTTTTCGTTTATGGATTGGTTGTACATACTTGATTTAGATTTAGTTCAGACGTATTTTAGATGTTATTGATTTATGGATTGGTTGTACGTATTTGTACTTGTATTTTAGATGGTTTTGGTTTGATTTGTTTGGATTCAACTGCTATTTAATTGGTGTGAGATAATGAAAAATAATTTTATTTTTTTAGTTGGAATTTTACTTTTTAGTTGGAAATTTAGGCTGTTCTCTAAAAAAGATAGCTAAAAAAATCAATGCTATGTTGTGTTGGGATTAAAACAGGTTCAAAAAAATAGCTACTGAAATAAACAAAAACAAATTCAAAAATGTTATACAACATGTGATTCCCTCCTGAGGAGGGAACTCGTGCTTACATTTCTCCTTCTCTTTTCTTCCGTCCGTTAACCCTTCCCCTCCCCCGTGATTCCTCTGCATTTCCTATATAAAGGGAATGATACTGAAGGAAATAGTAAGAATTTATCTGAAAGGTTTCTCTCTTACTTATTCTCTCTAAATTTATGCAATTATTAGAGTATCTTTCTATATTTTGCTAAAGTTTTATAACACGTTATCAGCACGAGGCTCTAACCAACTGAGACCGTAAAATTAAATTCTTGCAATTTATTATTATATTATCGGTTTGGCTATACCACCAATAATATAATTTTATTCTTATAAGTGGCTTTAAATTCTTGCAATTTATTATTATACTACCGGTTTGGCTATGCCACCAATAGTATAATGTTATTCTTACAATTGGCTTGGCTTTGCCGCCTATTATATTCTTTAACTGCCAAATTATATTTATGTTTTATTGTCCATTCTTAAATTCTGTTATTTACAGTGGTACCATCTATCCTTGTTGATCTTACAAGATTTGGTGGGAACCTTTTTATTAAATTGTGGGAATAACCTGTCTATGCGGAATACCGCGTGCTTGGTGAATAATCTTTTGTATTTATTTTTTTATTAAATTATTGGAATAACCTGTCTATGCGGACTACCGCATGCATGGTAAAATTCTTCTGCTATTCCATTCTTTATTATTTTGTTAGAAAAACCTGTCTATGCGAACTATCGCATGCTGGGTGAAGATCCATTTGTATTTTTGTATATATATATTTTTTTGTTGAACTATAATACTTGTATATATATTAACGATTGCATATTCTTTTTACTAAAATAATATGCTAATAACATAAATATAAGAATATTTATATTTGCATTTTATCACCGCTTGAGGTTGTGACTTAGTTTATTTTCTCTATATCATACATGCAATTATTTATTGTTTTAATAAATAATAAAATTGTGTTTTAACCTAGAATAGATGGCAAACTTGGCAAAAATAGATTTTTCTATTTTGAAAATCTGTAAAGATAACTATTTGGATTGGGCACTTGATGCAGAATTGCACCTTAGTGCAAATGAGTTAGAAAATACCACTGAATCAGGAAATACAACAACTTTGGCACAAAATGCAAAAGCCATAATTTTTCTTCGTCACCATATTGATGAAGGATTAAAGACTGAGTATTTAACAGTCAAAGATCCTTTGTCTTTATGGACACAACTGAAGGAAAGATTTGACCACTAAAAATTGGTTGTTCTCCCTAATGCCAAATTTGAGTGGCTTAATTTAAGGCTACAAGATTACAAATCAATTACGGAATATAGTTCCAATGTTTATAGAATAACCTCTACTTTGGCTTTATGTGGTGATCCAGTTTCTGAAACCCAAATGTTAGAGAAAATGCTCTCAACTTTTCATCCCACCAACATAATTCTGTCACAACAATATAGACAGAGTAAGTTCACAAAATTCAGTGACTTATTGTCTATCCTCCTTGTTACAGAAAAGAATAATGAATTGTTGTTGAAAAACAATCAAGTGCGGCCAACAGGAGCTACCCCATTGCCAGATATTAACAGTATGTCATTCCAGCAGAATAAACGTGACAATAGATGGTCATATAATAAGTTACCTTGGGGATGAAAGAATAAACGAGGCCATCATAACAACAAATTCCAGAATCGCGACAATTCAGGCCACCAGAAGTGGCAAGTGTCTGGGTCGGGTAAAAATAAAGAAAATACAACACAGATAAAGAACAAACCAGATGTTTGTTTTAGGTGTGGGATGAAAGGGCATTGGTCTCGTACGCCGAGGCATCTGGTTAATTTATTCCAGGAGTCTCAAAAGAACAAAGTAATGGAGGCAGAAACAAACTTTGTTAATCATCAATTGAATATTGTTGATGTTCCACCAATGACCAACAATGAGAAAAAGGTTATTGATATTACTGAACCTTCTGAAAGTATCTTTTGGGATATTGTTTAATTTCTTATTTTAATTAAACACCCTACATATATAATATTATTAGTTTTCGTTCTATACGTGGTATGTGTTTATCATGAATAAAATTATATTTGAAATGTAACTTTTCTTATTTATGTTTTTATATGTGTCAGACCATCTTTAATGGATATGGAGGATATATGTTTAGCAGACAGTGCAACAACTCATACAATCCTTCAAAGTGAGAAATATTTTTCACAACTAATCAAAGCTAAGGGAAATGTAGGAACTATCTCTGGCACATCAAATTTAATTGAGGGATTTGGAAAAGCTACTTTCATGCTACCAAATGAGACACGAGTTTTTATCAAAGATGCTCTATATTCTAGTAAATCAAGAAGAAATTTGCTTAGTTTTAAAGATATTCGACTAAATGGTTTTCACATTGAAACAACCAATGAAAATGAATATCTTCTCATCACTTCTACTATTTCTAGAAAAAAGAATATCCTAGAAAAACTTCATTCAATTTCTTCTGGATTATATACTATGAAAATTAGAGCAATTGAGTCTCATAATGTTATGATTCCCAAAATCATAGATCCCAAATCCTTTATGCTTTGGCATGAAAGACTCGGTCATCCAGGTACTTCTATGATGCGTCGTATTATTAAAAATTCTATTGGTCATCCTCTCAAAAATAAGAAGGTTTTTCCTAGTAGTGAATTTCCTTGTGCTGCGTGTTCTCGAGAAAAATTAATTATTCGACCATTACCAGTAAAAGTTTATAAAGAAGCCCCAAAATATTTAGAGAGAATTCAAGGAGGCATTTGTGGACCTATTCACCCATTGTCTAGCCCATTTCGATATTTCATAGTTTTAATAGATGCTTCAACTAGATGGTCTCATGTTTGTCTTCTCTCTTCTCGAAATCTTGCCTTCTCAAAACTTCTTGCTCAAATAATCAAGTTATGGGCTCAGTTCTTGGATCATCCAATCAAGTCAATTCGACTTGATAATGCAGCTGAATTTTCATCAAAGACTTTTAATGATTTTTATATGACTATTGGAATCTCCATTGAGCATTTTGTTCCTCATATTCATACAAAAAATGGTTTAGCTGAATCTTTAATAAAAAGACTTCAACTAATTTTACGGCCATTAATGTTAAGGGCTAACTTACTTACCTCAGTTTGGGGTCATGCAATTTTTCATGCTGCAGCCATCATTCGAGTAAGACCAACGGCTCTTCATAAATTTTCTCCTCTTCAGTTAGTTCTTGGACATATACCCAACATATCACACTTTTGAGTTTTTGGAAGTGCAATATATGTTCCAATTGCACCTCCACAAAGAACTAAGATGGGAGCCCAACGAAGAATATGTATTTATGTTGGTTTTGATTCTCCTTCTATTATCAGATATCTTGAGCCTTTAACTAGAGATATTTTTACTGCATGTTATGTAGATTGTCATTTTGATGAATTTGTATTTTCACCATTAGGAGGAGGGAAAGTTTTAAATAAAAACCCCTCTGAAATATCATGGAATGCATCAGATTTAAATTCACTTGATCCTCATACAGGACAATGTGAAATTAAAGTTTAAAAAATTATTTATTTACAAAATATTGCAAATCAAATGTCAGATGCATTTAATGATGCTAGAAAAATGATAAAATCACATACACCTGCAGTGAATACTCCAGCAAGGATAGAAATACCTATTGAAAAATCAATTCCTGGAGAATTGACAAATAAGGTAATAGAAGAATCTAAACCACGCCAGAAGCGTGGAAGACCGGTTGGTGCAAAAGACACTGTACCACGAAAATCAAAAGCAAATAAGGGAATCCCAGAAGGAATATCCGCTCCAGAAGTAGCACTTATTCCAAGAGTGGGAATAACCCCAGAAGAGGTTCAAAATCTCAGTGAAGGGATAAGAGATAAACACCAAGAGATTTTAATAAATTATGTACATGATGAGAAAATATGGGATCGAAGCAAAGTCATGATTGATGATATATTTGCTTTCTCTATAGCATCAGATATTACTTTGATTCCTGACACGGATCCTGAACCACAAAACGTGGAAGAATGTCAAAAAAGAAAAGATTGGCTAAAATGGAAAGAAGCTATTCAAACTGAGCTACAATCTTTATTGAAAAGAGAAGTATTTGGACCAGTAGTCCAAACACCGCTGGGTGTAATCCCGGTTGAAAACAAATGGGTATTTGTATGAAAGCGAAATGAGAAAAATGAAATTGTGAGATATAAAGCCCGACTTGTAGCTTAAGGGTTTTCACAAAAATCTGGTATTGATTATCAGGATACATACTCTCTACTAATGGATGGAGTCACTTTTCGCTTTCTGATAGGTATGGCAACCATGAAAGGTTTGAAAACACGTCTGATGGATGTTGTAACAGCATACTTATATGGCTCACTTGACAGTGAGATTTACATGAGAATCTCTGAAGGATTGAAAATGACTGAATCACAAAGGCCCCATCACATATATTCAATCAAGTTACAACGCTCATTGTATGGGTTAAAACAGTATGGTCGTATGTGGTATAATCGACTTAGTGATTATTTAATAAAAGATAGATATATAGATAATCAAGTATGTCCATGTGTTTTTATTAAGAAATCACAAAGTGGATTTACCATCATTGTTGTATATGTGGATGATTTGAATCTTGTAGGTACTCTTGAAGAACTCACAAGAACTGCTACTTATTTAAAAGATGAATTTGAAATGAAAGATCTTGGAAAGATAAAATTCTATTTGGGAATACAAGTGGAGCATTCAGCATCTGGAATTTTTGTTCATCAATCCACATATGCTGAAAAAATTCTCAGTTGTTTTCATATGGATAAAGCTCATCCTTTGACTACCCCGATGGTTGTTCGATCTTTAGAAGTTGATAAAGATCCATTTCGGTCTCTAGAAAGTGGGGAAGAAGTCCTTGGACCTGATGTTCCATACCTAAGTGTAATAGGTGCTCTTTTGTATCTTGCAAACTGTACATGACCTGATATTACATTTGCTATCAACTTGTTAGCAAGATACAGTTCTTCTCCGACTAAGAGACATTGGGATGGGATCAAACACATTTTGAGATACCTCCGTGGAAGTATAGATCTTGGGTTATTTTATCCAAGAGATTCAACATCGTGATTGGTTGGATATGCCGATGCAGGATATTTATCAGATCCACACAATAGAAGATCACAAGTACGTTATGTATTTACATATTGTGACATGACTATATCTTAGAAATCCACAAAGCAAACCATGACAGCTACATCTTCAAATCACTCAGAGATTCTCGCTATACATAAAGCAAGCAGAGAGTGTGTTTGGTTGAGATCAATTATTCAGCATATTCAAAAATCATGTGGATTACCATCAATCAAAGACATTCCTACAATTCTATATGAGGATAACGCTGCATGCATTGCTCAACTTAGAGGAGGTAGAACAAAGCACATTTCACCTAAATTCTTCTTCACACATGAGCTACAAAAGAAGGGTGATATAGATGTGCATCAAATTCGATCATGTGATAATCTAGCCGACTTATTCACAAAGTCGCTACCAAATGCAACGTTTGCAAAACTTCGGAAAGGGATTGGAATGTGTCGACTGAAAGACTTATGACAACATTTCATCAATAAGTAATGAATTCCTTTTGAGGGGAAGACTGTACTCTTTTTCCTTAGTCACGGTTTTTATCCAAATGGGTTTTTCCTGACAAGGTTTTAACGAAGGAGTCAATTAAGATATTTATGTAAAAGATATGTACTCTTTTTCCCTTCGTTAAGTTTTTTCCACTAGATTTTCTTAACAAAGTTTTTAATGAGACATAATCTTCTATCGTAGGGAATCAGGGGAAGTGTTATACAACATGTGATTCTCTCCTGAGGAGGGAACTCGTGCTTACCTTTCTCCTTCTCTTGTCTTCCTTCCGTGAACCCTTCCCCTCCCCCGTGACTCCTCTGCATTTCCTATATAAATGGAATGATACTGAAGGAAATAATAAGAATTTCTCTGAAAGGTTTCCAGGGACGGATCCAGCTTGATAGTTCAGTGGGGTCAAACTCGAAAAAAAATTCTCTTACGAATAAAAATATAATAAAATGAATCACAAAACTAAACAATCCTCAAATATTATTTACAATAATATTTTTCGAGATTTCATTGCTTGAAATGTTGCATGATAATCTCATTTTTAATAGTTACAAAATGTCACGCGTATATTATTAAACAGTTATTCATCTCCCATTTGATTACGGAGTTCATTCTTCAAAACATTCATGGCTGAAAATGTCATTTCAACAGTTACAGTAGCAACGGACAAAAGTAAAGCTAATTTAACCAACAAATAAACTTAGGGATACATATTTTTATACTCAAAATAATAGTACTGTAGTAGTATTGTAGTCTTCTCAAATTTTTAGAGGTAATAGTAGTACTATAGTAGATTAGTAGTGATGTAGTCTTTAGTGGTAATAACCTTTAGAGGTAATAGTAGTTATGTAATAATGTTGTAACCTTCTCAAAAAAAAAATTTAAGCCGGATTACCTTTGACCCATGAAATTTCAGAGGGGTCAGGTGCCCCCCTGCCCCTAACATAGGTCCACCCATGAAGGTTTCTCTTTCTTTATCTCTTACTTATTTTTTCTAAATTTATGCAATTATAAGAGTATCTTTCTATACTTTGCTAAAATTTTATAACAAAAAATTAAAAAAAATTACTTATAGCTACCGCATGAATCAGTCGCTATTAGCTTTTCGGCGACAACTAGTTTTTGGAAAAAATAAATGTTCGGGAGTGTTTCACCGATCCCCTGTTGGGCTGAAGGCCTGGACCGGAACCGAGGAGGTCGGGCTCGTATGTTCGGATATATAAGATCGGGGTCGGTTACCCGATCCCAATAGGTCGGGGCCCCGTGGTCATTGTGAGGGTTGAGTTCGGGCCTATTGGGCTTGGCTATTGGTTTGGGCCTGAACATGTGAGCAGTCCACATGCAGAGTTGGTGTGACAAGGAGTTTACGTGATTAAGGGTATTAACCCTAATCATACGCTAACAAGGCAACTCTGGAGGTAGTGGTGGAAAGGGATTCCACTTGCACCTTTTAAGGAGATTGTGTTGGACCCAAATATGGTAGCTAACATATTTAGGAGTCCTACTCTAATTCGGAGGAGGATACTAAGGTGGTGGGAGCTCTATAAATACAAGGCCAAGGTTACAATTAACGGGTAAGACCTACTTTGAGCACTAAACACATAACCTCCCTTGTTAAACCTTGTGAACGGCCTGTGCTTATTCTCACACCGGAGCTATCCCCCGGCGGCACGGCCGTCAAGCTTCTGTGTGATCTGTTATTGTGCAAGTTTCAGCACGTGGATTTTGTGATTGGACGCGCAGACGAAACTTGGCGTTAACATTGGCGCTAGAAGGAGGGCTTTAGTGCTTGTTTGCAATCACAAATACCTTTTTTCGGCAGCAGATCATGGCGAGTAAGGATAACATCGCTGTCTCAGAAAGGGCCAAGATCCAGCAGTCCCACCAGACCACGCAGGTGAGGGTGTCGGTGAAGGACCGACTGGGGTCTAAAGTTCGGGAGGTGGAAAAGATACCGGGCCATGATCTTCGGCGGAAGCTCTTCCACGAGAGTCAACACATGCCTCATCAAGCGAGTCAGGCCGACGAGAGACACTCTCAAGCCCTCGTGAGGCAAGACCGAGGAGCAGGCAGCCGGGACCAACGAGTGTTTCTCCTGCAGAAGAAACTGGAGCAGAACAAAGATGTCATGTTGGCACTCCAGCTACAACAGGAGGAATTGGAGAGACAGATGGCCAACATGGCCGGAGACCAAGAAGTGAGTTCCAGAAGGCGTAGGAATCAAAGTCGGTCCCGATCACCTAGACGGGGAGAGGCAAGAAGAGAACAGAGCAGGAACAGGAGTCGCTCTAGGGACGGAAGGGGCAGAAGAAGGAGTCATTCGACCGAGCGCCAATCAGAACACCGAGGCAGGTCGAGGCAAACGGAGAGGGAAGCGTCTCCTGACTATGGGAGGGACAAATCCCGATCGTCCCCTCATAAGGAAGGATTCGACCCCCTTACCCGAAGAGTGGCTGAACTAGAGAAACTGCTAGGGACAAAAAACTCGACAGGGACATCTTCGGCATGCTCAGGATCTCCCTTTTTGCCCGAAATCAACAGGGTGATAGCCGATCCAAAGAAGAAGATGCCCCCGATGGCGACATATGATGGATTGGGAGATCCCTACGACCATTCGGATGGGTATGATCGGCTGATGTCCTACTATGGGCATTCGGATGCAGCCAAATGCCACATATTTGCTACAACCCTTAAGAAGAGTGCCAGGGAGTGGATGGAGACCTTGGCGGCAGGATCAATAGGGTCATGGAACGACCTTCGAGAAAAGTTCCATGCTCGGTTCAGAAGCAATCGAAGATGAGGGAAGATCACAGCGTCCCTCATGCAAGTCCGACAAAGATCCGACGAGACCCTAGGCCAGTATGTGAAAAGATTTCGGGAGGCAGTGGGATCGGTAGCAGAGTTGAATTCCCCTCAAGCCCTGGGATTTTTCACAACCGGCTTAGACATTGGGAGATCGAAGAAGCTGGTGATGGATTTAGTGATAAACCCTCCGACAGATCTGACCGAAGCTTTCCATCGGGCAGAAGGGTTTATCGCTGTAGAAGAAGCTTTGGGCAATTTCAGACCACACTCCCAGTCTTATGAAAAGTCTAAGGACAGAGAAAAATCAAATTATCAGCGTTTGGACAACAACCAGTGGAAATCAGACCGAACAGAGAAGAAAAGCTATAACGGCGGCGGGCCCGGAAGTAACCGACCCCCACTGCCCAATCGTAATGTCAGCAAGGTCTATACCCCCCTTACCACGAATCGTTCGAAGATTTTGGAGGAGATAAAGAACCAACCCTTCTACGAGCCGTGCCCGAGGCGAACCAAACCCGGAAGGAGAGGTCGGGATAAATATTACGAATACCATCAGAGTACCGGACACTCGACCGAAGCATGTGTTAATCTCATGGATATGATCGAGAAAAATGTCCAGAACGGACAACTGATACAATATGTAGCAGGTCGGGAAAATACAGTGGTGCCCAGAGAGGAGACCACAGATCAGACCCTGAATACTCAGACTCCATAGAACCCCCCAGCCCGAGGTGTAATTAATGTCATTTCGGGGGGTTCCGTTGGTCGGGTATCGGGAAGAAAAAGAAGTGGGCATTTGGGAGCAGTGCTATCTGTTACGGGGTCAACTCCTAGGAAGGATCGGGCATATCCGGGAACGTCTATCTCATTTACGGACGAGGATTACCCGACGGATCTCATCTAGCCCCATGATGGTGCGTTGGTAATAACGGCTTAGGTCGGGATAGTGGATATGAAGAGAATGATGATAGACAACGGGTCTTCGGTCGACATCCTATACACTCATGCCTATCAGAGGTTAGACCTACAAGGAAAGAAGATGGATTTGGGAGGAGAAGGACCCCTGTACGGATTTAGTGGAGATCCGGTGTATGTGTCGGGCACCATCGAAATGCCAGTTAAGTTCGGCACAGCACCCAATCAAGTTAAAATAATGGTCAGATTCTTTGTCGTCCAAATAGACTCGGCATACAACGCGATCCTTGGAAGGCCTACCTTAGCAGCCTTGCAAGCAGTAACATCGATACCCCATTTTAAAATCAAGTTTCCAACACCGAACGGGATCGGAGAGGTAAAAGGAGACCTAGATATAGCCCGAAGGTGTTACCGGAACAGCTTGATTTCTTCAGGGGTCGGGGTCAGTAGACAGAAACAGATAATGGCCATTGAGATCAAACCATTCACCGAGGGGAGCATAGAGCCACTTGCTCTTCCGGCCGAAGAAACTGAAGGTGTAGAGTTAGTGCCAGGAGAGAAAGAAAAGTTAATAAAAATCGGTTCAGGATTAGCAGAACCTTTCAGAACCGGACTGATAGAACTACTCCAAGTCTACGCCGACATCTTCACATGGAAGCCGAGCAATATGCCCGGGGTAAGTGAATCAGTGGCAATACACGAACTACACGTGGACCCAAGCAAGAAACCAGTTATACAAAAACGAAGAATTTTCGCCCCGGAGAGGCAAAAAATAATCGATGAGGAGATTGCCAAACTTCTGGAGGCCGAATTCATCTTCGAGATCGATTACCCGGAGTGGCTGGCCAATGTGGTATTGGTCCAAAAGTAGAATGGGAAGTGGAGGATGTGCATCGATTACACGGACTTGAATAGAGCGTGCCCGAAGGATTTCTACCCTCTGCCCAACATAGATCAACTGATCGACGCAACTTCAGGATACGGAATGCTGAGCTTTATGGACGCCTTCTCGGGGTACCACCAGATTTCGATGTGCAAAGAAGACATCCCGAAGACCAGCTTCATCACACACCGGGCAATATATGCGTACATGAAAATGACCTTCGGGCTATTGAACGCGGGGGAAACTTATCAGCGGATGATGAACTTTGTGTTCATGAAACAATTGGGGAGGAGCATGGAGGTCTACGTAGATGACATGATTGTAAAGAGCATGTCAGTCCGTGATCACCTGGAAGACTTGGAAAATTGTTTCGAGACAGTCAGAAAACGCAAACTGAGGTTGAACCCAACCAAATGCACATTTGGGCTAGGATCGGGGAAGTTCCTAGGATATCTGATCAGCAAAAGGGGAATTGAAGCAAACCCAGAGAAAATCCAGGCAATACTAGACATGAGATCCCCGAAGTCTTACAAGGATGTGCAGAGACTGACGGGTCGGATCGCAGCCCTTCGAAGGTTCGTCTCCAAGTCGGCCGAAAGGTACCTACCATTTTTCGATACCTTAAAAGGGCCTAAGAATGAGAAAAAGCTTTCAGTGGACTTCAGAATGCGAGGACGCATTCCAAGGGATCAAATGATATCTATCTTCGGCACCTCTTCTGATGAAACCGATTCCTTCGGAACCCCTATATCTGTATCTGGAAGCAAGTTCGAAGGCTGTGGGAGCGGCATTGGTTTGGGACAAAGGGGGAAATCAGTTCCCCGTATATTACATCAGCCACGTGCTCCGAGACGCCGAAATCCATTACCCGAACCTGGAAAAATTTTCCTATACTTTGATCATAGCAAGCAGAAAACTTCGGCATTATTTCCAGGGTAGGGTGGTCGTGGTATACACGGATCAGCCGTTGAAAAAAATTCTACACCGACCTGAGGTTTCGGGAAGACTGGCGGCAAGGGAAATGGAGCTAACACAGTTTGCGCTAGATTATCGACCCCGAACAGCAATCAAAGGACAAGCGCTAGCAGACTTCGTCGTGGAATGTTCGTTCTCGGAGCCAGATGTGGGATCGGTGACCGAAACGCAACACATAAAGACTTCATGGACACTATATGTCGATGGCTCATCAACGTCAGACATCAGTGGTGCAGGGGTCATACTGACGAGCCCCGAAGGATTCAAAGTCCAACAAGCTATTCGATTTCGGTTCAAAGCAACCAATAACGAAGCAGAATACGAGGCCATTCTAGCCGGGTTAAAGTTGGCCCGAAGCCTAGAAGTACAGAATTTGGTCATCTATAGTGACTCGCAGCTGGTCGTCAAACAGATTTCGGGAGAGTATGAGGCTCGGGGGGCAAGAATGACGAAGTACTTAGCCGAAACAAAGAATAAACTGACATACTTCAACTCGGTCAGCTGTCAGGGAGTGAACAGATCCGACAACACAGTAGCAGACGCCCTGGCCCGGCTGGCGTCAACCGAAGCCAGCTCCTTCGAAGGTTCGGTGTATCTGGAGACAATGGAACAACCAAGTGTCCCGAAAGAAGAGGTACTATGTGTTGATCGGCTGAACTGTTGGCTTATACCTTATATCTTTTATTTGGCTGATGGAACATTACCTTCGGACCGGATTCTAGCAAGGAAGATCAAGCACCGAAGTTCGAATTTTGTACTGATCGACGAAGATTTGTACCGAAGAGCCTTCAGCTCTCCCTTACTTAAATGTTTAACACCGTCAGAGGTGAGCTACACACTTCGGGAGGTACATAAAGGAATCTGTGGGGATCACATGGGGGCCAAGTCATTGGCGCATAAGATTCTAAGATAGGGGTATTACTGGCCAACCATCTACACAGAGGCCAAGGAACTCGTCAAAACATGTCCTAAGTGTCAACTAAAAAGCAACATCCCACATCAACCGCCCGCAGAACTCTACTCGGTCTTATCCCCAATCCCCTTCGCAGTATGAGGAATCAACATCCTGGGGCCTCTGCCGAAGGCCAAGGGACAAGTCAGCTTTATAATAGTGGCTATCGATTACATGACGAAGTGGGTCGAAGCCAAACCACTACAGAAGATCACCGAACATGAATGCCTTAAATTTTTAAAAGAAGGAGTAGTTTATCGGTTCGGCATTTCGATGGCAGTAGTCTCGGATAACGGTAGACAGTTCGTGGGGTCAAAGTTTGAAAGCTTCCTAAAAGAGTTAGGAATTCAGCACCGGAAGACTTCGGTTGCCCACCCTCAGTCAAACGGTCAAGTAGAAGTGACCAATCGAACCCTACTCAACGGGATAAAAAGAAGACTTAATGAGTTGAAAAGTCGATGGCCCGAAGAACTATTCAGTGTTTTGTGGGCATATCGAACAACCCCGAGGACAACCACTGGAGACTCTCCTTTCCGACTGGCCTATGGAACCGATGCACTCATACCAGTAGAGATCGGTTCCCCCACCCTTCGGGTCAGCCAGTACAAAGAGCTCTACAACGATGAAGGCCTGAAAGTAAATCTGGACCTGCTAGATGAAGCTCGTGACGCCGCGGTGTTGAGGTTGGCCATTTATCAACAAAAGACAGCCCGACACTATAACTAGAAGGTGAAGCTGAGGAGGTTCGAGGTAGGAGATTTGGTGCTTCGGGAGGCAGAGGCATCAACCCCCCAGAACACAGGAAAATTAATGCCTAACTGGGAGGGGCCTTATGAGATAGTAGAAGTGCCGAAGCCAGGGACTTATCGGCTTCGGGAAATGGATGGGTCGGAGGTAAAGAATGCATGGCATGCTGGAAGACTTAGGAGATATTACCAGTAAATACATGTCTATTCTTTCCTTCTAATTGTGTAATTTATGCAATTTATCAATGAAATGAAAACTTCTCTCAGAGAAACGTTTGTACTTCATTTTAATCTTGCACTGCATTACCGATCATATAAGCTTCGAGCGTAAAATGATCAGGCGGTCCGAGAGAACTTAACTGATCGATAAACGCCACAAGTATAACTGATCGACAAAGCAACGAACCCGATCATATAAGCTTCAAGCGTAAAGCGATCAGACAGTCCAAGAGAACTTAACTGATTGATAAACGCTACAAGTATAACTGATCGATAAAGTTACAAATCCGAGACAGTACGCTTTAGAAATAACTCGACCACATTGTCATAAACGACATAAATGTTCGATAAAAGTCAAGTTGAACTGATCGAGATAACAACTTAGAAAGTTTTTGTCTTCATTTATATTCACAAAGTTTTACAATTCCCGATCAGATGAGCTTCGGGTACATACCCCGTCGGCTTCACTGGTCAGGTGAGTTACAAGACTTAGAAAAGAAAAATTACAAGTATGAAAAATATATACTAAAGAGAACTAAGGTAAGTCATCATCAGCTTCGGCCTCCTCATCGGAAGAGTCAAGGATCGAGGCATCCAGGCCGGCATCAACAAGCTTCGCTCTCTCTTTTTCCCGATAGGCTTCCACCCCTTCAGCAAACTGGGTCATGATCTTATCGGTCAAAGCAGGAGATTCTTCATATTCCTTGATGGCAGCTTGTTTGAGGGAGACCTGTTCGGCCATTAAGGTGTTGTTCGCCTGGATCAAAGTCCTCAGCTGAGCATGAACCCCAGTGAACTTCTCCTCGAGGGCCTCCAGATTCCCCACCAAGGCCCTATTCTCTTCGGCCATCAGCTCCTTGTCATGCACCAGCTTCTTGGCATGATCGTTGAGACCGACGAACTCTTGTTGAAGTAGGGAATTTTGTTCTTCGAGTTCGGCAATCCGTCGATTGGCCTGGGTCACCTTATTCCTGGTATCAGCATGAAGATCCCGCTCCCTCTTCAGCTCCGAATCTCGACCCGATAACTCCGCTTGGAGAAGCTCCACATCGGTTCTCAGCTGGACCTCTCTCTTAGTAGATCGGGCAAGAGGAGCGATAGCCCGAGCGAGGATGGCATTGGCCTAAATACAGAGGCGAATTGATCAGACAACAAAAAGGTAAAGGAAAATATATATACAAACGAGGATGAATACCTGAGTCTGGGCTCTAAGATAGGTAACCAGAAAATCCTCTGAAGAAAAGTTCTTGAACCGATCATCGTCACCCGAGAGCCTAAACTGATCCAGCAAATGGAAGGGGAATTTTTCGGCATTACTCTTCGGCCAACAGGTGGTCGGTGACCCATCGGAAGAGTTGGCTTTGGATATCGGGGTGGCGGCAGGGATCGGACCTACTACCTCTTCGACCAGGGGACACTCCTGGATCAGACGCGGCTTCTTCGGTTGAGGCTCGAGAGGCCGATCCTCGGTACCCTCCAACTCCTCGTCCACCGTCGTTATGGTAGGAGGAGGAGGGGTAGGTTTTGCAGCTGGCTTCGGGGGGACCGAAGCGATGGTCTTGAGGGGAGCTCGGGTAGAGGAAGATATCTTCTTTGACTTCTTTAGCAAAGCCATCTTATCGGCCCCCTTCATCTGCAACACGCTTTTTGTAGGAACGTCCGCCTTAGAAGATTCGGGTAGAGGCCCGGTTGACGAACCAACCGACAGTTCGGCAATAGGGACAGCCTCGTCTAAAGGAGAGTCATCAGCAGCAGGAGGGTGGATGGGCTCAGCGATGACCTGCAGTGGAGTCAGATCCACTTCAGCACCATCGGGCTTGAAGATAGTCACTACAACATAAGACAAAAAGTTCATAAGAAAGAAACCGTAACAAAGGAATGGGAACACAGATGAATGGGTTCGGATATGACAACTTACAGCCGTGTTCGTAGAGCCAAGATTCGTTGGATATGATCCCCAGGCTCCAGCTGGTCTGCTTCAGAAGGGCATAAAACTTTTTGAAGGCAGCCGCACGACCCTTCGGGAACCTGGTTACCTTCAAGGGTTGTTCTTCGGGACAGGCCCAGTTCGGTAAAAGGTTTAGGTCGGTTCCCCTCATGAAGAACCATTGTGAATGCCAACCTTTATTGCTTGAGGGGGTCTTCATGAAGGCGGCATGGCCAGATACACGGTTCAGATGGCGAAGGCCTGGTTCCTTCGATCGGCCGATAGAAAATAGGACAAAGAAGAAGTCCAAACCTGGGGATATGCCAGCTTCTTGACACAAAGCAATAAAGCTGACAAGCTGGATGTAGGAGTTCGGGGCCAGCTGCGAGAACCCGATCCCGACCAGACAGAGGAAGGAGGAGATAAACTCGTGGAGGGGGAACCGAACCCCATATTTCAGGGCATAGAGATGGACGGCCACCCAACCCCCTTCGGGACGCCAGAACATCCTTTCATTCGGTTCAGCCACCCGAAGCTTGTACTCTTGGGGAATATTGAATACTGTTTGGATGTCGGATAGCTGAGAGTGGGTGATGGTGGAAACGGTGTTGATGACAGCATAGTCGGTCTCGGAAGCATAGAGCCGGCGAATTCGAGCATCGGCGTCCTCGATAGGAATGTCAGCTGGAGCCGTGGGAACATCAACCTGGAGAAGGTCGCCGGCAGCGAGGGTGGGAGTACCGGCCGCTGTGACCGTCGTGGGAGGAGGAATGTTAGAATCGGCCATTTGTGGTGACTTAAAAGGAGGTAAGGCACAAAGGCAAGAGTTTAGAAAGAGAATGGCAGGAATCGAAGAAGTTTGGGGAAATGAGTGTCTCGCCGGAAATCGCCCTTGCCGGAAAAATTTGACAGAGATTCAAAATATTGAAGGCTCGAAAAAGTGACGGTGATGAATGTTGGGGAGCTTATATAGCCCGTCTGGCACGGCTTCTAAAGGCGGTTATTTATGGCAGGTGGGGCCCAATCTTGAAAAAATGTGTACCAGCTCGCTGACCGAGGAGAAACCGCTTGGGTTCCTGAGACAGCTCATCATTATGGCGTGACTACCCAAATTCATGTCCTTTCAAGTCTCATGTCATAAATATCTTATAACAAGAGACTTGGGGGCAATGTTCGGGAGTGTTTCACCGATCCCCTGTTGGGCTGAAGGCCTGGACCGGAACCGAGGAGGTCGGGCTCGTATGTTTGGATATATAAGATCGGGGTCGGTTACCCGATCCCAATAGGCCGGGGCCCCGTGGTCATCGTGAGGGTTGAGTTCGGGCCTATTGGGCTTGGCTATTGGTTTGGGCCTGAATATGTGAGCAGTTCCACATGCAGAGTTGTGTGACAAGGAGTTTTGGTGATTAAGGGTATTAACCCTAATTATACGCTAACAAGGCAACTCTGGAGGTAGTGGTGGAAAGGGATTCCACTTGCACCTTTTAAGGAGATTGTGTTGGACCCAAATATGGTAGCTAACATATTTAGGAGTCCTACTCTAATTCGGAGGAGGATACCAAGGTGGTGGGAGCTCTATAAATACAAGGCCAATGTTACAATTAACGGGTAAGACCTACTTTGAACACTAAACACATAACCTCCCTTGTTAAACCTTGTGAACAGCATGTGCTTATTCTCACACCGGAGCTATCCCCCGGCGGCACGGCCGTCAAGCTTCTGTGTGATCTGTTATTGTGCAGGTTTCAGCGCGTGGATTCTGTGATTGGACGCGCAGACGAAACTTGGCGTTAACAATAAATTTAGCGACTGCTTCCATCACAAAAACTCTCCGCTATTGACACCTCTACAAAACCACGTCAGCACCACATAAATTGGAAAAAAACATGTTGACTCATATCGGAGACGGCTTCCGTCACTGATAGTTGTTCGCCAGTAAAGCATTTGGAGATACCGTCGCAAAAAAGTGCTTCGTGGTTGTTACATTTTCACTTTCAGTGAACGTGTCCGTCACTGTGGACGGTCGCTAATTGAACTGTTTTTTGTAGTGAATCACAGACTTAATACTGTTATTTTTATTTTGCCAATCATTTCAACAAAAAAATACATGTATATATTATTGGTATAACCGACAAAAGTGAAAGAAACCCATGTTCCGAGGGTCCATACTGCTGAGTGCTGATCATGGAATTGCGATTCTTGATTATGTTATCAACCTAATTACTTCAAACATTTCAATTTCAATGTCATCATTCAAAAATATATTATATAATTTAATTTATGACTATATTTCATAATATGCTCCATCACTTAATTACAAATTTAAATAAATATAAAATATGCTATAAGTGTCAACGATCGAGACATCTAAATTCCTTATCTCGAACAAGATTATTAAAACACGGCATGCAAAGTGTAATGGACAGAGTAACATGCAAAAGTTTATTTAGTCATAGAGAATTAATTGCACGCATTGACTTTCTATATGTAATGAACATGGTTTATATGCATTAGTAAAGAATAATGGCACCCAAACCCAATGGCTGATGCACGTGTAGGCAGGTGGGGGCAAGTGCCAACCCTTGATATTTGGAATTCCTTATATATATATATATAGGGGTAATATAGTAAAATGGTGCACCTCCTTAAAAAAAATATTAGGTCACCTATCACCAATTAGATATTTCTAATATTTTCTTTTAAAATTCAAAATTCAATTTTCGTTTTCATGAGTCTATTTAATTTTTTTTTAATTTTTAAGTTTAAAATTAAATATCTAGAATTTTTTTTATCAATTACTTGCGAGTAGTTAATTATTTAGTTTTGATTCTTAATTATTTTTATTCATTTATGCTAATTAGTGCATTCGTAGGAACTAGTTATTTTTATAGTATATATTGAAGTTTTTGACATGTGTGTCATTTGATATTATATTTAAATCAGTAAAGACGTGAATTGTGAATATATAATTTTGTTATAAGACCATAGTAGCTGGTGTTCGATTTGTTCATATTATTAAATTTATAATTTACCTTTTTTTATTATGTTGTAAATTTGTATTTGATATATATTTTGAAACACATGATGAATAAATATATAAATAAATATTTTTTAAGATTTAGCGTTACTAAACGTCATTTTCTTCTAAAGTATGTAATTCTGTAAATAAACACACCTAGAGAGAGTGAATAGGTGTAAATACCAAAAGTGATATACAGTGGTCAATTTTTAAGTTTCACTGTTGCAATTTTATAATTGGACAGGTAACCCCTGTATGTTCTTTATAATCAGACAAGTAACCTCTGTTTGTTTTAATATATGTTCTTCGTCATTTATAATCAGACAGGTAATACCCGTCGATTTTAGTGTATCTTTAAGCACGAACTGGAAACTAAATATGCAGAAAATAAATGCAAATTAAGGTAAAGAACAAAACAGAATCACACACATATTTTTACGTGGTTCAACCCTTATTCTCTAGTCTAGTAACCTAATCCACGTCTAATACCAAAAAGTATTGGAGACTCACTTTTTATTAAATTTAATACTCAATTAAATACAATAAAAAGAACACCATGTTCAAAGAATTTCAATTCTGATTAGGACACCAATGCCCCCTTTCCACCTCTACAACTTTTTCATCTTTGCAATCTTTCTCACCATTGAAACCTTGGAAAGATTTCTTTGAACCGACTAACTATTACAAGAGAACCCAAGCCTCACTCGGCTTGTATCCAGATTATAAATGTTATGAAAGAGTACAATTTTCAGCTCTAGAAGATTTAAGGATGATATAATCAATAGCTGAAATAACACTAAATAAACTCTCTGATGTATTATCAAATGGTTTGTAGCTTCAAGTGTTTTTTTTTCCTTTTGCCCAGTAGGATGAATATATAAAGACTAGTGAGCAACGACTATAACAGACTGTTAGCATGAATGGCTCAATAGAAGATAGCAATTTGTTATAATAAACGACTATAATATATTCCAAAAGCAGTAAGTCAAAGATATAATAATAACCCAGACAAAAATAAAGGAGCTAAAAGATATGCATGATAAGGTAAAAGAGTCCATGTAGATTTAATAGTATGTTTCCTTAAAAAACAAACTTAATCAACTTCCATTCGAATTTGAATTAGTCAAACACTTTCCATGATGGACTCTAATTCAAACAGATGACATAGTAGAACCAAATTCCTTAAGAGACCCCAATAAAAATAAATTGTATTAACAATATATATTAATTAAATTTCCAACAATAAAGATATGCATTTTAAGCTTCTTGGGCAAGAAATACTTCATGCAATCATACAGATTTCCTTAATCAGATTTATTATCCAAATAAAAGCAAACTAACTATATTATATTCAATAGACCAATATCATATCAACCCAAAATATAATCCATGCAATCCCCTAATCAATAAACATATTGCATCATCATATATTAAACTAGTTATTAATTATTTTCAACACACCATTACAAAGTCAATTTCAGCCCATATAATAACTCACACACACACACACACACACACACACACATATACAAGACCCCAACTTTTATGAATAAAGATGAATTTTTCTTGAAATATATTTTTAAATATTATGGTGTGAATTTAATATAATGTTATAGTTGTGGGTAATATTTACAAAATTTGTAAAGTAAGCAAGTTGTTATAAAATATTCGATTGGTCAGGGAATAATCGTTTTAACATGAAATATTCGTATGACGGCACAATCATTGGTGGACCCCATAACGGAATTACTGTCAGAGTTAGAAAACGACAGAAATATCTTTTTATGAAAATAACGGCGAAAGTTTTATCGTTATCTGTTGAAATACCCGGTGGTAAAAGTACAGTAATACGCGTGGTTACATAGTAGCACACGGTATTGATTATTGATACTTACGTGAGAAGTCACTCAGTTATACTCAATTATTGCTACAGTAATTGATGCATAGTATCTCACGTTATTGATTGAATTATTGTTATAATATTTTATATTATTAAATCAATAATTGAGATGACACAGTTATTCATATTATTATTTGTATTATTGACGATGTCTAAAAAATTCTGTCGAGGAAAGGGTTTGATCACCTAATTACACACCAATATGGAGAAATTCTTATCGGAAAGCCCCTTCTTTCTTGGAAATAATCTCGTTGTTAAATATTGCGAGTTATAATATTAATGATGAATAAATGTTGTTAAAAATATTGAGATAATTTTTATGAAGTATTTGTTGTAAGTTTAACTTATCATATGGACCCCTACTTACTCATTTTTTAAAATAATCGGTAAAAAATTATTATATATATATATATATATATATATATATATAATATGTGTGTGAGTGTGATGTGTGTGAATGTGATGGGTGTGTGTGTGTGAATGTGTTATATACGGGTGGGATGAAAAATAATGAAATAAGGGGGAAAAATGGTGGGTGGGTGGTGGTGTGCGTGTATGGGAGGTAATTAATATATATATATATATATATATATATATATATATATATATATATATATATATATATATATATATATATATTATAATAAGTTTTGTTTTTTATGAAAAAAATAGAATATATTATATTTTATTATGCATAGTATCAGCATAGTGCTGCATAGTAAATCATGTGACTTTGAAAATCAAAAACTTGTCCTTGAATTGAATTCATCTGAATTCTTCTGTGCACCCGTGATTTCTAAATTCAAATAGTATCCTGCCATTCTCCTATAAATAGGATGCTCAATTAGAAAAGAAAATCACACTAGAATCAGAGAATTCTTCTTCTATAATATTGAGCATATTTCTTTAGAGTTTAAGAAAGTTTTGAGTGTAGAAAACAGTGCAAGTTTTCTTCAAGAATATATCCGTTATACTAGTCAGAATTGCTCTCTTTTTAAGGTAAGGGGTATTATTTATTTCATATTCGCTTACGATATTATTTTTCGTATTCGTAAGAAATTTTATTTTGTTCAATATTCGCAAGAAATATTATTATCTTCGTTTAATATTCGTAAGGAATATTATCTTCGTTTAATATTTGTAAGGAATATTATTTTCGTTTAATATTCGTAAGGGATATTATTTTTGTTCAATATTCTTAAATAATATTTTCTTCCATACTCTGTAGTATGTAAGTAATATTATTTCGGTTTAGATTCTGAATTCTACACTCATTTTGTTAAAGTATTTCTTCTATACTCCTTGAAATTAGTAGAATATCTTTGAAATTTGTGCTTCATCTAGTATCATTTCACAAGGATATTTTTCTGAATATTCTTGTTCATTTTTAAGCTTTTCATGTCGGAGTACTATTCATGGGTACTATTCATTTATACGACACTATTCATACGTACGACATTATTCATATGTACGGTACTATTCATACGTATGGGTACTATTCACGAAGTACTATTCACAGGGTACTATTCACCCGGAGTACTATTTATGATAAAAATTAATTTTTTTTCGGTCCAAATCATTTTTGATACAATATTATTCTTGAATTTTACTCCACAAAGCAGTATCATGTTGACAATTTAGATATTCGTGAATTCTGGATAAATTAAATTATAAAATCTTTAAAATTTATCCTTACTCTCATTTAATTGAATTCTTATATCGTTGTCATCATCCTCATGCTTATATTATGATAAAAGTCATCTTTGACCCGTAGTCCATAGATGGACAGTTGATTGGTTTGATTATGACTGGGGATTATTCGGTGTAATCATGACCTGTAATGTTACAAAAGATGTGGTAAAAGTCCTCATTGGCCCGTAGTGCATTGGTGGACAGTTGTTGGTATGATCATGACCATGCGTTCTCTTTGGCCAAGGGTGCAAAGACGAATTGTTGTTTGGCATGTTCACGACCATTGGTGAAAAAACGAATATCCTTGGCTCGTAGTGCATGGATAGTTCGTGGTTGTGATACTAATGAATGTCTTTGGCCCGTAGTGCATGGATAATTCAGTGATGTAGATTATTTATTAAGCTGAGTTTAAGCGATAAAATTGATGATAAACTTTTAAAACTTGTTATCTATTGTAATATTTCAGTTGTTATACTTTTGGAGGCTAACGATAATTTATTCTGCATTATCTTAGTCATAATATTTTTTACTGGGCTAGTTGAGCTCACCCTTTTCTTTCACTGTTCTCTTCAGGAAATGAGAAAATAGATGGGACTAGTCAGGGAATGGATTGACGGTCCAGATGGTTGTTTTAGTAGTCCTCACTATTCTATAAAATAGTGTGATAATAATTGTAATGAGATTAAATTTGAGTTTGGATATTGTCTAGGAGACAATATTCGTATTAAAACTCTCAACTATGTTTTGTCGTATTTTACATGACAATTGTATAATTAAGTTGTAGTTATATTATGTACCATGTATTTGGCGACTCAGAATGGGGGATGTATTCCTATTTTGTGGGCGTCACAGTTGGTATCAGAGCTTAGGGATATGATCCCTGACTGAGATTTGAGACTAGAACTAGGAAGGGAGAGACGGGTAATTCATTCGCTAGTATGACCTATTGTTGGGTAAAATCTAGTTACGCACAACACGCAAGTATACGTGGTCAACAAGTAATAAAGTGAAAGTAGAGTATCGTTCCCACGAGGAATTGTTTAATAAAAATACCAAGTACTAACCCGTAACCAACTTAATCTTATTTAAACGAATGAATTTCAAATTATATTTATTAAATTATTTAATTACACTAATTCTAATTACGGCTGATTAAAAATCAGATTACGGAGATTTAAGATCACAACTTCACTTATTGCTTCATTTAAGTTAACACATTTCTCATCAATTATTTTCTATCATGAATTGTTAATCAAGAACATTAAAGCAGATAAAACTACCTCTCGATGCATAATACCCATACTCACTTAAATCCACAGATGATAGAATTAAGCAAGACACACTAATTAACTAATCCACTATATCTCTATGTGAATTACAATTAAAAAGATTTAAAGCACAAGTTCTCTATAAGATTACATATGGCGTAAAGGCATATCTCTATCCTAAATATGAATCATGAATTCCATCTAAGCAGAAATCACAAACACATGCTATCATAATCAGATCTAAATCAATACTTCATCTCTCGAGTTTATATAGATTATCACAGTAATTGATGGCCAATCAATTAAACAATTAAGTTCAAATCACAATAGACAATCCTCACAATAGAATATAATAATTGATACCGAAGTATATTAAAATAAACTACACAATAAGATCCATTGTAATCTCAAACAAAGAATTAGTTAATGATTATTGAATTAAAACTAAGAATCCACAATTGAATACACATTAAAAGATAAAGATAGAAGAAGATAAGAAGATAGAATCTATTGTCTGTAGATTTGAAGCTCCCTCCTTGCTCCTACTTTGAATATTCAATGATCTCCAAGTTGCTTAAATCTCCAAA
The DNA here is from genome assembly GCA_016801055.1 of Panax notoginseng. Lineage (NCBI taxonomy): Eukaryota > Viridiplantae > Streptophyta > Magnoliopsida > Apiales > Araliaceae > Panax > Panax notoginseng. The sequence goes on along the minus strand of CM029016.1, from coordinate 45,717,400 downwards.
TCTAACAAGAACTAGTGTTTTGATCTAATCTACTCTAATCTAATCTATTGGAATCCTCTCTCTCTAATCCTTTTGAATCTCCTCCTTTTATAAGTCTCTTTATATGTCTTTAAGTCCTCTTAGAAGTCCTTGAGTCAATCGGATCGAAACAATCCTTCCCGGACTCAAATTTGACCAAAATTCGTCTTTTCTGCACGTACCCCCGCCCTGGCGGTGGTCTAGGATTGTAAAGGGCCCGCCCCAGCGGGCTAGGGGCCTGTTTTGTAGCTGGTATGCCCACCCCGGCGGGGATCTTGTGAAGGAAAAGCCTGCCCCGGCGGGGGTCACTTTTATGCTCTGACGTCCTTTGGGAAAATAGCCATAACTTTTGATTCGGAAAGAGTTACAAGGCCTTCCACCTATCAAATCGAAGATATCGACGAGATCTACAACTTTAATTCTTTAAGATTTTAGAAATAATAGACGGATGAAGGTCGAAATTGGCCTGGAAGTGACTGTTATGCAAATGACCACCCAAAATAGTGTCATTCGATGTCCGTTGGTACAAATGTCATAACTCTTGCATCCGAACTCTGATTGGAATGATTCAAGATGTTCCGGAAGGCTAAGAAGAAGCTCTACAATGTAATCCAAGTTCCAAAACAAGAACATGAAATGAATATAAAAGCCCAAATGAAGTCCGGATTGTTATTCTTTGCTATTTCAGCTCCCAAGCATATAATCTACAAAACGAACACAAAATACATGAAAAGTAACTAAGAATTATGAGAATAAGCAACTAATTCAAGTAATAGATACCATATAAGTAGGTATAAACCTACTTATCAAATACCCCCAAACTTATACCATTGCTTGTCCTCAAGCAAAAACACAAAACAGTAATGCAATGCAATGCAACTAATCTACATGCCTACGAATCCAACAGTAATGACAGAAACAAGTCTATTCAACCGGCCTTAGGGAAATCAAGTAAACACAGTAATACATCATATCAAATCTTATCAATAACTTCCCAATCAATCATCAAATCTTAGACTGTTATCACTAATATAGTGCATGTGTACTCCACAACAATGTTAACTGATATAAAATCAAATTTAACACATAACAAGTCTCTTCGAAGGCATCATACAGTGTAAACTCAAGAAATCCAAAAATAAGCTAGATCTAACTAAAATCAAACAATAACCAATATCGAGGGTCAACATGGGATACTTATGCTTTATTTTCCATCTACGGGGGCTTTTTACTCTTATTTCCCGTTTTATTCATTTTTTTCTTTCTATGCAATGTCTTATTCCCTTAGGCTTTTCAATGCTACCTTAACGAGTTTTCGACCAACGACTCCCAGACCATTAAGACCTTAGGGCGCTAGGTGTAAAGACAATCCCCTCGGGCTTACTTACTCAAGTAACAAAGGCCACAAAACTAGACAATCACGCCACTGTGTTTATTCTTACTTTTTTTCTTTTTTTTTCTTTTTTCTCTTTTTTCTTTATAGCTTATATACCCCAAATATTTCCCCAAACTTAGGTTCTTGTCTAACGTTAGCCATCACTACTTATTCTTGTCATTCTTTCACTCAAACTAGCATTATCATTTAGAATCCATTATGTATCAATTTAAACTCAATTAATCAACAAGTTGTTTTTACTGTGCTATCCTTATTATACCAGTTTCAAACAGAAAAAGACTCAATTCAGAACAAGAAATCACATCAAAGCTTTAATAGTCAGTACTATACTTGTTTACCCAATTCCAATCTCATCATTGGCCAAAACAAACTGTAAATATCAAACACCTGGACTCATGCAAGATGAACATAGTAACTAACTATTATTTTTGATTTTTTTTTCAAGAGACTGAATATATGAATGCAAACATAATGTGCCTAAACTAAATTAACAACATATGAACATAACATAAACATGAAACTAAACATGCAATAATGAACTAAACTAAACTCCCCCAAACTTAGCAATTACAATGTCCTCATTGTAAGAATATAGCGGTAAGTAGAAGAGAACTTCCCTGTAATCAACTAAGCGTAAGGTGATGGTGGCGAAGGTTGCAACGATCATTTTCCTATCCATTAAACCTCCAATACCTGCAATGAAGAGAGACAACATGGATTAGAATAGCACTTGTATTGGTAAGAGAACTTAATAAGCAAATTAATTCCTATCTACTAACTAAACTAGTAAAGCATACAAATATAAAAATTCCTGGGTTGCCTCCCAGTTAGCGCTTGAATTATAGTCATTCAGCCTGACTTTGTATGGTTAACGCTATCCAATTCCTCTTCGATAATTGAGGAACCCTCCATCCTTCGGAAATAATATAGCTTTTGGTAGGTTCCCACTTGTGGTGGTCAATGCATCAAAGTCACCTAGCATGCTCTGATTTGGTATGCTCTCAATCAAGAACGTTCCACAGCTAGGTGTTTTCTCCATTGTGTATGTGATCACTTTGGGGCATGGAAGCTTGTCACACACAATGGGCTCTTTGTCTATCTTTTCTTTCTCGTCCCACCATGGATTCAAAATTGTACTCGCTCTTATGTCATCAAGAGCTTCGCCGACGACATGACTACCAAGTGGGCATGATTTTGCAAATCTGACTGACTCTTTGATCGTTGGTGGAGACCCATTTAGATCTTCGTCGACCTCTATTTCATTATCCCCAATTATCTCCACACTTTCGATATCTTGTGGCTCATCCAGTCATAGATTTGGTTCGGGTTCTCCGTCAATTTCGTCATCCATGTCATAAGGCCAAGTGTTTGGAGGAAGGTTGTTTACGGCTTTGGTCATTTGCTCTGCCTGATTCGTAAGATTTTGATTTGGCTTCGCTTGATTACTCATCTTCTCCTCATCTGCTATAAACTTGGACAATAATTCCCCCAGCCTTGAATTTTCTATTTCAGTCTCGGAAGCCATGTATTGCCATTGGTTGAGGTAGTGACTAGTTGTTCCATCTAATTATTAAAATTTTGGGTTGACAGCTCTTGGCTAATACTCATCTCCTCTAGGTTTGCTATGCCCTTCAATATTATATCCCTCAGATTTGGCTTTTCTTCTTGTGGCAATGGAGGTGGACATGAATATTCCGGTGTGTATGATGGATTTGGAGCGTAATATTGGTCATCATAATTGTAGCTCCATGAAAAATTCGGGTGATACCCCCAATCTTGGTGATAGTTAGGATCAATATAGTTGTTGAGGTAATCACCACTATATTGTACCGGTTCAAAACTGACGGTGTATTGATGACTTTGATGGTTGTCAGCACAATAGTCACACGTAACTGCCATCCTTCGACTCCTTTGGGCTGCAATAACGTCCAACGTCCTCAAAAGTTCTTCAATTTGTGCTGATATTGCGGAAAATGCATTAAGTCCATCAATTCCTGTTTCCCTTGGTTGAGTCATGTTCGCCATCCTTCGACTCCGTTGGGCTGCGATAACCTCCAACGTCTTCGAATTTGCCTCAATTTGTACTGACTCTATAGAAAATGCATCAAGTCCATCAATCTCTGTTTCCCTTGGTTGAGTCATGTTCGTGTATGGCCATTGATACGCAAAGTCATCCATGGTACCTGAAAAGAGAGAATTATAGGAAGAGGATTAAAAATAAAAATATAAATGTTTAAATTAAGACTAATTTGATTGAAATTAATATTGGTAAAGAATTATTAAATTAATTCCCCGGCAACGACGCCAAAAACTTGTTGGGTAAAATCTAGTTACGCACAACACGCAAGTATACGTGGTCAACAAGTAATAAAGTGAAAGTAGAGTATCGTTCCCACGAGGAATTATTTAATAAAAATACTAAGTACTAACCCGTAACCTACTCAATCTTATTTAAACGAATGAATTTCAAATTATATATATTAAATTATTTAATTACACTAATTCAAATTACCACTAATTAAAAATTAGATTACGGAGATTTAAGATCACAACTTCACTTATTGCTTCATTTAAGTTTACACACTTCTCGTCAATTATTTTTTATCCTGAATTGTTAACCAAGAACACTAAAGCAGATAAAACCACCTCTCGATGCATAATACCCATACTCACTTAAATCCACAGATGATAGAATTAAGCAAGACACCCTAATTAACTAATCTACTATATCTCTATGTGAATTACAATTAAAAAGATTTAAAGCACAAGTTCTCTATAAGATTACATATGGCGTAAAGGCATATCTCTATCCTAAACACGAATCATGAATTCCATCTAAGCAGAAATCACAAACACATGCTATCATAATTAGATCTAAATCAATACTTCATCTCTCGAGTTTATATAGATTATCACGGTAATTGATGGCCAATCAATTAAACAATTAAGTTCAAATCACAATAGACAATCCTTACAATAGAATATAATAATTGATAGCGAAGCATATTAAAATAAACTACACAATAAGATCCATTGTAATCTCAAACAAAGAATTAGCTCATGATTATTGAATTAAAATTAAGAATCCATAATTGAATACACATTAAAAGACAAAGATAGAAGAAGATAAGAAGATAGAATCTATTATCTGTAGATTTGAAGCTCCATCCTTGCTCCTACTTTGAATCTTCAATGATCTCCAAGTTGCTTCAATCTCCAAATCTAACAAGAACTAGTGTTTTGATCTAATCTACTCTAATCTATTGGAATCCTCTCTCTCTCTCTCTCTCTCTAATCTCTCTCTAATCCTTGTGAATCTTCTCCTTTTATAAGTCTCTTTATATGTCTTTAAGTCCTCTTAGAAGTCCTTGAGTCAATCAGATCGAAATAATCCTTCCCGGACTCAAATTTGACCAAAATTTATCTTTTCTACGCGTACCCCCGCCCCGGCGGGGGTCTAGGCTTATAAAGGGCCCGCCCCCGTGGGCTAGGGGCCTGTTTTGTAGCTGGTATGCTCACCCCGGCGGGGGTCTTGTGAAGGAAAAGCCCGCCCCGGCGGGGGGTCACTTTTTTGCTCTGACGTCTTTTGGGAAAATGGCCATAACTTTTGATTCGGGAAGAGTTACGAGGCCTTCCACCTATCAAATCGAAGATATCGACAAGATCTACAACTTTTATTCTTTAAGATTTTATAAATAACAGACGGATGAAGGTCGAAATTGGCCTGGAAGTGACTGCTATGCAAATGACCACCCAAAACAGTGACATTCGATGTCTGTTGGTACAAATGTCATAACTCTTGCATCCGAACTCCGATTGGAATGACTCAAGATGTTCCGAAAGGCTAAGAAGAAGCTCTGTAATGTAATCCAAGTTCTAAACCAAGAACATGAAATGAACATAAAAGCCCAAATGAAGTCCGGATTGCTATTCTTTGCAATTTCATACCAATTCTTTGCGATTTCAGTTCCCAAGCATATAATCTACAAAACAAACACAAAATGCATGAAAAGTAACTAAGAAATATGAGAATAAGCAACTAATTCAAGTAATAGATACCGTATAAGTAGGTATAAAACCTACTTATCACCTACCTAAGTTTATTTGTTATTTAATCGGTCGGTCGAAATATAGGGATAATATGTGGCATGTCAATTAACCCTTGTTTTGTGACAGTAAAATGGCATCTAAAAATGTTGAGATAAGTAATGGAGCACATGAGACAGTTGAGTTACCGCTGATCAATAATCAGGATAATGTGCACCAGGAAGGCTATAATCCTCCTGTAAACAACAACACCGACCAAATGACGAACGATGGTATGTTTAGGAGCTTTCTACAATTTATGCAAAACCAAACGAGAGAGACTCAAGTTCATAATACAGGTGGAAACATTGGCAACTCATGGCTGGTCACCGCTAAGCAGTTCAAGGAGCTGGGACCGCTAGAGTTTTTGGGAAAGCCAGAATCACTTAAGGCGGAGACATAGATAAAGCAGATCACCAAGATATTTGATGTCTTGGAATACTCAGAGGAGCAAAAAGTTCCCTTCGCCACCTTTATGTTACGTGAAAAAGTAGATTACTGGTGGAAATTTGTAACACGTACTCAACCTGCCGCACTAAAGATGTCTTAGGAGAAGTTCAAGAATTGTTCAACGATAAGTACTTTCTCGAAAGTATTCGTCACATGAAGGAGGTAGAATTCATCAAGCTAGAGCAAAACAATATGACCATATCGCAGTACGAGGCTAAGTTTGCCGAGTTATCCCGGTTTGTATCCCATTTGGTAGATAATGAGGAGCGAATGACGCGAATGTTTCTAAGAGGTTTGAAACCTGAAATACGTCAATACCTCATTTCTCACAAACTTTGTTTATATTTAAATGTTATGAATATGGCTCAGTTATTAGAACGTGATTATGAGTTAGCTCAACCAAAAGGCAACGACCAACAACACGATAATAATCGTACCGATGGCAACGGCCATCGGAACAATGACAACCATCATGGAGGAAATTATCATGCCAAGAATGGTAACTACTTCGGTGGTAATCATGGCCAAGATAATAGGAAAGGTGAACCAAGTGAGAACAACTTCAAGAAGAGAAGGTTCAATAATGATGGAAAGACAGCAACACTAACACCCATTTCCAAGGAAGGAGAACGACAACCGGTCGTATGTTTCGAATGCGGACATGAGGGACACATCCGTCCAAACTATACGCAGCAACCCAAAGCATGTTTCAATTGCGAAAGAGAAGGTCACCTAGCTCGATTTTGTCGTGTAGTAAAGTTAGGTCCAGCTGGGATGGTGACGCCAAAGGATGTCCCAGACAAGTCAAAACTGGTAGTTTAAGTGAGAGCATTTGTTGAGGAACCCGAACGAAGTTATCACGGGTAAGTTAATCATAAACTCTTGCGAAGTCTATATCTTATTCGATACCGGTTCTACCCACTCTTTTATTTCACCTAGTTGTGTTCAACGTTTGAACTTGACTCTGGAGAAATTAGACTTTGACTTATCTGTTAAAACTCCGTTATGAAAAACTTTCGTTACATCCACTGTTTATAAGTCTTGTTTGATTCAAATTGGCACCCTCACATTATCTGTCGATCTTATCTCTTTGAAAATACTTGCATTTGATGTGATTTTAGGGATTGACCGGTGAACTACTCATTGTGCTAAAATTGATTGTTTTCGTAAGGTTGTTAGGCTTCCTAACCAACCTGTTATGTGAATTTAAGCAACCAAACCACTAAAGTCAATCATTGTCATATCAAGCCATAAGTAAAGAGTCCCGAGCCTTTCGCTGGTGACTTCCTTATGTAGGATACACCAAAGTCAGACTTTTTGTAGGGGACACCGTGAATAACAGTGGGAAATTGATAGTTATCAATGTGACGTGCTATCCAAGTCTTGGATAAGAGTCACAACTTTGAATGATATTTCTATCATTAATTAATTTCCTGACGTATTCCCTAAAGACTTCCTTACCTACCCCTAGAGCGTGAAATCGAATTTTGTATTGACCCCAGTACAAAACCCATTTCTAAAACCCTCAAATATTTCTTCACCTAAAACGAACGTAACATGCCTTAAAGACGTTGGCTCGAGCTGTTGAAGATTACGACCATACCATTCAATATTATCGTGGAAGAGCGAACGTGGTAGCTGACGCGTTGAGTAGAAGATCATATACGGTTACGAGTGCGACGTTGTTAACACAAAAACCCATTTCGTATGACTTACAAATGATATAGATAGAGTTAAAGACTTTAGGAATCCATGTGATGATGTCAAATGTACGAGTAGAATTGACTTTAATCGATAAAGTTAAAGCCGCTCAAGTTACACACCCGGAGCTGATGAATATGAAGAAGAAGGTGCAAGAAGGCGTTATTCTAGAAGCAAGAATCGACGAACAGAGAAAATCTCAACCCTCGATTTAATTGGTCCATTTAAAATCCTCGATCGAGTAGGAACTGTGGCCTATAAACTCGCTTTACTGCCAAGTATGTCGCGTGTTCATAATGTTTTTCACGTATCGATGTTACGTAAATATGTGAACGAACCGAACCACATTATTGAATTAGAACTAGACGAGATAGCATAAGATTTAACGTATGAGGAGATAACTGTGAAAATCTTGGATAACAAGGAACATATTCTACGCTCAAAGGTTATACCTCAAGAGTTAGAATTCGAAATGAGAACAAGGTATCCTCACATGTTCGTTATACCAAGTACGTACACCAATTTTGAGGATAAAATTTCATAAGAAGGGGAGGTTGTAAGACCCCAACTTTTATGAATAAAGATGGATTTTTCTCGAAATATATTTTTGAATATTATGGTGTGGATTTAATATAATGTTATACTTGTGGGTAATATTTACAAATTTTGCAAAGTAAGCAAGTTGTTATAAAATATTTGATTGGTCGGGAAATATTCGTTTTAACATGGAATAGTCGTTACGATGACACAATCATTAGTGGACCCCACAACAGAATTACTATCGGAGTTAGAAAATGATAGAAATATCTTTTTATGAAAATAACGGCGAAAGTTTTACCGTTAACTGTTGAAATACCCGGTGATAAAAGTACAGTAATACGCTTGGTTACATAGTAGCACACGGTATTGATTATTAATGCTTACGTGAGAAGTCACTTAGTTATACTCAATTATTGCTACAATAATTGATGCATAGTATCTCACGTTATTGATTCAATTATTGTTATAATATTTTATATCATTAAATTAATAATTGAGACGACACAGTTATTCATATTATTATTTACATTATTGACGATATCTAAAAAGTTCTGTCGAGGAAAGGGGTTTGGTCACCTAATTGCGCGCCAATAGGGAGAAATCCTTATCGAAAAGCCCCCTCTTTCTTGGGAATGATCTGGTTGTTAAATATTACGAGTTATAATATTAATGATGAATAAATATTGTTAAAAATATTGTGGAAATTTTTATGAAGTATTTGTTGTAAGTTTAGCTTATTATATGGACCCCCACTTGCTCATTTTTCAAAATAATCGGTAGAAAATTATTCTGTATATATATATATATATATATATATATATATATATATATATATATATATATATATATATATATATATATATATGTGTATGAGTGTGATGTGTGTGAATGTGATGGGTGTGTGTGTGAGTGTGTTATATACGGGTGGGATAAAAAATAATGAAATAGGGGGAAAGAAAAATGGTGGGTGGTGGTGGAGTGCGTGTGTGAGAGGTAATTATATATATATATATATATATATATATATATATATATATATATATATATATATATATATATATATATTATAATAAGTTTTATTTTTTATGAAAAAATAAAATATATTATATTTTATTATGCATAGTATTTGCATAATATCAGTATAGTGCTGCATAGTAAATCATGTGACTTTGAAAATTAAAAAGTTGTCCGTGAATTGAATTCATCTGAATTCTTCTGTGTACCCGTGATTTCTAAATTCAAATAGTATCATGTCATTCTCCTATAAATAGGATGCTCAGTTAGAAAAGAAAATCACATCAGAATCAGAGAATTCTTCTTATGTAATATTGAGCGTATTTCTTTAGAGTTTAAGGAAGCTTTGAGTTTAAAAAATAGTGCAAGTTTTTTTCAAGAATATATCCGCTATACCAGTCGGAATTGCTCTCTTTTTGAGGTAAGGGGTATTATTTATTTCATATTCGCTTACGATATTATTTTTCGTATTCGTAAGAAATTTTATTTCGTTCAATATTCGCAAGAAATATTATCTTTGTTTAATATTCGTAAGGAATATTATCTTCGTTTAATATTCGTAAGGAATATTATTTTCGTTCAATATTCGTAAGGGATATTATTTTTGTTCAATATTCGTAAGAAATAATATTTTCTTCCATACTCTGTAGTATGTAAGTAATATTATTTCGTTTTAGATTTCGAATTCTACACTCATTTTGTTAAAGTATTGCTTCTATACTCCTTGAAATTAGTAGAATATCCTTAAAATTTGCGATTCATCTAGTATCATTTCACAAGGATATTTTTCTGAACATTCTTGTTCATTTTTAAGCTTTTCATGCCGGAGTACTATTCATAGGTACTATTCATTTATACGGAACTATTCATACGTACAACATTATTCATACGTACGGTACTATTCATACGTACGGGTACTATTCACAAAGTACTATTCACCCGAAGTACTGTTCATGATAAAAATTGATTTTTTTTTCTATCTAAATCATTTTTGATACAATATTATTCTTAAATTTTACTCCACAAAGCAGTATCATGTTGACAATTTAGATATTCTTGAATTATGGATAAATTAAATTATAAAATATTTAAAATTTATCTTTGCTCTCATTTAATTGAATTCTTATATCATTATCATCATCCTCATTCTTTTATTGTGATAAAAGTCATCTTTGGCCCGTAGTGCATAGATGGACTGTTGATTGGTATGATTATGATCAGGGATTATTTGGTGTAATCATGACCTGTAATGTTACAAATGATGTGGTAAAAGTTCTCATTGGCCCGTAGTGCATTGGTGGATAGTTGTTGGTATGATCATGACCATGCGTTCTTTTCGGCTAAGGATACAAAGATGAATTATTGTTTGACATGTTCATGACCATTAGTAAAAACACGAATATCCTTGGCCCGTAGTGCATGACTAATTCGTGGTTGTGATACTAATGAATGTATTTGGCCTGTAGTACATGGATAATTCAGTGATGTAGATTATTTATTAAGCTGAGTTTCAGAGATAAAATTAATGATAAACTTTTAAATCATAGAAGATAGTAGATATCATGCTCTACTTGACTCTTCTAATGGATTGCTTATTCCGCTGCAATTGTTGATCTAAAACTTGTTGTCTATTGTATTCTATCAGTGGTTATACTCTTGGAGGCTAACGATAATTTATTCTGCATTATCTTAATCATAATATTTCTTACTAGGCTAGTTGAGCTCATCATTTTCTTTCACTGTTCTCTTTAGAAAATGAGAAAATAGTTGGGACTAGTCTGGGAATGAATTGACGGTCCAGATGGTTGTTTTAGTAGTCCTTACTATTCTATCAAATAATGTGATAATAATTATAATGAGATTGAATTTGAGTTTGGATATTGTCTAGAAGAAAATATTCGTGTTAAAACTCTCAGCTATATTTTGTCATATTTTACACGACAATTATATAATTAAGTTATAATTGTATTCTGTACCATGTATTTGGCGACTCAGAATGGGTGATGTATACCTATTTTAGGGCGTCATAATATATATATGTGACGCTCCCAAAATAGGTATACATCACCTATCTTGAGTCGCCAAATACATGGTACAAAATTCAAATACAACTTAATAAAACAACTGTCGTGTAAAATACGACAAAACATAAACTGAGAGTTTTAATACGAATATTGTCTTCTAAACAGTATTCAACTCAAAAGGAGTCCTCAATATATTTATTATCACACTATTTCATAGAATAGTGAGGACTACAAATGCTATCATCTGGACCGTCACTCCATTCCCCGACTAGTCCCGGCTACGTTCCCATTTCCTGAAGAGAACAATGAAAGCAAAAGGGTGAGCTCAACTAGCCCAGTAAGAAATATTATGACTAAGATAATGTAGAATAATTTATCGTTAGCCTTCAACAGTGTTAAACTGATAAAATATAACAAACATCAAGTTTAACTGCAGCGGAACAAGCAATCCATTAGAAGAGTCAAGTAGAGAATAAAATCTACTATCTTCTATGATTTAAAAGGTTTTCATCACTTTTATCGCTGAGACTCAGCTTAATAAATAATCCACATCATCCCTGCACTACGACCAATGATATTCATTAGTATCACGACCACAAATTATCCATGCACTACGGGTCAAAGATATTCGTGTATTCATCAATGGTCATGATTATGCCAACAACATTCCATCAATGCACTACGGGCCAATGAGGACTTTTACCACATCATTTGTAACATTACGGTCATGATTGTACCGAATAATCCCTGGTCATAATCATACCAAGTCCATCTATGCACTACAGGCCACAGATGACTTTCAACATAATATAAACATGAGGATGATGACAATGATATAAGAATTCAATAAAACAAGTTTAAGGATAAATTTTTAAAGATTTATAATTTAATTTATCCAGAAATCAATAACGTCCAAATTGTCAACATGATACTATTTTGTGGAGTAAAATTCAAGAATAATATTGTACCAAAAATAATTTAGACCAAAAATGAATCAAATTTTTATAATGAATAGTACCCCAGGTGAATAGTGTCCCGTGAATAGTAATTTGGGAATAGTAACCCCGTGAATAGTACTCCGACATGAAAAAGTTAAAAACTTATCAAGAATGTTCAGAATAATATTTTCATGAAAAGATACTGGATGAAACGCAAATATCAAGGATATTCTAATAATTTCATGGAGTATAGAAGCCAAAATTTTAACAAAATGAGTGTAAAATTAGAAATCTAAAATGAAATAATATTACTTACATACTACAGAGTATAGAAGAAAATATTATTTAATACAAATACTGAACAAAAATAATATTCCTTACATTAAAAAGAAGAGTATTCCAACTGGTATAAGCGGGGATATTCTTGAAGAAAATTTTTACTATTTTCTACGCTCAAAGCTAGAACTCTAAAGAAATACGCTCAATATTATAGAAGAAGAATTCTCTGATTCTGATGTGATTTTCAATTTTATCTTAAGCGCCTATTTATAGAAAAATGTTAGAACGTCATAGGAGGCTAAATAATAAAATATTATTATTATTATTTTCTACGCATGCCAAGACCAAGCTTAGCATGCCTTCTTTGAACAAAAAAAATAGCAGCCCACATGTTTTCAAAAAAATAAAAATGGGTCCCACCCAATTTTAATAAAAATATTTTAATTTCCAAAAATTCAATAGTTCATAAAAATAGCCCTCTTATCAGAAAAATATAAATTTTATGTCCATTCCATACGAAATCGAATTCTCTACAACTTTGTAGCTTTAAGTTTTTTCAAATTTCAAACCGAAAATATCTGAAATCCACAAACGGATGATTTTAATTATCTCATAAAATTTATAACAAATCATACGTTAATTTTTAACGGTTCAAAATTTGTGGACATATACTCAACTTATATATGTATAACATATCCATAAATCACAACGATCCAACGGTCGAATCAAAATTATAACTCACGCAATAGAACTTTAAGAATACCGATTTGATTTTTAATACCTCCATTCCGACAAAACACCTCAACATTAATTCCTTCATTTATATCCACCAAAAAATTTATATTTTCTAATCATATAAATCAATAATTAATTATTCATAAATAATATTATAGAATCACAATTATGACAATCAGGCCGTTCCCAAAAAAGAGGGGGCTTTCCAATAAGGATTTCTTATTACTGACGCGCAATTAGGTGACCAAACCTCTCATTGACAGAACTTTCTAGACATTGTCAATAATGCTATTTAATAATATTATTCAAATAATATGAATTATTGATTTGATAATGAAAAATACTATGCAGTGACAATTATTGAAACAACAATAATATAAAATATCAATGTAGCAATTATTGAATCAATAAAATAAAATATTGAACAGTAATTACTGTAACAATTATTAAGTAGTGCCTTCTTACGTAAGAATCAATAATTTAAAAATATTGTGCAATACCGTGTGCTACTGTGCAACCCCGCATATTACTATATTTTAACCACCGGGTATTCTAACAGTTAACAGTAAAACTTTCGCCGTTATTTTATAAAAAGATATTTTTGTTGTTTTCTCAATCCGACAATAATTTTGTTGTGGGGTTCACCAATGATTGTGCTGTCGTATGAATATTCCCTGTTAAAACGAATATTCCCCGACCAATCGAATATTATATAACAATTTGCGTACTTTGCAAAATTTATAAATATTACCCACAACTATAACATTATATCAAATTCACTCTATAATATTCAAAAATGATATTTATAGAAAATTCATCTTAATTCATAAAAGTTGGGGTCTTACAATAAATATATATATATATATATATATATATATATATATATATATATATATTTGCATATTATCATCATTAAAATTATAAAATATAAAAACCAACATTCTCCCCCTTTTGACGATGACAATATATAATGTCATTTAATTTATTCCTGATAACTGGATTTTATACCCACGAATTTGTTCTTAATTCAAGCTTATTTGGTGTTAATTCCTTATTTTTATTGTTTGTTTTTACTTGTTTAGCTTTGTTTTGTGTTTAGGTTTGGTGGTGTGGCAAGTGATCAAAAAGGATGCAATTGTGGCAAAAACGTAGCAAGTTTGGAGCTTCTCAAGATCACCTAGCAGAAGCCTACCCCCACCGGGGCAGGCCTTTTTATGTTTTACACCCCCGCCGGGGCAGGGGGTCTCAAACCCAGAAGACAGTGTGTATGCCCGCTGGGGCAGGCCCTTTTCAAGCTAATACCCCCGCCTGGGCGGGGGGTACGGGACAGAGAAGTCTCCTAGTTGTTCTATAATGTTGCAAATGTGGAGTTTGAGTGATGGAAATGGATTGGGATTCATATTGGCATGGAATTGTAATCAGATGTTGTGTCTAATCATTTTAATTAACAACAAGGAACAATATCAAGGCATACAACACAAGGGGAATTAACAGAGCAAGGAGACAGATTTTTTGGGCAAGCATTGGAGTGAAGAGAATTGAAGAATTTTCGTAACAATTACAGATTAAGGCTAAAGTGAAGGGTGTTCTGAATTCTCTTTCTCTCTAGCTTATATTTGTAATTGGAAGGATGATATATTTAATTTATTCAGTTTTTAAATTCATGATGATGAAGTAAGTATTTTTTTAGGCTTATAACGGATCTTTAAGTGGAACAATGGTTATGTAATATTTGATTTTTAGTTTAATAAGCTATTCATCGGTTTATCTATATTAATTTATGCTTGAATTTATGAATTGCCTGATCAACAGTTCTTGGTGGACTTGTATGGTTTCGAGAGAGGAAGTACGAGTCTATACTTAGTTAATATAGCATGTGTTCTTGAATTTTGTAAATGAACAGAATCTTGATGAATGTTAGGGTAGAGATATGCTTGACATCGCATGTAATCCGATAAAGAACATGAACTTAAACCTTCTTTAACTTTAATTCTCATAGAGATATAGTGAGTTAGTTGATTAAGGTGTTTAACTTGATTTTATCTAATTTGTGGATTTGAGTTAATACGGTATTAGTGTATCGAGAGGTGGCTAGTTCTACTTATGTTCTTGACTAATAAACTAGGATAGTAAATTAAACTAGAATAAAGGATAATAATCAGAGTGATGCTTAGGGTGAAGTCGTAAGCCTAATTGTAACAACCCGATATTTTCTATTAAATTAAATCAGAAATTTTGCGTATAATTTTTTTATTATTATTATTTTAAGGATGAGGATTAGTACAAGATAATGTGTATATGTAATTATGTAATAAATAAAAATATATTTATTACATGAATGTTTACAAATAATTTTATTTTAGAATTATTGACTATTATAAAGTTTATTCTTTTAATAATTAATTTTATAGCAAGAATGTTTTTATTAATTATTTTCTATGAAAATATGGTTATATATTATTTAAATAATATATGAAATGATTTTTAGAATGATTATAATAATTATTTATTTTATTATACGAATTTATGCTAGTCTAATTAAGTTAATTATTTTTACTTAATTAATAATGTTATATATGAAGAATAAATCAGATATGGAATCCAAACCCTAATTTTAGATTTTTATCAATGGATAAAAATAATAATATAATAATATTATATTTTGATTTTTCAGTGCTATAAATATGTACTGTATGTGTGTGGGCTGATAATGTCGGTCGAATTATGTGTATAATGTCAAAACCCTAGTATTACTGTTAAACCCTAATTTTGAAGTCATATTAGACTTTAAAATCTGTTAAGATACTGTGTTATGTGGTGTATGATGTGTATTATGAATATTTGATGCTAATTAGGAAAAACCCTAAATATAGGAGACATTAATTGTAAATTAAAACCCTAATTTCTTGAATTAGAAAGCCTAAATAATATTTAGCTAATTGCTAAACGGAAAAACCTAATTTAAAACTCAAGTTGAGTTCGACACTGTAGATAACTGTGATATAGGATGTATGTTATGTATTATATAATTTTATATTGATTAGGTAAACCCTAATTAATAATTAGAAATATAAATTTTTAGAAACCCTAATATTTATTTTATAAACCCTAATCCGTGATTTTGACCCTAATTGCTTAATTAGCGATTTTAATTAGGAAATGTTAATCCTAATTACCAAAATTTAAGTTATGATTAAGAAAATTTAATATAATTAGAAAATTCTAATTATAAGTTAGAAATATTAAAATTTCTATTTTTAAAACCTAATTTGGAAATTCTAAAATCAAATTTTTCCAAACCCTAAACCCTAAGGGTTTTTTAAACCCTTGCCCCTAGATTGCTCAAACCCTAAACCCTAAGGGTTTGTAATAAATGAAAATTCTAGAAATAAAAGGAAATGACTAAAATGCCCTTTTGTGCATTATTTAGTGTAACTTGTAAATCTAGAAATTTGTGGTTGGTGACCAAACCCTACCCACTCCTTGACTTAATAAATCTCAGCATTTCAGCTCTATTTGACAGCTAGATCAGATTTTATATTGCATTGCATTGCTAGATAAATAGATTGAGAGAGAGAGAAATTATCTACTTTATTTCTCATTCTCTCCAAGAGCTTCTCTCTCCTCAAATTTCGAAATCTAGAGTGAGAGAGAGTGATAAACAAAGTTAACATCAGTTCATATCAAGCCTATAACAGATCAACAAGGTCAGATTCAAAGATCAAGCTTTAAAGGTATAAGAACCCTAATTTAGAAAATCTTATGATTTGTTGTTAGATGTTGTAATTGATTTGTTAGATATGTGTTAGAGGGTGTCTATAAGTGATCTGGGTTGTTGGATCATGGATCCATAATACTTAGATGCACGAAATCAGCCTTTTCAAAAAAATCTGGAAAAATTTTGAAACATGGTCTGACAAGTAATGTCGGAGGCCGTAGATCTTATTATGTTCATGATTTATAATGTTTTATGTGTTAGATCTATAGTTGGATATGTGGTATGTAACTTGGAAGTGGATTTATAGTTGTTTGAAGTCTAGACTGCAAGTTATGATCGGTCAAATTCCGTTGACCGAGGTTGACCGGTCAAAAATCTGGGCAACCCAGAAATTAAAATATCCGTCTGACAAGATTTTTAACATTCTTGATCTGTCAAGTTTTTAATGTAATGATTTTTTGTTGTAACAAACTTATAGCCTGGTATATGTAGTTTGAAATTATGTCCTTAGATTCCTCTAGTAATCAACAGATCGGGCGTGGCAGTTGGTCAAACAAGGCATGTCGAACATGTTTACCGTTTCTGGGAATTTCCAGAAAACTCTAAGCACATCTGTCTGACAACCTTTGACCGGGTTGGATTTGGAAATTTCGATGTTTTTGGACTGCGTTAATGGTATATAAATGTTTTATGGCATGAGCACTATAGGTTTAAACCTTTATAACACCAATAAAGTGATCCGAACCTAACTTAAAATGATCAAAAAGGTGCATAGTCGATCTGCTGGGTTTCAGGTGAAACCCAGGAAAGGCCTGACAATGATTTTGAATGCCCAGAATATCTTGTTGTGTTGTTGTTTGAGATAATTGTTGATTAGTTCGTGTAGTGTTACATAAACACTATACGATCAATCTTTAACCTAGCCCAGAAACACAATAGGCTAAGATTTATATCTGGTTAAACAAGGTAGCATGAACTCTGACATGAGTTTCTGAAAATTGGCCAAGAACACCAAGAACACATTCAGCGACGCTTTTTGTCGCCTAATGTCCCTTTAGCGACGGTTTTGAATTTATTTAATTTCAGATTTTTCGAAAATTAATTAAAAATAGAAATAAATAGATTTTAATTATTAAAAATAGTTAGAAAATTCTGAAATTTATTTTAAATTCTGAAAATTAGTTTTTAATTATTTTAAATATATTTCATAAATATTTAATATTTTTGAAATATTAAAAGTATTTAATTTATTTAATTATAATATTAAATAAATTATTTAAAAATAATTTTAATACATGAAAAATCATTTAAAATTATATTATGGTATAAGAAAATAATTTAAGTTATTTTTAATAACTTTTAATATTTTGTGATGAAATTTCATTAATTAACTAATATTAATGGTAATTAAGTTATTTGATAAATGTATTAAATAAATTATAAAAAATAGAATTAATGATATAAAAATTATAGAAAAATGATTTAAAGGTTATTTAAGTTATAAAAAAAATGACTTTTGATATTTTGTCATGAAAAATATTAATATTTTCATATTAAATGATATTAAATTTATTTAATACTTATATTAAATAAATTAGTGTAAAAATGATTTTAATATTAGAAAAATCATTTTAAATAAAAATAAATAGTTTTAAAATATTTTACGTTATAAAATATAACTTCAATATTTAAAGTTAAATTTTATTAATAAATTATTATTAATGATATTAAAGTTATTTAATAATTATATTAAATAAATTAGTTTAAAAATGATTTTAATATTAGGAAAATCATTTTAAATGAAAATAAAGTGTTTAAAGATATTTTAAGTTATAAAATATAACTTTTAATATTTAAAGGATAATTTCATTAATAAATGATATTAATTTAATTTTAAATGATATTAGATTTATTTAATGATTATATTAAATAAATAGTTTTAAAATAGTTTTATTGATTTAAAAATTATTTAAAAATGATATAAATGAGTTAAAAATATTTCAAGTTATAATTAATGACTTTTAATATTTTGATAAATAATACATGAATACTTTAATATTAATAATAATTATTTAAAAATGATTTTAATTCTTTTAAAAATCATTTAAGTGTAATATTAATACTTTAAAAGTATTTTAAGTTATTATAAATAACCTTAACATTTTGGCAATGGTTTCATTAATAGTTTAATATTAATTAAATATTAATGATATTAGAATTGTGTAATATTTAAATCATTTAGTAATGATTCTGGTGTTTGAAAATTCATAATTTATTATAATAAATGTTTAAAAATTATTATAAGTCATTTAAAAATAATATGACCGATACTTACAGATATTGAACTGCAAGTTAGAGTCTTAGACTCGATAATTACCCGATAAAGTCGTCGGTACACCGACATGTTTCAGAAATTGATCTGGACTAGTATAAGTTGTCTGTATATGTGTTTGTTTGTGATTCAATGACTGTTGAATATGTGTGACAATGTGATTATGTTACGTAATGACTGCAATAAGCAGTGCTATGTGTTATAGTATGTTGTTCTAATCAGTAAAATGATTTTATGAATGATAGGTTGTGATATAAAAGATAAAACTAAGTTGTGTATTGTAAGCAGCAGACCAGGCAAGTATCTTACATTTGCATTTCCTTTATGCAATGGACATGAGTAAGAAGTTTTAGAATTATATTATTATTATGCTATATTATTAACCCTATTGTGATATATTCTATATCCGATCATTGTTTATCAACATGTTAGTATATGGTAATTCAGATATATATATTCTGTTTGTAAATTTCTAAATATGGTTATACAAGTGTCCCCACTTGGATAATCATTGTATTTAATCACATGTTGATATATATATATATATATATATATATATATATATATATATATAAAGCCGTCTAAGCTATTTAACCAGCTAGACACAGATATATAAATATCGTTGAATATGATAAAACTTCTTTGTATCCAATCAAATTGTTTTGGTTCGGATTCCAGACTAGTATGAACATCCCGATCGAGGGAAAACTTTTATGCGCCCAAGGCGGACAGAGTGAACGATCACATCGTTCTTGCAATGTAGTATTGATCAATACAGGGCCCATGGGATGTACACCCTCGTGCCCGTAAGTTATGACGGTTTACGGATGAAGTTCTGCTAAACCTATTCAAAAATTTAAAATAATGTTCATAGTATGTCAACTAAACCCCATATATAGTCATTACGTAGTTTCAAAAATTTGAGATAGAATTGTTATGTTAGTATTATCGATTCAATTTACTTCACAACTATAAATTCGTTGTAGAAGTGATGTATAAAGAAAATATTTAATTCTTTCAGCTAATTATATTTATAATTGTTATTACTTGCTGGGCACTCAAATGCTCACCCTTGCTTAATTTAAATATTTTCAGCTAAGTGTGAAAAGCTAGATGGTTCGGCCAAGAATAAGTGAAAAGGAAAGCAAACAGAATCTGTTTAGTGGTATCTTTTGTAATAGTTAGACTGTGTTAATATAATGATATGTATTGTATATCATGTAAAGAATTATAGTAAAGGTTGCGTACTTGGGATTAGACTCTGATAAATGTAAGATAAGTTTGATATTTATGTTATTGTTATTATTATTAGTATTATTCTGCTCATAGAAATGGTATCGTAAAGCACCAAGTTCGGGTTTTATGTACCTGAATTTGGGGGCGTTACATCATGTTATCAGAGCTTTAGGGTTAGAAACCTTAGGTAGGGTAGACCTTAGGCTATAACCTTAGAACAGAGAGAAACGTTAAAAATACAAATAACTCATATAGAGTTTAAAATGAGATGAATTGATTAAGTTCATCGATAAATAAAATAAAAGATAACTTATATAAAACAATTATTGGTTGTGTATACTTTGTGATAATCAGGATAATTTAAGTGTGAAGATGTCAGATAGAAAAGAATTAGAATACCCTCAGATTGTAAAGAAGGAGCCAACCTCCATAACTGGGCCGATGTTAAAGCCAATTTCTGAAATAGAGGCTCACATTGAAAGCTACCTCAAAGAGGTGGTTATTTTGAAAAGTATAATACCGGACCCTGAAACGATAGTATAACTGATAGGTAAATTATAGTTAAAGAATATGTGGTCAATGTCGAGTTCTTAAACTCATATGTTTGTGGTGAGCTCTTAAACTCATAATGTATGGTGAGTTGGACGAATTAGGTGTAGTTAGGTGTGAATAGATTATTGAGGATAATGGGAATAGACAGATTGCTAAGCAATTAATCCTTAGTGGAGGCGTAAGAAATAAGTAGTAATAGTATTACTTGAAAAGGTATGATTATATGTTATGTATATGATAGGTATATTTGTATAAGGTAATGTTTTTCAAATTTTGTATAAGTGTGTAAGACCCCAACTTATTAATGAATAAAATCAAATTTTCTCTAAATATTATTGTGAATAATAAGGTGTTAATTTGATATAATACTTTGGTTATGGGTGAAATGTGCAAATTTTGCAAAATAAGCAAGTGGTTATAAAATATTTATTTTTGGTCGGTGAATATTCAGTTGGTCGTGGAATATTCTTGCTGTCGGGGAATATTCGTACGACGACGCAGCCTTGTGTGGGCCCCATAACGGAAAGCGATTGGATGAAGAAAACGACAAGTATAAGTTGTTGTTACCGTTAATACTGTTGGAATACCCGGTGGTTAAAATACAGTAGCACACGGTATTGCACCAATTATTGATTCTTACGTAAGAAGGCACTACTCAATAATTGTTACAGTAGTTATTATTCAATATTTTATTTTATTGATTCAATAATTGCTGCGTTGATATTTTATATTATTGTTGTTTCAATAATTGTTGCTGCACAGTATTTTCATTTATCAGATCAATAATTCATATTATTTGAATAATATTACTAGATAACATTATTGGCAATGTCTAGAAAGTTCTGTCTAAGGAGAGGTTTGGTCATCTAATTGCGCGCCAGTAAGGAGAAATCCTTATTGGAAAGCCCCCTCTTTCCTGGGAACGGCCTGGTTGTCATAAATGTGATTCTGTAATATTATTTGTGAATAATTAATTATTGATTCATATGATAAGGAAATATTTATTTTATGTGGATATAAATGAGGGGTATATTTTTGTGGTTAAAAATGAAGGAGTTAATGTTGAGGTTTTTGTCAGTATTTTTGTAGGAATGGAGGTATTAAAAATCAGGGTTTTTGAGATAGTTTGCGGGGGTTATAATTTTTAATCCGACCGTTGGATTGTGGTAATTTTTGGATATGTTATACATATATAAGTTGAGTATATGTCCACAAATTTTGAACCGTTAAAAATGAACGTATGATTTATTACGAATTTTACAAGATGACTGGTTCAGAAATTGTTGAATTTTCGGAGTTTATCATTTTGGTGGAAAATTCTAGAATTGATGGGCCCCACTTGTGGTTGGTGAAGAAATGTGCTGAATTATATTTCAAATGTGGTGGGTGGGAATAGTAGCAGGTAAAGCCATCAGGTTGCAGGTCAAACCTACCAAAATTTTCCTATAAATAGAGGGCTAAGTTAGAATTGAAAATCACACCAGAAACAAGTTTTCTCTCTTTCTCTCTCTAGATTATTGAGTGTATTTTGTGAGTATTTAGATACTTTGAGAGTTTCTATTCATCAGACCAAGTTTCTTTCAGCCTTATACCGGTATTCCGACCAGAAGTACTGATATTTTGAGGTAAGGGATATTATTTTCTTCTTAAATGATATTATTTTCTTCAATATCATTATGCTGAAATATTGATATGAGTTTTTATCAAATTTGGAACTTTTTGTGTCGGGGGTTACTATTCACGTATACGGCACTATTCACGAATACAGCACTATTCACGAATACGGCACTATTCACCGAAAAATAAAATTTTCTCTTTTTGTCCAAGATGTCTATTATGGTTACTATCTTTGATTGTATCCATATTTTGATCTTTATTTTTGAATTCTGCTTCACAATTGATTATTATGAAGTATTATTGATCTTGGATAAACTGTTATACGAATCCCTACTATTTGTCCTTCTGTCTCATTGGATTCGTTCTCTTTAAGATATTTTTCATCATCCTCAGTCCTAAATGATGATATTAATGAATATCTTTGGCCTGTAGTGCAAAGATGTATGATTACTTGATGAATATCTTTGGCCTGTAGTGCAAAGATGAACAGGTGTTGAGATGAACATGACTGACAGGTGATACAAATGAATATCTTTGGCCTGTAGTGCAAAGATGAATATTTGGATAAAGATGATTATTAATTGATGTTACAGGGATAAAATATTGATGATGGACTTTTAAATCTTAGAAGATAGTAGAATTCTTTCTCTACTTGACTCTTCTAATGGTTTGCTGTTTCCGCTGCAGTTGTTGATCTAAAACTTGTTGTCGATTATATTTTATCAGATTTTTCCCTGTTGAAGACTAACGATAATTTGTTGTATATTATCTTAGTCATAATATTCTTTACTGGGCTAGTTGAGCTCACCCTTTTCCTTTTTGTTCCATTTTTCTTCTCAGGAGGTGAAAACATAGCAGGATCTAGTCGGGGTATGGAGTGATGGTTCTAAAAAGATGTTTTAGCAGTCCTCACTATTTCTGTAAAATAGTGTTTGAATAATTGTAATGAGGATTTATTTGAGTGTGGATATTGTCTAGAAGACAATATTTGTATTTAAACTCACAGTATGTGTTGTCGTATTTTGCACGACATTTGTATTATTGAAGTTGTAGTTTGCTTTCTGTACCATGTATTTGGCGACTCAGAATGGGTGTTGTATACCTATTTTGGGGGCGTCACAAAGTGTGTCAGCGATTCCCGACTTTTGAGTCACAAAGGGATAGCGGATGATTAAAGCAATATGTGCTAAGTATGTCAAGTGTTATGAATATGAGTCTATAATGGATTAATGAAATAAGTTGGTATAAAGATAGTAGATATTTATCTGTATACTGGTTACTACAGTAAACCAAATTTTCAAAATCTAATATTTTGAGTACATGATTATTCGAATAGAAAGTTTTGTGTTATATGATTATACGTATATGATAAGGCTTAGAATAAAGAATAAATAGTGATAATGCTGACAAGGAGACGAAAATGAAATACACGGACAGAAGAACCTGTCAACAAAGCTGGAAGACAACCAGACCCGATACAGAATTTTGCGAATATGGACGATCAAGCTATGAAGAACGGAATACCAGTCGCTGGAAGATCAGTCAGATAATCGATCGATGAACGTCAAAGACTTCAAGGCGATCGTACTGTCAAGATTTAGAGGATTACCTGACCCTGTTGTCGTGTTTGGGACATTTAGGATAACGAAGGGACTAAAGATAGTTTTGTCACCTATACGATAAAAGGAAAAGAGATAAAGGAAAAGTTTGTGTGTAGCATGTGAGGACAGGAGGGATATATTTCTCCTAACTGCCCCAATCCAAGAATGTGTAGTAGGTGTGTTATGTGCGAATCAATGGAGCATAAGGTGAAAGACTGTTCAAGAAGGAGAAGGGAAACAAGGAATGCGAATACGGGAAAAGGCAGCAATACATTGGCGACGACGGGACCAACATCAACAATCAAACCAACGAAATCAACCGCAAGCATCTTCAACATGACCGTTCAAGAAACTGTAGCAGCCGGGGATGCAACTCCAGGTATTATTCAAACCCATTTTATTTTCTTATATATTATTTTCTTATAAATATAGTAAGTTATTTTATAGGTTATTTTTGAAGGAGGAATTTGAGTTCTATTAGAAATCAAATTTCCGTTTAATCAGAAAGACAAGTTTTGTGTGAATAGTTAAAGATCAGTTCGATCAATTTTGATCGAGATCTACTCGCAATGATTGTATATGATATGTACCCTGGTATGTATAAGTTTTTAAAACGGTGATTCCAGGGACGAAATCTTTATAAGGGAGGGTGAATGTAACAACCCGATATTTTCTATAAAATTAAATCAAAAATTTTGCGTATAATTTTTTTTTTATTATTATTATTTTAAGGATGAGGATTTGTACAAGATAATGTGTGTATGTAATTATGTAATAAATAAAAATATATTTATTACATGAATGTTTACAAATAATTTTATTTTAGAATTATTGACTATTATAAAGTTTATTCTTTTAATAATTAATTTTATAGCAAGAATGTTTTTATTAATTATTTTCTATGAAAATATGTTTATATATTATTTAAATAATATATGAAATGATTTTTAGAATGATTATAATAATTATTTATTTTATTATATGAATTTATGCTAGTCTAATTAAGTTAATTATTTTAACTTAATTAATAATGTTTTATATGTAGAATAAATCAGATATGGAATCCAAATCCTAATTTTGGGTTTTTATCAATGGATAAGAATAATAATATAATAATATTATATTTTGATTTTTCAGTGCTATAAATATGTACTGTATATGTGTGGGCTGATAATGTCGGTCGAATTATGTGTATAATGTCAAAACCCTAGTATTACTGTTAAACCCTAATTTTGAAGTCATATTAGACTTTAAAATCTGTTAAGATACTGTGTTATGTGGTGTATGATGTGTATTATGAATATTTGATGCTAATTAGGAAAAACCCTAAATATAGGAGACATTAATGGTAAATTAAAACCCTAATTTCTTGAATTAGAAATCCTAAATAATATTTAGCTAATTGCTAAACGGAAAAACCTAATTTAAAACTCAAGTTGAGTTCGACACTGTAGATAACTGTGATATAGGATGTATGTTATGTATTATCTAATTTTATATTGATTAGGTAAACCCTAATTAATAATTAGAAATATAAATTTCTAAAAACCCTAATATTTATTTTATAAACCCTAATCCGTGATTTTGACCCTAATTGCTTAATTAGCGATTTTAATTAGGAAATGTTAATCGTAATTACCAAAATTTAAGTTATGATTAAGAAAATTTAATATAATTAGAAAATTCTAATTATAAGTTAGAAATATTAAAATTTTTATTTTTAAAACCTAATTTGGAAATCCTAAAATCAAATTTTTCCAAATCCTAAACCCTAAGGGTTTTTTAAACCCTAGCCCCTAGATTGCTCAAACCCTAAACCCTAAGAGTTTACAACAAATGAAAATTCTAGAAATAAAAAGAAATGACTAAAATGCCCTTTTGTGCATTATTAAGTGTAACTTGTAAATCTAGAAATTTGTGGTTAGTGACCAAACCCTACCCACTCCTTGACTTAATAAATCTCAGCATTTCAGTTCTATTTGACAGCTTGATCAGATTTTATATTGCATTGCATTGCTAGATAAATAGATTGAGAGAGAGAAATTATCTACTTTATTTCTCATTCTCTCCAAGAGCTTCTCTCTCCTCAAATTTTGAAATCTAGAGTGAGAGAGAGAGTGATAAACAAAGTTAACATCAGTTCATATCAAGCCTATAACAGATCAACAAGGTCAGATTCAAAGATCAAGCTTTAAAGGTATAAGAACCCTAATTTAGAAAATATTATGATTTGTTGTTAGATGTTGTAATTGATTTGTTAGATATGTGTTAGAGGGTGTCTATAAGTGATCTGGGTTGTTGGATCATGGATCCATAATACTTAGATGCACGAAATCAGCCTTTTTAAAAAAATTTGGAAAAATTTTGAAACATGGTCTGACAAGTAATGTCGGAGGCCGTAGATCTTATTATGTTCATGATTTATAATGTTTTTATGTGTTAGATCTATAGTTGGATATGTGGTCTGTAACCTAGAAGTGGATTTATAGTTGTTTGAAGTTTAGATTGCAAGTTATGATCGGTCAAATTCCGTTGACTGAGGTTGACCGGTCAAAAATCTGGGCAACCCAGAAATTAAAATATCCGTCTGACAAGATTTTTAACCTTCTTGATTTGTCAAGTTTTTAATGTAATGATGTTTTTGTTGTAACAGACTTATAGCCTGGTATATGTAGTTTGAAATTATGTCCTTAGATTCCATTAGTAATCAACAGATCGGGCGTGGCAGTTGGTCAAACAAGGCATGTCGAACATGTTTACCGTTTCTGGGAATTTCCAGAAAACTCTAAGCACATCTGTCTGACAACCTTTGATCGGGTTGGATTTGGAAAATTTGATGTTTTTGGACTGCGTTAATGGTATATAAATGTTTTATGGCATGAGCACTATAAGTTTAAACCTTTATAACACCAATAAAGTGATCTGAACCTAACTTAAAATGATCAAAAAGGTGCCTAGTCGATCTGCTGGGTTTCAGGTGAAACCCAGGAAAGGCCTGACAATGATTTTGAATGCCCAGAATATCTTGTTGTGTTGTTGTTTGAGATAATTGTTGATTGGTTCGTGTAGTGTTACATAAACACTATACGATCAATCTTTAACCTAGTCCAGAAACACAATAGGCTAAGATTTATATCTGGTCAAACAAGGTAGCATGAACTCTGACATGAGTTTCTAGAAATTGGCCAAGAACACATTCAGCGACGCTTTTTGTCGCCTAATGTCCCTTTAGCGACGGTTTTGAATTTATTTAATTTCAGATTTTTCGAAAATTAATTAAAAATAGAAATAAATAGATTTTAATTATTAAAAATACTTAGAAAATTCTGAAATTTTATTTTAAATTCTGAAAATTAGTTTTTAATTATTTTAAATATATTTCATGAATATTTAATATTTTTGGAATATTAAAAGTATTTAATTTATTTAATTATAATATTAAATATATTATTTTAAAATAATTTTAATACATGAAAAATCATTTAAAATTATATTATGGTATAAGAAAATAATTTAAGTTATTTTTAATAACTTTTATTATTTTGTGATGAAATTTCATTAATTAATTAATATTAATGGTAATTAAGTTATTTGATAAATGTATTAAATAAATTATGAAAAATAGAATTAATGATATAAAAATTATAGAAAAATGATTTAAAGGTTATTTATGTTATAAAAAAATGACTTTTGATATTTTATCATGAAAAATATTAATATTTTAATATTAAATGATATTAAATTTATTTAATACTTATATTAAATAAATTAGTTTAAAAATAATTTTAATATTAGAAAAATTATTTTAAATGAAAATAAATAGTTTAAAAATATTTTAAGTTATAAAATATAACTTTCAATATTTAAAGTTAAATTTTATTAATTAATTATTATGAATGATATTAAAGTTATTTAATAATTAGTTTAAATGAATTAGTTTAAAAATAATTTTAATATTAGGAAAATTATTTTAAATGAAAATAAAGTGTTTAAAGATATTTTAAGTTATAAAATATAACTTTTAATATTTAAAGGATAATTTTATTAATAAATGATATTAATTTAATTTTAAATGATATTAGATTTATTTAATGATTATATTAAATAAATAGTTTTAAAATGATTTTATTGATTTAAAAATTATTTAAAAATGATATAAATGAATTAAAAATATTTCAAGTTATAATTAATGACTTTTAATATTTTGATAAATAATACATTAATACTTTAATATTAATAATAATTATTTAAATATAATTTTAATTCTTTTAAAAATCATTTAAGTTTAATATTAATACTTTAAAAGTATTTTAAGTTATTATAAATAACTTTAACATTTTGGCAATGGTTTCATTAATAGTTTAATATTAATTAAATATTAATGATAATAGAATTGTGTAATATTTAAATCATTTAGTAATGATTCTGGTGTTTGAAAATTCATGATTTATTATAATAAATGTTTAAAAATTATTATAAGTCATTTAAAAATAATATGACCGATACTTACAGATATTGAACTGCAGGTTAGAGTCTTAGACTTGATAATTACCCGATAAAGTCGTCGGTACACCGACATGTTTCAGAAATTGATCTAGACTAGTATAAGTTGTCTGTATATGTGTTTGTTTGTGATTTAATGACTGTTGAATATGTGTGACAATGTGATTAGGTTACGTAATGACAGCAATAAGCAGTGCTATGTGTTATAGTATGTTGTTCTAATCAGTAAAATGATTTTATGAATGATAGGTTGTGATATAAAAGATAAAACTAAGTTGTGTATTGTAAGCAGCAGACCATGCAAGTATCTTATCCTTGCATTTCTTTTATTCAATGGACACGAGTAAGAAGTTTTAGAATTATATTATTATTATGCTATATTATTAACCCTATTGTGATATATTCTATATCCGATCATTGTTTATCAACATGTTAGTATATGGTAATTCAGATATATATATTCTGTTCGTAAATTTCTAAATATGGTTATACAAGTGTCCCCACTTGGATAATCATTGTATTTAATCACATGTTGATATATATATAAGCCGTCTAAGCTATTTGACCAGCTAGACACAGATTTATAAATATCGTTGAATATGATAATACTTCTTTGTATCCAATCAAATTATTTTGGTTCGGATTCCAGACTAGTATGAACATCCCGATGAAGGGAAAACTTTTATGCGCCCAAGGTGGATAGAGTGAACGATCACATTGTTCTTGCAATGTAGTATTGATCAATACAGGGCCCATGGGATGTACACCCTCGTGCCCGTAAGTTATTACGGTTTGCGGATGAAGTTCTGCTAAACCTATTCAAAAATTTAAAATAATGTTCATAGTATGTCAACTAAACCCCATATATAGTCATTACGTAGTTTCAAAAATTTGAGATAGAATTGTTATGTTAGTATTATCGATTCAATTTACATCACAACTATAAATTCGTTGTAGAAGTGATGTATAAAGAAAACATTTAATTCTTTCAGCTAATTATATTTATAATTATTATTACTTGCTGGGCACTCAAATGCTCACCCTTGCTTAATTTAAATGTTTTCAGCTAAGTGTGAAAAGCTAGAAGGTTCGGCCAAGAACAAGTGAAAAGAAAAGCAAACAGAATCTGTTTAGTGGTATCTTTTGTAATAGTTAGACTGTGTTAATATAATGATATGTATTATATATCATGTAAAGAATTATAGTAAAGGTTGCGTACTTGGTATTAGACTCTGATAAATGTAAGATAAGTTTGATATTTATGTTATTGTTATTATTTTTAGTATTATTCCGCTCATAGAAATGGTATGGTAAAGCACCGAGTTCGGGTTTTAAGTACCTGAATTTGGGGGCGTTACACTAATTCTCCAATATTTGTTTAAAAATTTAGTTTTTAGGGTTTGTTGATTGTTTGGTAATTTTAATATTTTTAATACTTTTAGTTACAAACTTGAGTTTAGTTAGTTTAAAAAAATTTGGATTAATAAGAAATTGGTAATTGTGAGAGTTAATTTCTTGCTAGTCTCAGTGGAAGCGATACTTAACTTATCACTTTATTACTTGTTGACCACGTATACTTACGTGCTATGTGTAATTAGATTTTGCCCAACAATTCCCCTCCTAAATTTATGTGCCTCCTCCTTAATTTATGCATATCAATGAACAATAAATAATTTGAGCAATAAACTATCAATATATTTGTAAGACCCCAACTTTCATAAAAAAAGACTATTTTTTTCTCGAAATATATTTTTGAATATTAAAGTGTGAATTTGTTATAATGTTATAGTTGAGAGTAATATTTATAAATTTTACAAAGTAAGCAAGTTGTTATATAATATTCGATTGGTCGGGGAATATTCGTTTTAATAGGAAATATTCGTATGATGACACAATCATTGGTGGACCCCACAACAGAATTATTGTCAGAATGAGAAAATGACAAAAATATCTTTTTATAAAAATAACGACGAAAGTTTTACCGTTAACTGTTGAAATACCCGGTGATGAAAAGTACAGTAATACGCGTGGTTGCATAGTAGCACACGGTATTGATTATTGATGCTTACGTGAGAAGTCACACAGTTTTATTCAATTATTACTACAGTGATTTCTGCATAGTATCTCACGTTATTTGATTCAATTATTATCAATATTTTATATATTATTAAATCAATAATTGAGACGACAAAGTTCTTCATATTTTTATTTGTAATATTGATTATGTCTAGAAAGTTCTGTCGATGAGAGGTTTGGTCACCTAATTGCACGCCATTAGGGAGAAATCCTTATCGGAAAGTCCCATCTTTCATGGGAACGATCTGGTTGTTAAATATTACGAATTATAATAATGATGATAAATGCTGTTAAAAATATTGAGGGGGTTTTTATGAAGTATTTGTTATAAATTTTGCTTAGTATTTGGACCCCCTATTTACCCATTTTTCAAAATTGTAGGTGAAAAGTTATCTCAGTTTTGTTATATATATATATATATATATATATATATATATATATATATATATATATATATATATATGTAAATGTTTTCGTTTTATTAGAATATTTTATTGCATAGTACAGCATAGTTAATCAAAAATTTTCAGAAAATTCGGCCGAAAGTCGTCCGTGACTTTCCCTTCACTATGCGTCTAAATAGTATACTTTTCATTGTTTTCCTCAAAGCTTCTAAAAACTCTAAAGAAATACGCTCAATATTATAGAAGAAGAATTCTCTGATTCTGAGCATTCTTGATAAGTTTTAACCTTTTTATGCCAAAGTACTATTTACGGGATACTATTCTCGAATTACTATTCACGGGATACTTTTCACCCGGGGTACTATTCGTGACAAAAATTGATTTTTTTTGGGTCCAAATTATTTTTAATACAATATTGTTCTTGAATTTTACTCCACAAAGCAGTATCATGTTGACAATTTGGACAGTATTGAATTCTAGATAAATTAAATTATAAATCTTTAAAAATTTATCTTTTACTTTCTTTTAATTGAATTCTTATATCATTGTCATCATCCTCAAGCTTATATTATGATGAAAGTCATCTGTGGCTTACGTGCATAGATGGACTGTTGATTGGTATATTTATGACTAGGGATTATTTGGTATAGTCATGACCGTAATGTTATAAATGATGTGGTAAAAGTTCTCATTGGCCCGTAGTATATTGATGGACAGTTGTTGGCATGATCATGACCATTGATGAAAACACGGATATCCTTGGCCAGTAGTGCATGGATAATTCGTGGTCGTGATACTAATGAATATCCTTGGCCTGTAGTGTAGGGATGATTCGATGATGTGGTTTATTTATTAAGCTGAGTCTCAGCGATAAAATTGATGTTAAACTTTTTAAATCATAGAAGATAGTAGATATCATGCTCTACTTGACTCTTCTAATGGATTGCTTGTTATGCTACAGTTCAACTTTATGTTTATTATATTTTATCAGTTTAACCATGTTGAAGGCTAATGATAATTTATTCTGCATTATCTTAGTCATAATATTTTTTACTGGGCTAGTTGAGCTCACCCTTTTGCTTTCATTGTTCTCTTCAGGAAATGAGAACGTAGCCGGGACTAGTCGGGGAATGATGTGATGGTCCGAGATGGTCGTTTTATTAGTCCTCTCTATTTAGTGTGATAATAAATGTAATGAGGATTGAATTTGAGTTTGGATACTGTCTATGGGACAATATTCGTGTAAAAACTCAGCTATGTTTTGTCGTATTTTACACGATAATTGTATTAATTAAGTTTGTATTTAAATTTTGTACCATGTATTTGGCGACCCAAGATGGGTGATGTATACCTATTTTGGGGACGTCACAGATGGTATCAAAGCTTAGGGATATGATCCCTGGCTGAGATGTGAAACTAGAACTAGGGGGAGAGACGGGAAAATCCTTCGCTAGTATGACCTACCTAAGTTTATTTTTTATTTAATTGGTCTGTTAGAATATAGGGATAATATGTGGTGAAACAACCCGGGTCAAATCTCGAGTCCCGAACAAATCTCGGGTCAAATCCCAAGTCCGAAGCGAATCAAATCCATCAAAATAAGGCCTCAAACCACTGGCCCAATAGTATCTTCTTGGGTCATCTTAGCCCACCACAGGCTCACCCAGAAGGTCATGACATGAAGGTACTATTGGTAGTAACTTATTTCCTTATATGCAGACAAATTTTTCCCCTATCTTTCGATATGGGACTGGGGTGTTACATGTGGCATGTCAATTAACCCTTGTTTTGTGTTAGTGTTTGAAAATGACATCCGAGAATGTTGAGAATAGAAATGGAGCATAGGAGACCGTTGAGTCACCACAGATTAATACCCAGGATAATGTACATCAGAAAGGCAATAATCCTCAGCTGAACAACAACACCGACCAAATGGCGAACGACGGAATATTTAGGAGCTTTCTGCAATTCGTGCAACATCAGGCAAGAGAGACTCCTGTTCAAAATGCAAGTGGAAACACTGGCAACTATCAGATGGTCACCACTAAGCAGTTCAAGGAGTTGGGACCACCGGAGTTTTTGGGAGAGCTAAAACCACTTAAGACGGAGACATGGATAAAGTAGATCACCAAGATATTTGATGTCTTGGGATGCTCCAAGGAGCAAAAGGTTCCCTTTGCCACATTTATGTTGCGAGGAGAGGCATATTATTGGTGGGAATCCATAAAGCGTACGCAGCCTACTGCACTGAAGATGTCTTGGGAGAAGTTCCAAGAACTATTCAACGACAAGTACTTTCCCAAAAGTATTCGTCACATGAAGGAGGTAGAGTTCATCAAGTTGGAGCAAAACAATATGACCGTGTCACAGTACGAAGCTAAGTTTGCCGAGTTGTCCTGGTTTGCGTCCCACTTGGTTGACAATGAGGAGAGAATGACGCGGATGTTTCTAAGAGGTTTGAAACCCGAGATACGTCAATACCTAATTTTTCATAAACTGTGTTTGTATTCATATGTTGTAAATAGGGCTCAGTTATTGGAACGCGATAACGAGTCAACCCAACCAAGAGAGAGCAGCCGACAAATCGATAATACTAGTGGTAGCAGTCATCGAAGCGGTGACAATAAACGTAGAGGGAATCAATATGCTAGAAATGGTAACCACTTCGGTGGTAATCATGGCCAAGACAATAGGAGTGGAAATTTTAAGAAGAGGAGATTCAACAATGATGGAAAAACATCAGCACCAGCACCCGTTGATAAAAAAGGAGAACGACCATCGGTCGTATGCTTCAAATACGGAAGGGATGGATACATCAGTCCAAACTACACGATGTAGTCCTAAGCATGTTACAATTACAGAAAAGAAGGTCTCCTAGCCCGATTTTGTTGTACAGTAAAGTCAAGTCTAACTGGGACGGAGGCACCAAAGGCCGTCCCAGAGAAGTCAAAGCCAGTAGTTCAAGGGAGAGCGTTTGTCGTAACCTCCCAAAAAAGTGAGGATCCCGAACGAGGTCATCACGGGTAAGCTAATCATAAACTTTTGCAAATTCTATACCTTATTTGATACCGGTTCTACCCATTCTTTTATTTCCCCTACTTGCGCTCAACGATTAAATTTAACTCCGGAGAAATTAGACTTTGACTTATCTGTTGAAACTCCGTTGGGAGAAACATTCATTACATCCACTGTTTATAAGTCTTGTTTGATTCAAATTGGCAACCGCACGTTATCTGTCGATCTTATCTCTTTGAAAATACTTGCATTCGATGTGATTTTAGGAATTGATTGGTTAACTACTCATCATGCTAAAATTGATTATTTTCGTAAGGTTGTTAGCTTTCATATTCCTAACCAACCTATTATGTGAATTTAAGCAACCAAACCACTAAAGTCAATCACTGTCATATCAAGCCATAAAGCTATTTGTTTATTGAAAAACGGATGTCAAGCTTTCTTAGCCCATGTCACAGATTTAAATAAAAATACGTCAGATTTGAATGATATTTATATTGTTAATAAATTTCCTGACGTATTTCCTGAAGAACTTTCAGGCCTACCCCAAGAGCGTGAAATCGAATTTTGTATCGACCTTGAACCTGGTACAAAACCCATTTCTAAAGCCCCATATCGAATGGCCCCTATTGAACTCCAGGAGTTAAAGACCCAACTGCAGGAATTGTTAGACATCAGTTTCATTCGTCCTAGTACGTCTCCCTGGGGTGCTCATGTTCTATTCGTGAAGAAGAAAGACGGGAGTATGCAACTTTGTATTGATTGTCAAAAGTTGAACCATGTCACCATAAAAAATAGGTACCCGTTGCCTCGCATTGATGACCTGTTTGACCAGTTACAAGGCGCTAAATTCTTTTCAAAGATCGATCTTTGTCCCGAATATCACCAGTTAAAGATTAAAATTGATGACATTCCCAAGACTGCTTTCAGAACTCGGTATGAGCATTATGAATTCCTTGTCATGTCCTTTGAATTGACTAATGCTCCTGCTGCCTTCATGGATATGATGAACCGTGTATTCAATGAATATTTGGATCACTTTGTGGTCGTCTTTATTGATGACATCCTCATTTACTCCAAAAGCCGTGAAGATCATGAGCAACACTTGAGGTTGATTGTGAGACCCCGAATTTTATGAAATACAAGTATTCAATTTTTCTATTTTGGTAAATAGTTAAATTGATAAAAGTTTAAAGTTAAGGGTAATATGTAAAAATTTCGCAAAGTAAGCAAGTGATATAAAATATTCGTTGTGTCGGGGAATATTCGATTAGTCGAGGAATATTCTTTTTGTCGGGGAATATCCGTACGACGGTACAATCATAGGTGGACCCCACAACGGAATTATTGTCGGATTGAGAAAACGATAAAAATATTTTTTTATGAAAATAACGGCGGAAGTGTTACAGTTAAAACTGTTGAACTACTCGGTAGTAAAAGTACAGTAATACGCGTGGTTGCATAGTAGCACACGGTATTGATTATTGATGCTTACGTAAGAAGTCACTCAGTTTTATTCAATTATTACTACAGTAATTGCTGCATAGTATCTCACGTTATTTGATTTAATTATTGTCGATATTTTATATATTATTAAATCAATAATTGAGATGACAAAGTTATTAATATTATTATTTACAATATTAACGATGTCTAGAAGTTCTGCCAAGGAGAGGTTCGATCACCTAATTGCGCGCCAATAGGGAGAAATCCTTATTGAAAAGCCCCCTCTTTCCTAGAAACGACCTGGTCGATTAATATTGTGAATTATAATAAAGGTGATAAGTTTTGTTTTATTATTATTATAAATGTAATAAAACAGAAAACTTTTTATATAAAACAGAATACTTTTATAAAGTTATTTGTTTTATTAGACTATAAATAGAATATATGATATTCTATTATGCATAGTTTTTGTATAGTGTCTGCATAGTGTTTGCATAGTAAAATCTTATTATATAAAACATAATACTTTTATAAAGTTATTTGTTTTATTAGACTATAAATAGAATATATAATATTCTATTATGCATAGTATTTGCATATTGCCTGCATAGTATTTGCATAGTAAAATCTTTTTATATAAAACATAATACTTTTATAAAGTTATTCGTTTTATTAGATTATAAATAGAATATATTATATTTTATTTAAAAGATTTTGTTTTATTAGAATATTTTATTAATACTGCATAGTAAATCAATATGAACCGTCCGTTTAAAAGTAAATCAATCTGAACCGTTCATGAATTAGTTACTATTCAGTCCATTCTCCTATAAATAGAAGCTCATTCCTTCATTATTTCTTACGAATTCACTGAAACTCTAGAGAGAGAAACTATAGAGAGAAAAAAAGAAAAGTATTCTGCTACTTCACTACTCCTATATCCAGTTTCTTCTAAGGTAAGGGATATTATTTGTTGTACTCCTAATGGGTATTATTTCTTTCGTATTTATGAAGAGAGCTTCTGTTATTCTATTCTTTATTATTATGTTGGAATAACTTGTCTATGCGAAGTACCGCATACATTGTGAAATTCTTCTATTTTTTTATTCTTTATTATTATGTTGGAATAACATGTCTATGTGAAGTACTGCATATATGGTAAAACTCTTATATTATTCCATTATTTATTATTTTGTTGGAATATCCTGTCTGTTCGTTTACGCATGACCTGGTTCCATTATTTATTATTTTGTTAGAATAACCTGTTTGTGCGGTCTATCGCATGCTTGGTGAATTCTGTTGTTATTTCATTCTTTATTATTCTGTTGGAATATCATGTCTGTACGGATTACGCATAACCTGGTTCCATTCTTTATTATTCTGTTGAAATAATCTGTCTACGTGGATTACAGAATGGCGGGCAAAAATCTATTTACAGTTTTTGTAATTTTTCTGACCCTCAAAAATTCTGAAAAAATTTGAAATAATAATTTGATGAGTTTTCTATATTATGTCCATAAATAACAATTTTTGGATGTATAGATTAAGAGTTATGAATTTAAAAAAAAAAAGACTATTTTAATAGTAAACCCTTATAACTCCTTGTGGTTAACTCTAAAATTAGTGAAATTTTTATTAGGAGTACATGTATATAACAGAAGTATGCCGCGTAAATTTCGGAATTTTTGGACAAAAGTACAGTTTATAAAAAATGTCTAAATATTCGGCGGTTTTGACTATGTGAAAAATAGTAAATGAATTTTAAAAATTTCGAGAAAAATATATGTTTAATATGAGACTATATTCTGCTAAATCCCAGAAAAGAAATATTTTTGGAATTGATTTGGTATTTTTTATAAAAATAGACTAGTTATGAGTAAATGAATTAAATATGTTATGTAAAGTAACAAAATTGAAAAATAGGATTTTATGGCTTGAGAATCCTATATAAGGTATATGCAGATCTTTGTTAAGGGTTTTGGTTATTGATGATGAAATCTTATGAGTTTGGCATTTTAGGAGGATTAAATGCATTAATTAGTAAAGTGTAAATAATTAAAATAAATTGTTTATAAGTTTAAGAAATGATTAAAATATTATTATAATATTAATGATATTAGATTATGAGATTATTAAGTGATTGATAACATTTGGTTATTATTAAACCCTGGATAAATTATATTATAAATGTTTAATATTTATCCTTTATATCATTTG
The DNA here is from genome assembly GCA_016801055.1 of Panax notoginseng. Taxonomy (NCBI): domain Eukaryota; kingdom Viridiplantae; phylum Streptophyta; class Magnoliopsida; order Apiales; family Araliaceae; genus Panax; species Panax notoginseng. The sequence goes on along the minus strand of CM029016.1, from coordinate 45,679,502 downwards.
ATTGATTCTTTATATAATTGTCATGACCCTCATACTTATATTGTGTTGAAAGTCATCTGTGGCTTACGTGCATAGATGTACTTGGTATGATTATGACCAGGGATTATTCGGTATAATCATGACCGTAATGTTACAAATGATGTGGTAAAAGTCATCTTTGGCCCGTAGTGCATAGATGGACTTGGTATGATTATGACCAGGGATTATTTGGTATAATCATGACCGTAATTGAAAACACGAATATCCTTGGCCCGTAGTGCATGGATAATTCGTGGTCGTGATACTATTAAGCTGAGTCTCAGCATTATTGGTTTTATAGTTGTATATTTTTGGCCTGTAGTGCAAAGATGGACTGTTGGTTATTGGTTTTACAGTTCTATATATTTGGCCTGTAGTGCAAAGATGAACTGTTAGTTATTGGTTTTACAGTTGTATATCTTTGGCATGTAGTGCAAAGTTGGACTGTTGATTTACTTGATTATAAATATGAATTGTGATTTAATTATAATCTGTGGAGGTTCAGGTAAAGACAGTTCGTCCTGGGTGCGAAGAGGAATTTAGAATCACAATTATGATTATAAGTTATTCATATGATTGTGGACAGGAATTGTTGATTGATGTTACAAGGATAAACATTATTGGTGGACTTTTAACATGGAGAAGATAATAGATCTGATGATCTATTTGACTCGTCTAATAGATTGCTCGTTCCGCTGTAACTATGGTTGAAAAATTTTATCATCTACCATATGTTCTAAATCTCTTATTTATTACTGATGAAGGCTATTGATGATGCAAATTATATTTAGTCATGATATTCTTTACTGGGCTAGTTGTGCTCACCCTTTTTGCTTCACAATTCCTTTCAGGTAATAAGTGTGTAGCTGGGTCGAGCTGGGATAATCGAAAAATAGAACGGTGGTTTATAGCTATTGAGGTTATCCCTAAATAATATGGAAATAATTTTATTGAGAACTTTAGATAAGTGTGTCGTATTGTATATATCATTTGATATTTAATTTTGGTGAACAGAATTGGGTAAAGTGAACCCAACTTTGGAAGGGTGTTTTGCCACTATCATACAAGATGTCTAATGACATATAACCTCGTGTTATCATAAGACAGGGTTGTGCACATCCACTTGCTGAGTATATCTACGAGCACTACCTATATGATCTTGGAGTTTATTTGAAATATAATTTTCACTTGGAGACATTGGAGATAGTTATATGTCAAGAGAAGACTCACCATTGGAAAGAAGATGATAGTAATCTTCTCATTTTTCTTTGGGGTCTATTAGGTCAACCAAGGATAATTCTGTGGACATATGATATCTATCATAACCTAGACGCATGGCCTCCCATATACGGAGGTTTTCTTGAGCACTTCCCAAAGATTTTAATTTCTAAAATAGTTTTTGACTATACTTTTATGTAAAGTACCATTGTAAGATTGACCATGAGAGTTACATACATTTGTATTAAAACTCACAGTTAGCTGTGGTTGTATTCTATACAACAGTTCAACAGTTGTATAAATGAAGTTTGTATTTAATTTTTATAGTGTGATATCTGGCGACTCAGAATGGGTCGTGTGGACCTATTTTGGGGGCGTCACACTGATACTTCAAAAGTTTCGTGAAAACAAGTTGTATGCCAAGTTGAAGAAATGCGAGTTCTGGCTTGAGGAAGTAGCATTCCTTGGGCACGTGATATCAAATCATGGAATATCTGTTGACCCGACAAAGATTGAAGTAATTCAAAGCTGGGAGCAACCTAAGTCAGTGACCGAAGTACGTAGCTTTCTCGGCTTAGCTAGTTATTACCGAAGATTCATAGAAGGGTTTTATCGAATCGCTACTCCATTAACTCAGCTTACTCGAAAAGATACAAAATTCGGTTGGAGTAAAGAATGTGAGAAGAGTTTTCAAGAACTCAAGATGAGACTCATTTCAGCACCTGTTTTGACAATATCATCTGGTTCAGAGGAATTTGTCATCTACAGCGATGCTTCAGGTAGGGGGTTAAGATGTGTTCTCATGCAACATGGGAAAGTCATAGCCTATGCCTCACGACAACTCAAATAATATGCGAGGAATTATCCTACTCATGATCTAGAGTTGGCAGCTATCGTTTTTGCGCTTAAAATCTGGAGGCATTACCTGTATGGGGAGAAAGTGGAGATCTATACAGATCATAAAAGCCTCAAATATTTCTTCACCCAAAAGGAACTCAACATGCGGCAACGATGTTGGCTCAAGCTGTTGAAAGATTATGATCACATCATTCAATACCATCCTGAAAAAGCGAACGTGGTAGCTAACGCATTGAGTAGAAGATCATATACGGGTACGAGTGCGATATTGTCAACGTAAAGGCCCATTTTGTATGACTTGCAAAGGATGGATGTAGAGTTAAAGACTCCAGGGACCCACGTGATGATGGCAAATATACGAGTAGAACCGACTTTAATCGATAAAGTTAAAACTGCTCAAGCTACAGACCTGGAGCTGATGCGTATGAAGAAGGAAGTGCAAGAAGGTGCTATTTGTGAGACCCCGAATTTTATGAAATAAAAATATTTAATTTTCTTATAATTATTCTATTTAGTAAATGGTTAAATTAATAAATGGTTGAAGTTAAGGATGATATGTGAATTTTTTTTTAAAGTAAGCAAGTTATCATAAAATAATCGGTGATAAAAGTACAGTAATACGTGTGGTTGCAATGTAGCACATGGTATTGATTATTGATGCTTACGTGAGAAATCACTCAGTTATACTCAATTATTGCTACAGTAATTGATGCATCATATCTCTCATATTATTGATTCATTGTTGTCACAGTGTTATCTGCATAATATGTTATATTGTTAAATCAATAATTGAGACGACAAAGTTATTCATATTATTATTTGTAATATTGACAATGTTTAGAAGTTCTGTCAAGGAGAGGTTAGATAATCTAATTGCGCGCCAATATGGAGAAATCCTTATTGAAAAGCCCCATCTTTCCTGGGAACGACCTAGTTGTTAAATATTGTGAGTTATAATATTAATGATGAATAAGTTCATGTTGATTAAAGATGAATTTGATAGTTCCATTATGTTGAGATTATTAGTGTTAGTGGAAATTGACATCTATTTTGATAATAATTGATGTCTGGAAGTTATATTGATCAATCGGGTAATTAATCAGATAAATGAGTAATTAATTGCTATTATTTCACATGCTTATAATTATGTGTTCACATATGTGTACTATTGATTCACATGATTTACTATTAGAGGAGTTGGTGCAAGATTTATAATACTTGCATAACTAAATTAAAAATGGAGGTATAGATGAAGGTACTATACTATAATTAATTTTTTTCACATGTTTAGAACTATTGAGTCACATGATTTACTATTGATTCACATGATTTACTATTAGGGGAGGTGGTGCAAATTTGATAATACTTACAGGACTAAATAATAAATAAAGAAAAAGAGGAAGGTATTATACTGTAATATTTCAAGCACCAAAATGTGTAATTATTGAAACTATATTTTCCTATAAATAGAAGCTCATTCTTCCTTCATTTCTCACTAATTCACAAAAGCTATAGAGCAATTATTATAGAGAGAAATTATAGAGAGAAAGAAGAAGAGAAGTCTGCTACCTCACTATTCCAGTATCCAGTTTCTTCTAAGGTAAAGGGTATTATTCCTTCGTATTCATGAAGAGAGTTATTTTCTTTCAACACTCGTAAGGGTTGTTATTCCATTCTTTATTATTATGTTGGAATAGCCTATCTATGCGAAGTACCGCATACATGGTAAAATTCTTCTGTTATTCCATTATTTATTATTCTGTTGGAATAACCAGTCTGTGCGGTCTATCGCATGTCTGATGAATTCTGTTGTTATTCTATTCTTTATTATTTTATTGGAATATCCTGTCTATGCGGATTACGCATGACCTGGTTCCATTCTTTATTATTCTGTTGGAATAACCTATCTGTGCGGTCTATCGCATGCCTGATGAATTCTTTTGTTATTCCATTCTTTATTATTCTGTTGGAATAACATGTCTATGTGGACTACCGCATGCATGGTGAATGATCCTTCGTATTCATTCCTTATTAAATTGTAGAAATGGTCTGTCTACGTGGATTACTGCATGGCGAGCAAAAATCCATTTGCAGTTTCGTATATTCTATTATACTCAGTTGGTTAAAGTTTTGGCTTCTACACTCTATGAAATTAGTAGAATATCTTGGATATGTGTGCTTCATCAAATATATTTTGATGGAAATATTCTTCTGAGCATTCTTGAATTTTACTCTACAAAGCAGTATGATGTTGGCAATTTGGATATTTTAAACTTTGGATAAATTTAAAGTCTTTAATATTTATCCTTGATTACGTTTAATTAATGTTTATATCATTGTCATCATTCTCATGCTTATATTGTGATGAAAGTCATCTTTAGCTTACGTGCATAGATGGACTGTTGATTATTAGTTTTATAGTCATATATCTTTGGCTTACGTGCAAAGATGGATAGGTGTATGACATGATCATAACCATTGGTGATAATAACGAATATCCTTGGCCGTAGTGCATGAATAATTCGGTGATGTAATTGGCAGGATCATGACCATTAGTTAACGGTTGAATGTCTTTGGCCGTAGGGCATTGACAGACAATTAATTGGTATGATCATGACCATTGATTTTATAGTTAAATATCTTTGGCCTGTAGTGCAAAGATAGGCAACTGATTGGTACGATCATTGTTATTATATTTGAATATCTTTAGCCTCTGGGGTAAGGATATTGAGTAAACGTTCTATTAAGTATTTGTGGCAAGGAGAAACTATTGATTTACATGATTATAAATATGAATTGTGGATTTAACTATAATCTTTGGTGGTTTAGGTGAAGACAGGTGATGATAGTTCTTTTTGTCTTGGGTATAACAAAGAACTGTTGTTGAGTATTACAGGAATGAAATATTAACGACGGACTTTTAATCTAGAAGAGATAGTAGACATTATGTTCTACTTGACTCTTCTAATGGATTGCTTATTCCGCTGTAGTTGTTGATCTAAAACTTATTGTCTATTATATTCCATCAGTTGTTATATTGTTGAAGGCTAAGGATAATTTATTCTGCATTATCTTAGTCATAATAATTCTTACTGGGCTAGTTGAGCTCACCCTTTTCTTTCACTATTCTCTTCAGGAAATGAGAATATAGCTGGGACTGGTTGGGGAATGGATTGACGGTCCGAGATGGTGGCTATAGTAGTCCTCACTATTTTTATAAAATAGTGTGATAATAATTATAATGAGAACTCCATTGAGTTTGAATACTGTCTAGAAGGCAATATTCATGTTTAAACTCTCAGCTATGTTTTGTCGTATTGTACACTATAGTTGTATAATTAAGTTTGTAGTTGATTTCTGTAGTGTGTATCTGGCCACCCAAGATGGGTGATGTATATACGTTCTGGGGGCATCACAGTTGGTATCAAAGCTTAGGGATATGATCCCTGACTGAGATGTGAGACTAGAACTAGGAGGGGAGAGACGGGTAATTCCTTCGCTAGTATGACCTACCTAAGTTATTTGTTATTAATTGGTCAGTCATAGTATATGGATAATATGTGGCATGTCAATTAACCCTTATTTTGAAACTATATTCTAGACTGATATCTGAAATACAAGAGATGAGAAATGGGGAAATCATGATAGAGAGGAAATAATCGGGAAGGTACAATCCGAAAAGAAAGCAAGGTATTTTCATCTCTTCGAACTACCAGGTACGTAAATTTCGAGGGCAAAATTTCATAAGGAGGGGAGATTGTGAGACCCCGAATTTTATGAAATGAAAGTATTCAATTTTCTTATAATTATTCTATTTAGTAAATGGTTAAATTGATAAAAGGTTAAAGTTAAGGGTGATATGTGAATTTTTTTTAAAGTAAACAAGTTATCATAAAATAATCGGTGATAAAAGTACAGTAATACGCGTGGTTGCAAAGCAGCATACAATATTGATTATTGATGCTTACGTGAGAAATCACTCAGTTATACTCAATTATTGCTACAGTAATTGGTGCATCATATCTCTCATATTATTGATTCAATTGTTGTCACAGTATCATTTGCATAATATGTTATATTGTTAAATCAATAATTGAGACGACAAAGTTATTCATATTATTAATTATAATATTGGCAATGTTTAGAAGTTCTGTCAAGGAGAGGTTAGATAATCTAATTGCGCGCCAATATGGAGAAATCCTTATTAGAAAGCCCCCTCTTTCCTGAGAACGACCTGGTTGTTAAATATTTTGAGTTATAATATTAATGATGAATAAGTTCGTGTTGATTAAAGATGAATATGATAGTTTCATTATGTTGGGATTATTAGTGTTAGTGGAAATTGACATCTATTTCGATAATAATTGATGTCTGGAAGTTATATTGATCAATCGGGTAATTAATCGGATAAATGAGCAATTAATTGCTATTAATTCACATGCTTATAACTATGTGTTCACATGTGTGTACTATTAATTCACATAATTTACTATTAGGGGAGTTGATGCAAGATTGATAATACTTGCATGACTAAATTAAAAACGGTAGTATAGATGAAGGTACTATACTATAATTAATTTTTTTCACATGTTTAGAACTATTGAGTCATATGATTTACTATTGATTCACATGATTTACTATTAGGGGAGGTGGTGCAAGTTTGATAATACTTGCAGGACTAAATTAAAAATGAAGAAAAAGAGGAAGGTATTATACTGTAATTTTCGAGCCCCAAAATGTGCAATTATTGAAACTATATTTTCCTTTAAATAAAAGCTCATTCTTCCTTCATTTCTCACTAATTCACAAAAGCTATAGAGCAATTATTATAGAGAGAAAGAAGAAGAGAAGTCTGCTACCTCACTATTTCAATATCCAGTTTCTTCTAAGGTAAGGGGTATTATTCCTTCGTATTTATGAAGAGAGTTATTTTCTTTCAATACCCGTAAGGGTTGTTATTCCATTCTTTATTATTATGTTATAATAACCTGTCTATGCGAAGTACCGCATATATGGTGAAATTCTTCTGTTATTTCATTCTTTATTATTCTGTTAGAATAACCTGTCTATGCGGTCTATCGCATGCCTGGTGAATTCTGTTGTTATTCCATTCTTTATTATTCTGTTGGAATATCCTGTCTGTACGGATTACGCATGACATGGTTCCTTTATTTATTATTCTGTTGGAATATCCTGTTTATGCGGATTACGCATGAGCTGGTTAAAGTCTTTATTATTCTGTTGGAATAACCTGTTTGTGCGGTCTATCGCATGCCTAGTGAATTCTTTTGTTATTCCATTCTTTATTATTCTGTTGGAATAACCTGTCTATGTGGATTACAACATGCATGGTGAATGATCCTTCGTATTCATTCCTTATTAAATTGTGGAAATGATCTGTCTACGTGGATTACCACATGGCGAGCAAAAATCCATTTGCAGTTTCATATATTCTATTATACTCAGTTGGTTAAAGTTTTGGCTTTTATACTCCATGAAATTAGTAGAATATCCTAGATATGTGCGCTTCATCCAGTATCTTTTCATGAAAATATTTTTCTGAGCATTCTTGAATTTTACTCCACAAAGCAGTAAGATGTTGACAATTTAGATATTTTAAACTCTGGATAAATTTAAAGTCTTTAATATTTATCCTTGATTGTGTTTGATTAATGCTTATATCATTGTCATCATCCTCATTCTTATATTGTGATGAAAGTCATCTTTGGCTTACGTGCATAGATGGACTGTTGATTATTGATTTTATAGTCGTATATCTTTGGCTTACGTTCAAAGATGGACAGGTGTATGACATGATCATAACCATTGGTGATAATAACGAATATTCTTGGCCGTAGTGTAGGAATAATTCAGTGATGTGATTGGCAGGATCATGACCATTAGTTAACAGTTGAATGTCTTTGGTCGTAGTGCATTGGCAGACAATTGATTGGTATGATCATGACCATTGGTTTTATAGTTGAATATCTTTGGCCTATAGTACAAAGATAGACAACTGATTGGTATGATCATTGTTATTACATTTGAATATCTTTAGCCTCTGGGGTAAGGATATTGAGTAAACGTTCTATTAAGCATTTGTGGCAAGGAGAAACTGTTAATTTACATGATTATAAATATGAATTATGGATTTAACTATAATCTTTGGTGGTTTAGGTGAAGACAGGTGATGATAGTTCTTTTTGTCTTGGGTATAACAAAGAACTGTTGCTGAGTATTACAGGAATAAAATATTAACGATGGACTTTTAATCTAGAAGAGATAGTAGACATTATGTTCTACTTGACTCTTCTAATGGATTGCTTATTCCGATGTAGTTGTTGATCTAAAACTTGTTGTGTATTATATTCCATCAGTTGTTATACTGTTAAAGGCTAAGGATAATTTATTCTGCATTATCTTAGTCATAATAATTCTTACTGGGCTAGTTGAGCTCACCCTTTTCTTTCAATGTTCTCTTCAGGAAATGAGAATATAGCTAAGACTGGTCGGGGAATGGATTGACGGTCCGAGATGGTGGCTATAGTAGTCCTCACTATTTTTATAAAATAGTGTGATAATAATTGTAATGAGGACTCCATTGAGTTTGAATACTGTCTAGAAGGAAATATTTGTGTTTAAACTCTCAACTATGTTTTGTCGTATTGTACACGATAATTGTATAATTAAGTTTGTATTTGATTTATGTATCATGTATTTGGTGACCCAAGATGGGTGATGTATACTTATTTTGGGGCGTCACACTATTCTGGAAGCAAGAATCAATAAAGAAGGAATATTTCGGGTCAACTCCAGACTTTGTGTTCCTAACAACCCGGATTTAAAGTATAAAATCATGATGGAGGCGCATAACACACCGTTTACAATCCATCCCAGAAGTACTAAGATGTATCATGATCTTCGACATACATTTTGGTGGAGCAATATGAAAAGAGAGATCACAGAGTTTATCTCAAGGTGTTTAACTTGTCAACGTGTCAAGGTGGAGCATCAAGTGCCAAAAGGTCCATTGCAACCACTTAAAATTCCAGAATGGAAGTGGGAGCATATTACCATGGATTTTGTTACTGGTCTTCACAAGGTTTCTCAAGGCATAGATACAATTTGGGTTATTGTTGATAGATTGACCATATTTGCTCATTTCTTACCTATACGAGAAACTTTTTCACTTGAACATCTTGCTCGTATATACATAAATGAGATTATAAGACTGCATGGTATGCCAGTATCCATAGTTTCTGATCGAGACCCAAGATTCACTTCACGATTTTGGGTTAGTTTGCAAAAAGCTATGGGCACGGATTTACGATTTAGTTCCGCATATCATCCTCAAACGGAAGGACAGTCAGAGAGGACTATTCAAACTCTTGAGGATCTATTAAGACTCTTTGTCCTTGACTTCAAAGGAAGTTGGGACAAGTTCTTGCTATTAGTGAAATTCTCCTACAACAACAGTTATCAAACAAGTATCGGCATGGCTCCATTTAAGGCATTGTATGGAAGAAAGTGTCGTTCTCCAGTATGCTGGGATGAGGTGGGTGAAACAACGTTGTTGGGACCGGAATTAGTACGTATGACTATGGAGAAGATTTAAATGATCAGTCAACGTATAAAAATCTCATAAGATCGACAAAAGAGTTATGCTGATCTTCATCGAAATGACGTGGAATTCAATGTTGGAGAGCGTGTGTTGTTACGTATGGCACCATGGAAAAGAGTTATGAGATTTGGAAAGAAAGGAAAGCTCAATCCTCGATTCATTAGCCCATTTGAAATCCTTTGACCGAGTAGGAACTGTGGCCTATAGACTCGCTTTACCGCTAAGTATGTCTCGTGTTCATAACATTTTTCATATATTCATGTTACGTAAATATGTGGAAGAGTCGAACCACATTGTTGAGTTAGAACCAGACGAGATAGCGGAAGATTTAACGTACGAAGAGGTACCTATTAAAATCTTGGATAAGAAGGAACATATTCTACGCTCCAAGGTTATACCTCAAGTCAAAGTTTTATGGAGAAACCACGATGTTGAGGAAATGACCTGGGAATTAGAATTTGAAATAAAATCAAGGTATCCTCAACTCTTCGACATACCAGATATGTACCCTAATTTCGAGGACGAAATTTTATAAAAAGAGGAGGTTGTAAGACCCCAACTTTCATAAATAAAGACTCTTTTTTTCTCGAAATATATTATTGAATATTAAGGTGTGAATTTGTTATAATGTTATAGTTGTGGGTAATATTTATAAATTTTGCAAAGTTAGTAAGTTATTATATAATATTTGATTAGTCGAGGAATATTCGTACGACTGCACAATCATTGGTGAACCCCACAACAGAATTATTGTCGGAATGAGAAAACGACAGAAATATCTTTTTATAAAAATAATGGTGAAAGTTTTACCGTTAACTGTTGAAATATCAGGTGATGAAAAGTATAGTAATACGCGTAGTTGCATAGTAGCACACGATATTGATTATTGATGCTTAGGTGAGAAGTCACTCAGTTTTATTAAATTATTGCTACAGTAATTGATGCATAGTATCTCACGTTATTTGATTCAATTATTGTCAATGTTTTATATATTATTAAATCAATAATTGAGACGATAAAGTTATTCATATTATTATTTACAATATTGACGATGTCTAGAAAGTTCTGTCGAGGAGAGGTTTGATCACCTAATTGCGTGCCAACAAGGAGAAGTTCTTATCGGAAAGCCCCCTCTTTCTTGGGAACGATCTAGTTGTTAAATATTACAAATTATAATAATGATGATAAATGTTGTTAAAAATATTGAAGGAATTTTTATGAAGTATTTATTGTAAATTTTGCTTAGTATTTGGACACCCCATAAACCCATTTTTCAAAACTGTCGGTGAAAAGTTATTTCAGTTTATATATATATATATATATATATATATATATATATATATATATATATATATAGGGAAGGAATCCTGTCTAGACTCCCGGACAGGCTTAAAATCCGGACCCATATTTTTTTTTAAACAACTAAAAATAAATAAATAAATTATGGAACTTGAATTTTTACATAATACAGTATTTTTGGTGTGATTTGGATACACATAACAAAACATGTCTGTACAGACTGTACAGACATGTTTTGTTATGTGTATCCAAATCACACCAAAAATACTGTATTATGTAAAAATTCAAGTTCCATATTTTTTTTTAGTTGTTTACAAAAAAAAAGAAAAAAAAAAGGTTCGGATTTTAAGCATGTCCCGGAGTCCAGACAGGATCCCTTCCCTATATATATATATATATATATATATATATATATATATATATATATATATATATATATATATATATATAATATTTTATTTAAAAGTTTTTGTTTTATTAGAATATTTTATTGCATAGTACAACATAGTAAAATCAAAATTTTTCAAAAAATTCGACTGAACGTCGCCCGTGACTTTCCCTTTCCTATGCGTCTAAATAGTATCCTTTCCATTCTCATATAAATAGGATGCTTAATTAGAATTGAAAATCACACCAGAATCAGAGAATTTTTCTTCTATAATATTGAGCGTATTTCTTTAGAGTTTTCAGAAGCTTTGAGTGTAGAAAACAGTGAAAGTTTTTTTCAAGAATATCCCCGCTATACCAGTTAGAATACTCTTCTTTTTAAGGTAAGGGATATTATTTTTGTTCAGTATTCGTATAAAATAATATTTTCTTCCATACTCTGTAGTATGTAAGTAATATTATTTCGTTTCAGATTTCGAATTCTATACTCATTTTGTTAAGTTTTGGCTTCTATACTCCATGAAATTAGTAGAATATCTTTGATATTTGCGCTTCATCCAGTATATTTTCATGAAAATATTTTATACCGGAGTACTATTCACGGGGTACTATTCCCGAATTACTATTCACGGGGTACTATTCACCCGGGGTACTATTCATGAAAAAAATTAATTTCTTTTCGGTCCAAATAATTTTTGATACAATATTATTTTTGAATTTTACTCCATAAAGCAGTATCATGTTGACAATTTGGACAGTGTTGAATTCTGGATAAATTAAATTATAAATCTTTAAAAATTTATCATTTACTTCTTTTAATTGAATTCTTATATCATTGTCATCATCCTCATGCTTAAATTGTGATGAAAGTTATCTGTGGCTTACGTGCATAGATGGACTGTTGATTGGTATGATTATGACCAGGGATTATTCGGTATAATCATAACCGTAATGTTACAAATGATGTGGTAAAAGTCCTCATTGGCCCGTACTGTATTGATGAACAGTTGTTGGCATGATCATGACCATTGATGAAAAAACGGATATTCTTGGCCCGTAGTGCACTGATAATTCGTGGTCATTATACTAATGAATATCAGTGGCCTGTAGTGCAGTGATGATTCGATGATGTGGTTTATTTATTAAGATGAGACTCAGCGATAAAATTGATGTTAAACTTTTTAAATCATAGAAGATAGTAGATATCATGCTCTACTTGACTCTTCTAATGGATTGCTTGTTCTGTTGCAGTTAAACTTGATGCTTATTATATTTTATCAGTTTAACCCTGTTGAAGGCTAACGATAATTTATTATGCATTATCTTAGTCATAATATTTCTTATTGGGCTAGTTGAGCTCAACCTTTTGCTTTCATTGTTCTCTTCAGGAAATGAGAACGTAGTTGGGACTAGTCGGAGAATGGAATGATTGTCCGAGATGGTCGTTTTAGTAGTCCTCACTATTTAGTGTGATAATAAATGTAATGATGATTGAATTTGAGTTTGGATACTGTCTATGATACAATATTCGTGTAAAAACTCAGCTATGTTTTGTCGTACTTTACACGACAGTTGTATTAATTAAGTCTGTATTTAAATTTTGTACCATGTATTTGGCGACCCAAGATGGGTGATGTATACCTATTTTGGGGGAGTCACAGTTGGTATCAAAGCTTAGGGATATGATCCCTGGTTGAGATGTGAGACTAGAACTAGGGGGGAGAGACGGGAAAATCCTTCGCTAGTATGACCTACCTAAGTTTATTTGTTATTTAATTGGTCGGTAAAAATATAGGGATAATATGTGGCATGTCAATTAACCCTTGTTTTGTGGTAGTGTTTGAAAATGACATCCGAGAATGTTGAGAATAGCAATGGAGCACAGGAGACCATTGAGTCACCACAGATCAATACACATGATAATGTGCATTAGAAAGGCAATAATCCTTAGGTGAACAACAACACCGACCAAATGGCAAACGACGAAATGTTTAGGAGCTTTTTGAAATTCGTGCAACATCAGGCAAGAGAGACTCCTGTTCAAAATGCAGGTGGAAACATTGGCAACTGTTGGATGGTCACCGCTAAGCAGTTCAAGGAGCTGGGACCACCGAAGTTTTTGGGAGAGCCAAAACCACTTAAGGCGGAGACGTGGATAAAGTAGATCACAAAGATATTTGATGCCTTGGGATGCTCCGAGGAGCAAAAGGTTCCCTTTGCCACCTTCATGTTGCGAGGAGAGGCAGATTATTGGTGAGAATCTGTAAAGCGTACGCAGCCTGCTGCACTGAAGATGTCTTGGGAGAAGTTCCAAGAACTGTTCAACGACAAGTACTTTCCCGAAAGTATTCGTCACATGAGGGAGGTAGAGTTCATCAAGTTGGAGCAAAATAATATGACCATGTCGCAGTACGAAGCTAAGTTTATCGAGTTGTCCCGGTTTGCGTCCCACTTGGTTTATAATGAGAAAAAAATGACACAAATGTTTCTAAGAGGTTTGAAACACAAGATACGTTAATACCTAATTTCTCACAAATTGTTCTTGTATTCAGATGTTGTAAATAGGGCTCAGTTAATACCAGTGATAGTAGTCAACCCATCCAAGAGAGAGCAGCCGACAAATCGTTAATACCAGTGATAGTAGTCATCGAAGTGGTGATAACAAACGTGGAGGGAATCAAAATGCCAGAAATGGTAACCACTTCGGTGGTAATCATGGCCAAGATAATAGAAGTGGAAATTTCAAGAAGAGAAGATTCAACAATGATGGAAAAACATTAGCACCAGCACACGTTGATAAAGAAGGAGAATGACCACCGATCATATGCTTCAAATGCGGAAAGGAGGGACACATCAGTCCAAACTGCACGATGCAGTCCAAAACGTGTTACAATTGCGGAAAAGAAGGTCACCTAGCCTGATTTTGTCGTACAGTAAAGTCAAGTCTAGCTGGGACGGAGGCATCAAAGGCCGTCCCAGAGAAGTTAAAGCCGGTAGTTCAAGGGAGAGCGTTTGTCGTAACCTCCCAAAAAAGCGAGGAACACGAATGAGGTCATCACGGGTAAGCTAATCATAAACTCTTGCGAAGTCTATACCTTATTTGATACCGATTCTACCCATTCTTTTATTTCCCCTACTTGCACTCAACGACTAAATTTAACTCCTGAGAAATTAGATTTTAACTTATCTGTTGAAACTCCGTTGGGAGAAACCAACATTACATCCATTGTTTATAAGTATTGTTTGATTCAAATCGGCAACCACACGTTACCTGTCAATCTTATCTCTTTGAAAATACTTGCATTCGATGTTATTTTAGGAATGGATTGGTTAACTACTCATCATGCTAAAATTGATTATTTTCATAAAGTTGTTAGCTTTCATATTCCTACCCAACCTATTATGCGAATTCAAGCAACCAAACCACTAAAGTCAATCACTGTCATATCAAGCCATAAAGTTATTCGTTTATTGAAAAACGGATGTCAACCTTTCTTAGCCCATGTCACAGATTTAAATAAAAATACGTCAAATTTGAATGATATTTCTATTGTTAATAAATTTCCTGACGTATTTCCTGAAGAACTTCCTAGCCTACCCTCAGAGCGTGAAATCGAATTTTGTATCGACCTTGAACCCGGTACAAAACCCATGTCTAAAGCCCCATATTGGATGGCTCCTATTGAACTTCACGAGTTAAAGACCTAACTGCAGGAATTGTTAGACATCGATTTCATTCGTCCTAGTACGTCTCCTTGGGGTGCTCCTATTCTATTCGTGAAGAAGAAAGAAGGGAGTATGCGACTTTGTATTGATTATCAGGAGTTGAACCATGTCACCATCAAAAAACAGGTACCCGTTGCCTCGCATTGATGACCTGTTTGACCAGTTGCAAGGCGCCAAATTCTTTTCAAAGATCGATTTTCATTTCGGATATCACTAGTTAAAGATTAAAACTGATGACATTCCCAAGACTACTTTCAGAACTCGGAACGAGCATTATGAATTCCTTGTCATGTCCTTTGGATTGACTAATGCTCATGCTGCCTTCATGGATATGATGAACCGTGTATTCAAGGAATATTTGGATCATTTTGTGGTCATCTTTATTGATGACATCCTCATTTATTCTAAAAGTCGTGAAGATGATGAGCAACACTTGAGGCTGATACTCCAAAAGCTTCGTGAAAATAAGTTGTATGCCAAGTTGAAGAAATGCAAGTTCTGGCTTGAGGAAGTAGCATTCCTTGGGCACGTGATATCAAATCATGGAATATATGTTGACCCGACAAAGATTGAAGCAATTCAAAGCTGGGAGCAACCTAAGTCAGTGACCAAAGTACATAGCTTTCTTGGCTTAGCTGGTTATTACCGAATATTCATAGAAGGGTTTTATCGAATCGCTACTCCTTTAACTCAGCTTACTCGGAAAGATACAAAATTTGGTTGGAGTAAAGAATTTGAGAAGAGTTTTCAAGAACTCAAGAGGAGACTCATTTCAGCACCTGTTTTGACAATATCATCTGGTTCGGAGGGATTTGTCATCTATAGCGATGCTTCAGGCAAAGGGTTAAGATGTGTTCTCATGTAACATGGGAAAGTCATAGCCTATGCCTCACGACAAGTCAAAGAATATAAGAGAAATTATCCTACTCATGATCTAGAGTTGGCAGCTGTCATTTTCGTGCTTAAAATCTAGAGGCATTACCTGTATGGGGAGAAAGTGGAGATCTATACAGATCATAAAGGAACTCAACATGCGGCAACGACGTTGGCTCGAGCTGTTGAAAGATTACGATCACACCATTCAATACCATCCTAGAAAAGCGAACGTGGTAGCTAACGCATTGAGTAGAAGATCATATGCTGGTACGAGTGCGATATTGTAAACGCGAAGGCCCATTTTGTATGACTTACAAAGGATGGAGGTAGAGTCAAAGACTTTAGGGACCCACGTGATGATGGCAAATATACGAGTAGAACAGACTATAATCGATAAAGTTAAAACTGCTCAAGCTACAGACCTGGAGCTGATGCGTATGAAGAAGAAAGTGCACGAAGGTGTTATTTCGAAAGCAAGAATCGACGAAGAAAAAATAATTCGGGTCAACTCCCGACTTTGTGTTCCTAACAACCCGGCTTTAAAGTATAAAATCATGATGGAGGCGCACAACACACCGTTTGTAATCCATCCCGGAAGTACCAAGATATATCGTGATCTTCGACATGCATTTTGATGGAGCAATATGAAAAGAGAGATCACAGAGTTTATCTCAAGGTGTTTAACTTGTCAACGTGTCAAGGTGGAGCATCAAGTGCCAAAAGGTCCATTGCAACCACTTACAATTCCAGAATGGAACTGGGAGCGCATTACCATAGATTTCATTACTGGTCTTCCCAAGGTTTCCCAAGGCATAGATGCAATTTGGGTCATTGTTGATAGATTGACCAAATCTGCTCATTTTTTACCTATACGAGAAACTTTTTCACTTGAACGTCTTGCTCGTATGTACATAAATGAGATTATAAGATTGCATGGTATGCTAGTATCCATAGTTTCTGATCGAGACCCAAGATTCACTTCACATAAATGAGATATATGGGCACACGAATTTACTATTTAGTTTGGCATATCATCCTCAAACGGACGGACAGTCATAGAGAACTATTCAAACTCTTGAGGATCTATTAAGACTCTGTGTCCTTGACTTCAAAGGAAGTTGGGACAAGTTCTTGCCATTTGAGGCGTTGTATGGAAGAAAGTGTCGTTCTCTAGTATGCTGGGATAAGGTGGGTGAAATAACGTTGTTGGGACCAGAATTGGTACGTATGACTACGGAGAAGATTTAAATGATCAGGTAATAGGCAGAATAAGGGTTTTTAACTGAGGAGTCCTATAGTAAACAACCTAGACAAATGATAAGGGCGGTTATCATGCATTTCAAAAAAAAACCACCCGATTGACCGAAAATACGGGAACAATTTTTTAAGTGGGACACTGATTTTTCATGTCAGCCCACCAATACTAATCCTCTAAATTAAGGAATCCTAATTGCACTAATATTGTAAATAAATATGGAAAAGTGTATTACTTTTTTAATTATTTTATGGATGCACCATTATTTTAATTATTTTCAAAAATGTACTAAAGTATGTAATTAATCCAAAAAAAACCACAAACAGACCCAGCCCCCTCACCACCAGCCCCGAGGCCCCAGCTCACAAGCCCAGAGCTTGGTCTAGGCAACCTGGGATGGTCAGCAGGACTCAATAGGCTGGCATTATCCTGCCTGGACTGACCTGCCTAAAATTGAGCTTGGGCCTGACTAGACTTGATCAATGGTCAGAGCCTGAGAAGCGCAGAGCAAGACATGCCTGACGGCCGGAATGTGCAAGCTAAGCCAGTAACCCATAGGCCATAGTAGAAGTCTAGAACTATAAGCTCAACATACGTGGCCTATAATTGTAGCCTGAGTTTTAAGCACCTTCCTTTAAACCAATAAAAGTTTGGTCTAATGGGTCTTTCTTATAAGTTATAGCCCATGGGCCAACAAACATAGGACAAATAGATGGGAATTGGTATTATCATATATATAAAAAAAGGTTCCTAGCTAGCATTCACTGCAAGCTTCTTGTTCAACACTTCAACCTCAAGTCTAGAAACTTTGAAAGTATATTTATAATAAAAATAAATAAATAAGACATTTATGCTACGCTTGGATTAGAGTAGTGAAAGTGAGAATAAAATGACTCATTCCTATGGAATGAAAAAAATTATATTTGGTTGCAATTAGAATGGAATGAACCATTCTTATCCCTCCCAACTTTATGGATTTTATTCTTTGGGGGAGGGAGAGTATGAAATAACTCATTCCAACTAGAATAGAATGAATCATTTTACTTTCTATTACATTTCTTCGATCCAAACGTAGCGTTATAATAAGAGGACCACTGGGAGATTAATGAGGTAGAATCAATGAAGCATTCAATACGCTTACATTGACTATATACTGTGACAAACGAGATTTTGCAATTTAAATTTGAATATTTATTGAATTAAATAAATATTTTTTGGTGATTTAATTATTGGGTTAAATAATTAATTGATGAATTTGTGGTAGATTAATTTAATTATGTGTTACATTGATTAAATTAATGTGGAGAATTTATTACTCAAAAGTATGTATTTAATTAAGCTTATTTGATTAAACGAATTATTTAATAAGCATAATGTTATTCTAATTAATTTAGTAATTAATTAGAGATTTAATAATTTGACATAATTAATAAATGAGAATTTAATTATGTGACGATGTGAATTAATGAGAAATTATTATATTTTATTTAAATTAAATTAAATAAGATATTTGATTAATTGCTTAAATGAGTGTTGACATTATTAAACTAAATAATAAGAGATTAATTAAATTAAATGGGAAAGAGCCTTTTAAAGGCTAGCCAAACAAGGCCTTAGGGAGTTGGCTAGTTAACCCACGAAGGGATTAACTGATCACAACATCGTCAGTTTATATGTATCTCTTCAGTTTATTGTTCATTCATATTTTTGCAAGCCTGAGAAATCACAAAGAGTTTAGCGACAAATTTGAGGGAAAATGTGAATTGAAGAAGAAATAGAGAAGAGTTTCATCATCTTTGAGTCATATACACAAACTAGCAGGGAAACTAGCAGGGTAATCTCTTCAACCCAAACTTCAATTTACATTTTTAAAGTTTATTTTAGTTCTCTATAAACTAAAATTGATGGCCAATGTGTTAGGAAATTGATTATATATGTTTATTAGCATGCATAATTCAATTATATATGATTTGTATGTGATTAGAGTATTCGATTTCATGTAAACATGCTATAATCAGAGTTTTTACATTAAGGGGTGTTTTGAGTTCTCTGTAAAACTAATATTTTATGATCAGTGTATGAATTTATGATTTATGTGTATATACATGATAATATATAATCATAACACGTTTTTTACCATCTATGCATGTTTTCAAAACATCAATTTCATATAAATATGTTGTAATTAGATTTTTGAAGTTACAGAGTATAAAAGTTATATATATATATAACCTTTATGAGCAATTGTATGCCATGAATTGTTGTTTAACTTAAAATTTGACAGTAGATTATGATAATATATGTTAAAACGAAGAAAACAAACTTTGAACGGACATATTCGAAGTTATAATGAACCCGTAATGTCAAATTTCATGTTTTTCTTCAAAACTTACAAAAAAACACCAAGAATAGTAAAATTATGTTATTTGATTCAAGTAATTGTATGATTTAAGTTCTTAAATTCATGCTAGAAAGGTTGGATAATGATCATATATGAATTTTAGTATCTGGGTATGCTTAGATTAATGTACAAACAAGGAAATTGGAAGTTATGGCTTTGTTCTGTGTCTTTTCGCGAACTTTAGATTCTGGAACTAGTGTATTGCGCTGCAGCGGCATCCGAGCTGCAGCGCCAGTCTTAGTTCATTTGGTGGAGTTGCAGTGTCAGATGCAGTTCAAATGGTGGAGCTGTAGCGCCACTCTGAGCACGAGGCAAGTTTCTAAACCTTACCTCTTTACATTGAGCAAGTTTGCTAACCTTAAACTTTATTTGAGCAAGTTCGAGACTTATATTATATGTCGAGCAAGTTCTTGTTATTATTGATCAAGTTTGAGATTTCATATTAGATGTTATCATTCTTTTAAAGCATGATTCCTGCTATACAATACTTATTCGATTGTATACCTCTTGAGTTTATTATTCAAATTGAATATCATTTATCGTTGAACCTGTAAGACTAGCGAACCCTTATTGATTTTGAGTAGTTCATAGTTGATGAACATTCTAAATTTTTGAATCCTTGTTGAGCTTATCCAAACCAAACTTCTTTTGGTGCGAACTCTAATGTCAAACTGAGATGAACAACTCTGTTATAGGGGATTAATTATGCTTTAGCGTTAAAATATTGTGCACAGTATGGTACTAATGGTTGATCCCCCCAAGTACGAGAAGAAGAGTCCATAGTATTTTGATTGTTAAATATTTCAAGTATAAATTCTTAACAACTTAGGACATAGTTCATGGTCTTATAACCATCAGAAGTTCTTTTAATTCTTGTTATTCATTCTTGATTTAAAAGTCGAGTTTTCTTATTTCAGAAGTCTTTGATTCATTCACATATTATTTTATTGTTATATTATTATACTTGTAGGCAATCGTGCTCACTCTTGCTTAATAATAACATTGCAGTTAAGAACAAAAGGTCCGACGAGCCTTCTACTAGCAAAGGCAAGGGCAAAGTTAACAAGTGATGAAAACTTTATTTATTTGATGTATTTATGTTTCAGACTTGTGTTAAAGTTGTGTAAAGCTTATTATTTGTTTATGTTTTCGCATTTGAGATTTAAGGTTAGTATGACCTGGGATTGATGTATTTATACTCAGATGTTATAACTCCATAAAGAGGGATTTATTTCTATCTATTTATGGTTTTTCATTTATTATGGGTAGATAGATACATGATGCTTAGACAGTGAACACTAAATCTCGTGGAAATTGAAGTATCTGAATTTGGAGGTGTCACATATACTATATGAGATTGACACCACATATGTTGTAATGTCCCCATATCTATACTCCCATGGTATTTGATATGGTGCTTACTACGAATCAATATAATGTATTTAAATCTATAAATCCATGGTATTTGATTTTAAGCTTATATTAAATTAAGGGACTATCAGATATAATTTCTATAGATCCAAGATTCACAGTATTCCATAACAGATGACGATTTTCAAGAGAAATATTATTGTGTTTGGATACCCTCGCTTAGATATATACTGTATCTGTGAATAGAATCTATCTATCTGAAATTCAGAATATCAGTAATAACATGAACAATTCATATTATTAATATCCTCATCTAGATGTATAGTCTATGCCATGTGAATTTATACTATCGTATTGATAGTAACTATTTATCTGAAATTCAGAATATCAGTAATAACATGAACAGTCCATATTACTAATATCCTCACTCAGAATATTCTCAAGGATCTCAGCTAGATTCAAAGAATTCTAAATTTACATCTATATATGTAAGAAAACACGGTTGCGAAAAATAAAAGATGTTATATATATACATAAATATTAGGGTTCGATTACATGATTCTCATAACGAGTTTCTTATTACAAAGTATTTAACTAGACATGAATATAACCTAATCTAAGCAGGGACGCTTCCCTTTATCTTCTCTAGATGTTTCAGGATTACCATCTAAAATTGCAAAGGGAATAATTTGCAATGGTGAGCTATGACATGCTCAACAAATTTTGTATTTATAACAATATATGATTTGAAGAAATACAACAATTCAAATTTTGACTGATAGTTGTTACCATTTCAATATGAATTTTTATTTTTGTCAGTCACACAGACTTAAAAATTTTGTTTAGATATGAGATAGGGGATCAACCTATTCAACATCTTAGGAGTATACATCTCATCCTACCAGTGCTCAAATGCACCCAAATTAGTGTCAATATTTTATTGACCGAATGATCCCTTACGAGATACCCAACTTCAGAATAGGATGTTTTACTAACCAATTTGGTTTGACACAACAATTTAAGCTTAACAATCAATATGAACAAACAGTTTATTTCTTAGTTATGCTGAAGCTATAGCAATAACCTTACAATAAAGGGTAATTCAAATGTAGGTGTAATATATTATATCAATAGCATATCAAGATAAAAATCTTATTCAACAATAAATAGGGTTTAAGAAATTTGCATAAGTTAAAGTTTAAGAAGAACTTGCCTGAGCGTAGATCAGTCAAGTTATGCTACTTAATTCGTTTAATAAATACCTACGATGTTCATATATATAAATCTAACACGTTAGTATTGATAACAAAACTCAAATATATCATTTATATAAGATCGGGTTAGATTCGATAAGGTTTCGGTATTAAATGTCTTTACCGAATACTAAATAAGTTGATATATAAACTAAATTTTATTATATTTTTAGATAATTTATATATCCATTATAATAATTTTTAGAAGCTTTAAAATATTTATTTATCCTTTAAATGATTCTTAAATCATTTATTTCTAGTTTTAGGTAATTAATATTTACTTTAAATTTTACAAAAACATTGTTTATTATTTTTAAATAATTTATAATCATTTATTATGATTTTTATAGCATTAATATTATTTTTCAATAATTATTTAGTATTTATAAATAATTATTCTAATTACTTTCTTATTAAGTTAATTATTAATAATATCCAAATAAAATAAAATATTTATTAAATTTATGTAAAAATATCAGAAATTAATTATATTTATTTAATATAATTTTTAAAACTGTTTTTGTATTTATTTATTAATTATTTCTATTTTTTATAATTTAATTTTTAGAAAAATCAATTTCTGTCTGTCGCTAAAGCCCTTCAGTGACAAAAAGTGTCGTTGTAGGTGTTCTTGAGTTTCTGGGCAACAGTTTGGTCATGGTCGAGTGACCAGTTTGACCATGAATTATTTAGCTACTGCTTATGATTTTAGGTTCGATCAAGTATTGATGTTATAGTATTCTTACAGTAGTACAACATGAATCAAATTTCAGGTTTTAACCTATATATAACAAGAAGTTATAGAGGCTCAAAGTCACTGTCAGAGCTGTTCTTGAGTTTCTGGGCAACCCAGAACAGTGGTCATGGCCGGTCAACGATTTTGTGGCTTTAATATCTTTGATTCTGTGTATTAGATGTGTGTTGTGTTTGATGTAGCATGTAGTATATATGTCAAGGTATATATATATAACACTAACTTGAACAAATCATAATTCTAATGCTTCTATTTAGGTTGGTCAAAGTACAGCCAAACGCTACTCTTCGTGTTCTTCAGTTTTTTGGGTAACCCAGAAAACTTGGTCAAGCTCGGTCAACGACTTTTGACCATTAATTCCAGTAATCCTATAAGTTGTTTAAGCAATTTAAGATCATAGATATGTATTACATATATCATGGTGTTAATCTAAAATAAAACATTACAAAAACAATAAACAGAATGCGATCAAAAAGTTGGTCAAAGTAGCCGGTACAAACTGTTCTTGAGTTTTTCGGGTAACCCAGAAAACTGCAATCCGTGAACGGTCAACGTACTTTGACCACTTAAATCTTGCAATCTATGGTTCTAATGAACCTGTTTTCTTTTTCAGATTAAAGACCTACTAACAGGCTACAAGTAACATACAATTAACAGACCTTAACATAAACACATAAATCTAGATGTTATGAAAACCTGTTCTACCAATCTAACATACTTTCTAATATACTAATACATATTTCTAAACATCTAAACAACAAAATTAATAAAGGATCAAAAAGCTAATTATGAATTAGGGTTTGCACCTTTTCTTGATTGATTTTCGATTCTAGCTTCTGATTTTGTTGCTGCTATCACCGAGACTTGATTTGGTAAGTATATAAGTGTATCTTGGCTTAGAAATTTCGTGAGTTTGCTCAGCCCTAGGGTTCCTATTTATAGAATTCTCCAACTTGACTTTTTGGATGTTTTTAAGCAACTTGCCTCCACAAATATCTGATTTGATGACTATTATCATGCTTGGGAGTTACAAGCATGTCATGTGCAGCCTAGAAACTTGCAATGGTGACTCCTAACCTACTTGTGAGCTAGTTAGGTTAGTTTAGTAGCTTAATTATGCCCTAATCTTCACTAATCTTGATTAGGATTTTGTTTTTAATTATTAGTATTGTTAAATGATGTTTATTAGTACCTAATTGAAGTTTACTAACCATGATTAGGTGTTAAGATAATCTAATTAGGGTTAAATTAGCTAATTGGGGTTAGGTTTCCAAATTAAGGTTAGGGTTTTGTTGATTAGGGTTTGTGAATCTAGGACTACTAACCTAGATTTCTCACTAATCCTAACAAGCACGACAAAGCAACTTGTCCCAATAAATATACCGAAAAGTCCGTTTTCGAAAGAAAATTTTTAAGCACGAGGTGTTAAGCACGACTTTTTTCGGACAAAATTTTATTTGATCAAATTTGTTAAACAAAGTATATATTAACACATAACACATTCAGAATGGAGTAATTTTTTTGATGTAACTGGATTTTACATAACCGAATCTTATTAGGGTTTTGAGTTTTTACATGTGTCATAGTCTCATAGATTATAAGTTTATTTCTTGAAAATCAGGTCCCTTCATTTACATAAAGAAAATAAAAATTATGACTTGTATAAGTTCAATCTCATATCTTACTAAAGACTGTACAAGTTAATTGTCGTATAAGATAGGTAAAATAATGTATTTTTGATTTTTTTTGGCTTGACAATCAAATCATCCGGATGTAAAATACATATATACATACATAATCCTGTATTTCTGAAAAGTTAATTTTCCTATAAGATAGATAAAATGATGTATTTTTGATTTTAACAATCAAATTATTCAGATCTAAAATATACACACACACACACAAATATATATATATATATATATATATATATATATATATATATATATATATATATATATATGGAAATGATCTATAGCATGTATTTGCTATGGATGAAAATTGGACAAATAACATCTCCACCATACATTACATAAATTAATGGCTGAGATTTAAAAGGCAACAACGCCATCCACTAGTTCAACTAGCGGATGCATAAAAAAATAAATTCGGACCAAACTGCCCCCAATTCGTCATTAACGCCTTGGCTTTGAATTTATTTTTCAGTTCATCCGTATATTCAACTAGCAGAACTCTTCATCTCTTTCTCTAGTACAAAACTTCATATCTCAACAAATATTATGCGCATCCCAAATATTAGACTCTTCTTCTCTTTCTCTAGTACAAAACTTCAAATCTCAACAAATATTAAGCGCATCCCAAATATCAGACTCTTTTTCGCACATCCCAAATATCACACTCTTCTTCTCTCTCTAGTACAAAACTTTAGATCTCAAATATTAAGCAATATCGTATCACGCGCATCCCAAATATCACGCACGCGAATAAATATCAAATCACGCGCATCCCAAATATTATGCTTCACATCTCAAATATAAAGCAATATCAGATCACGCGCATCCCAAATATACAGATCTCGAATTAGGAGCAGTTTGATTCGAATTTATTTTTTTATGCGTCCGCTAGTTGAACTAGCGGATGACGTTGTTGCCTTTTAAATCTCAGCCATTAATTTATGTAATGTATGGTGGAGATGTTATTTGTCCAATATCCATAACAAATACATGCTATGGATCATTTACCATATATATATATATATATATATATATATATATATATATATATATATATAGAGTCCGGATCCAGTCCGGGATCCCGGACTCTATAAAATCCGGACCTTTATTTTTTTTTTTTTTTTTGCTTTTTTTTTTTTTTGAAACAACTAAAAAAAAAAAAAAAATAATTATGGAATTGAAATTTTTTCATAATACAGTATTTTGGGTGTGATTTGGGTACGTATAACAAAACATGGTGGTACTGTCTGTGCAGACTGTACCACCACTTTTTGGTATAGGTATTCAAAACACGTCCAAAACATTGTATTATGAAAAAATTTCAGTTACATAAAATATTAAATATTTTTTTTTAGTTATTTTAAAAAAAAAAGCAAAAAAAAAAAAAAAAAAATTTGGGTCCGTATTTTAGGACCTGTCCGGGAGTCCGGACAGGATCCATTGTGTGTATATATATATATATATATATATATATATATATATATATATATATATATATATAATGTGCCAAAGACTAAATTTAATTTTTGAAAAGCTCCTCAAATCCAAATACTTATGAATATGAGGGTACCAAAATACATCCATCTCAATACACTGGGATTTCTTATCAAAAAAATAACTGAACATAATATGCAAGCATACATAATTGTTTACAGAACTTTGCCTTAATAGATGTCTTCAGAGTTCTTCTCGATGATTGGAAGAGCTTGATATGAGAGCATATAAATTTTCATATAATTTGGGTGTCTTTAGATATATAATTTGAAAAAAGGTACAAAAATGCTCATGATGTTTTTCCTAAAATCCCACTTTCACCTTAAACTTTTTTTTTCTAAAGTGTATTTAACATTATAAATTTAAGATCAATTATGCCCTTACCCCTAACAGACATGTCACCTAGATTAACTCCGTTTACACTTGAACATTTTTTGCTGACGATACTAAAATTTTGGTGACGAATCATGACTACTCAACGTTATATTACAACATACATTCTCTTCTCCTTCCTCATCACCGTAAACTCTTTTCCTCTCTAAAAATCCCTTCTCTCTCTACAATGGCAAGAACCAAGCAAACAACCCACAAATCAACAGGCGATAAGGCCCTAAAGAAGCAGCTAGCAACCAAGGCCCGAAAATCAGCTCCAGCCACTGGAGGAGTGAAGAAGCCCCATCGATTCCGTCTCGGAACTGTGGCTTTTAGATGATCCAATCTTTGGTCTCTATGTTTGAATTTCCTCTTAAAGTAAAGACTCAGGGGGCTTTTCTTTTTGTCATCCAGGATTTTGATTTTTAAAAGTAAAGTCTGATTTGAGAATGCTTTTACCCTGATTTCTTTTTCTTTTTGGGTCTAGGGTTTGAAATTAAAGTTGTTTTCTTCAGGTTTGGTGTTATATGGGCTAAACAAATTCTTTCTATTATGGTAAAACTTTTGTTGTTAGTTCTTCCTGAATTTTCTTGTAATTTGATTATACAGATAAATAGAGCATTGAGCTTTTATGTACCCATTAAATACATAAAATTACATCTGCTTGTTATATTCGGTCAAAACTATAAAGCTAGTAATGGACCACACCTTTTTAACTTTTAATCGGACTATAATTTACAATGATGTGGAGTATGTAGAGGATTAAAGCTCAAATTAGACACCTTTAAAAGAAATTAGAAAACATAGTGAACTTGAGTTGAATGAATTGAAATTGTGCACATGTCGTGGTAATTGTGGTGGATTGAGATGGAAAATTTGTTGTTGATGAGGTTGCAGGCCTTGTTTGGGTCTGGAAAGAGAAATCTGAGCAGTTCTTTTGTTTTGTTTTTATATCTTGTTGCTGCTTGTTATTGTTATTAATAGAATCTCTCTTCCAATTAAAAGCCTGAAATGGAAAAGTCTCAGTGGTAGGAGAGGACAAAATCTACATAAATTACATGACAGCATAGTCAGACCTTTTAATTCCTGACATCAATAGTAATTCAAAGATTTCATACATTTTCATCTGCAAATGTTTCCCCTCTTCCTCTCTTTTGTTCTCCCCTATGATTTCTCTTCCTCTTGTATTTTGAATCTTGAATGTCAGAATCTAGGGCTTTGATTTTAAACTGGTTTTAGCTAGAGATCAGCTAAAGTTAAAATCTTTGATTATATAGATAAACTAGTAACAAAAAGCTTCCTTCCTATAGAGAGAGAGAGAGAGAAGGAAATGATAGTGGAGAGAGAAAGAAAGAGCAAATGATAATGCAGAGAGAGAGAGAGAAGGTTTTAAGAGAAGTTTTACTGAAAGAAAAATCATCACCAGCAAAATTTATCCAGGTGTCAGCCATGTTTGTCTAGGTGACATGTCCGTTATGGATAGGGGCATAGTTGACCTAAATTTTGTAACGTTAAGTGTACTTTTAAAGAAAAAAAGTTCTGAATGGAAGTGGGATTTTGGAGTAAACGTCAGGGGCATTTTTGGATATTTATCCTATATAATTTGGATGTACATATAGATATATCATTTCGAGATATGTGTCAACTACTTTATATTCATGAAAATTAATAAATGCTCCGTTCGTCATTATTATTTGTCTTTTTAGAAGTAGACAAACAGAATAAGAAAAATAATTAATACTATGTTTATTAGCTAAAAATAACTTTAAATGTCAATCATGTTCTTACATTGAAAAAAGATTGTTATTTATTGGATAGAAAGTAGTGAGAAAATTAAAATTATATTTAATATTTATAGTAATATTAAAAGTTAAACAACTAGTGATTCATTGGAATACTCAAACGAAAAATATTAAAAAAAAAAAAAAACCTTCTCTAAATCGCAATTTAAAAAGGGACGGAGAGAGTACGAGTACTCCCTCCATTCCAATATATTAGTAGTTTTAGGAGTTTGTGTTCCAATGTATTAGTGGTTCTTTCTTATTTAGGATTAAAAATTATCTACATTTCTATGATACTCTTAATTTCTATTCTTAATTTTGAGGATATTTATTCTCATAAAAACATTTGTAGTACTATTCTCTTCCCTCTCTTATTTAACGTTTTCTAATAAAAACATAAAATGATATATATAGAAATTGAGACTTCTATTAATTATGAAGTTATGGCAATATTCTTAATATATTTGTTTTATGTTATAACTACTAATAAATTGAAATGGAGGGAGTAGTTGAAAATACTTAATAACTGAAAAAACCAATAAATTCTTGTCAAACTAACTATCAAAAAGACTTACAAATTTACTCCCTTTATTCCTTTTTAATTAATGTTTTATGAGAAAATACAAATATTAAAAGATGTAATTAATGATTTGTCTGATTGATTGAAATTTGTACAAATTAATATTACTATTCAAAATTCATTGAAAAAGATGAAAGATAAACAAATTAATATTTAATGTAAGGATAGTATGGTAAACTAAATCATTAATACCTCCTTAAAATATACAAACGACAAATAAAAATAAATAAATTTTACTCTTTGAAAAGAAAAATAAAAAATAAAGGAGGGAGTAATTATAGAAGTTGACGCTTACATATGAGATTGTCAAATTTTAGACAATTATTTGAAAGTTCAGTAATTTAGTTGAAAAAAAAAAAAACAGAACCCCCGAGTAATTTTGATACCTTAACCAGAGTTTAATGATTTTATCATTCATTAAGCCATTCAAAAAATATACTTATTTTATGTGATTAATAATAATGGTGCTACACAATATTAAATTAAGTAAAAATTTACATGCTCTTATATTTTTACTTACTTTTTATATAGGGAAAAATATATGTACACAGATGCGTAATATACAGTCAACTATGGCGATAATTTTTTGGTCTATAACGACGGTTTCACTCGTCACCATAATTGTTATGGACTACGGCAACGGGTGAACCCGTCGTCATCAAAAAAACCCGTCGTCATAGCTCGACTGTGTAATATACAACTGTATATATACATATAGCCCTTCTATATATGTATGGTTAAATTATTTAAGTAAAATGTCAAAATACATTACTTCAACTTCTTGCATCAAAAAATAATACTCCCTACATTCTAAAATTAGATATATAATTAGACTTTTGAAGTCAAACGACAACATATAAAACTTCAAATTGATGTGAATTAATTTAATATAATTGATATAATTATTATAATTGTATAACATATAATAAAAATGATTAATAACAAAATTTATTACATTCAAAAATTGTATAAGCCATACACATTTTAAAATTTAATGTGCTGCGATTTGACCTAAAAAGTCAAATGTTATATTTAATTTTGATAGAGATAGTACATGTCACTACAAGAAAAAGCGCCATCTGCGACCAATAATATCAGCGACCGCCGTATCCGGTTGCTGATAATAGTAACAGCGACTGCTATCTGTGACCGATAGGATTCTAGTCGCTAGTTCATATCAGCGACCGCATGCGGTCGCTGTTCGGTCGCTGATATGAATTTCCCTCCTAAAATTTGGTGCGAAACTTTGGCGGGGCGACCACTCTCTATCAGCGACCACGGTCGGTCGCTGATATGTCCACGTCATTAAATATTAGCGACCGCATGCGGTCGCTGATGGCGGTCGCTGATTCTCATAAACTTAATCAAGTTCAGCAGTTCGCTCGATCAGTACTGAAGAAAAAAAAGAGGGGGAGACACTGACGAGAGGGAGAAGAGGGAGTAGGAGGAGAAGAGAAGAGAAGAGGGAGGAAAACTACCGCTACTGCCGACGCCTTCACCACCGACATCACCGGCTGACGCCTTCACCACCGCCGGTAACCCCTTTAATTAATCCCTAAATTAAACTATTTTTCTGTTATTTTTGATTGAATGGGCATGATTTGTTTTTCTGAAGATGTGAATGTGTTGATGTTCTGCTTCTAGATGCCATTTTCTTGAATTTTTTGGGTTTAATTTGAGTTTGACTGAAAATCCAAATGGGTTTGACTGAAAATCCAGTTTAATTTACAGTGACTTGTTCAAAATGGGTAAATTTACAGTGTCTTGTTCAAAATGGGTAGAACCCTAATGGGTATGAAACTTTTGGGATAATCAATGAATTTAAAAAGAGAGATTCTTTTATGAGTTGATTGATACCTATATGTATATATATACACACATACATCATATATGTATAATTTTGTAAGTATATACACACACTTTACACCACAAGAATAATTTGGGAACATGCATGATTAGGTTTCATGTTTTAATATGAGATTATCTAAAGTTGGATAATTTTTTATTACTGAATAACAGTTGTTGAAATTTGGAAAAATTTTGAATATAACATTACTGCTGAATATATTGTTGCTGAAATTTAGATAAATTGTTGTTGATATTGCTGAAATTGGGACAATTTTTGGGCTTCTTATTGTTGTTACTAATATTGGATTCTCCTAAATTATGCCCTGAAATTGGTCAAGTATGCATGCCCTCGTGCATGTGGATAATTCATATTATAGGGGAGACTCTGCCGAAATTTTTTCATA
Source organism: Panax notoginseng (assembly GCA_016801055.1). Classification (NCBI taxonomy): domain Eukaryota; kingdom Viridiplantae; phylum Streptophyta; class Magnoliopsida; order Apiales; family Araliaceae; genus Panax; species Panax notoginseng. The sequence continues at coordinate 45,648,292 of CM029016.1, read as the reverse complement.
TATAAGTCAAATGGCTATATAACTTGAACATTAGGGCTTAACCCAAAACCTTGGTTGTAATATATGATCATACTTATACCAATCCAATAACTTGAACATGAGTATGACATAAAACATAACTAGGAATTAAGTTTATCCATAATTCAATCAAGAAGAAGGTTCAAAGAAGTTTATCCATAATTCACAGTCGAGAAGACATACTTGTCTAAATCTTCATATATAAGTTAAATGGCCATATATGCATTCGTATTCACAGGGGCTAATAGTATGCCTTCTTCTGCAATCTTGATATACGCATCGTTATAGTTTCTAGAACACATTTCAAATTCCATTGGTTGTTCTTCAAACTTGACCATCAAGATATTTTCATCACCTAATGTCCTATCATATGCAGACCATGCATGATGCAATGATTCATATTCTACCCCTAGGAATCTATTGTCTTTAGGTTGTTTTGGCATGTATCCTTGTTCAATTCCCGAATAATCATATATGATGCACACTCATGTTATATATGTATATATACATCTATATGTATTTATAAGCATCATAAATGGGATTGAGCTGAATTGTAAATCTCTAACAAGGGAATACAATAAATTCATGTCAACATAGGTACCGTGCAATCATGGACCTCAATTTAGACCGTAGTTGGATGGCACGACGAAAGTCAAGTGCCCAGATAGGTGCTACAGCTGAATTTAGAGCTGGTTGCCAAGTATTTTTGGAGTATGCGTATAGTCACCCGGAATGTATGAATGGTAAGTCGCAGATACGATGTCCATGTTTGAAGTGTAAGAATGTAAATTATATGGATAGAGACATGATAAACTATCATTTACTTGTTTCTGGGTTCATGAGAAATTACGAAGAATGCTGGTGGGCACATGGGCAGAGAAGAGATGGTGGCATCACACAAGTACATAATTCTGGCAGTAGTACTCATCGTATGAATGAAATGGTTCATGATATTGCATGGCCAGATTTTGATTGGGAGCAAGGCAGAGAACAACCTATGAATTCTGATGCCAAAGAATTCTTTAAGTTGTTAAACGAGGGTAGCGAGCCATTGTGGCATGGTTGCACCAAACACACTATATTGTCTGCAGTGGCGACATTACTTAACATCAAGGCTGATCACAACATGAGCCATGAGTGTTTTGAGTCGCTCTTGAAGGCCATTAAGAGTATGTTGCCTGACGGTGAGAAATTACCTGGTAACTATTACTTTTGTAAGAAAATGGTGAAGAAGTTGGGTCTTGGATACCAAAAGATCGATGCATGTCCCAACGATTGCATGTTGTTTTATAAGGAAAATGAACAGATGACAAGGTGCACGTTTTGCAGTCATGATCGGTTTAGGCCTAATAAAGAGGGTGTGACTACAAAAAAATCAAGTATACCGTTTAAGATTCTAAGGTATTTTCCAATAACACATCGGCTAAAAAGATTGTACATGTCTTCAAGAACAGCTGAACATATGAGTTGGCATGCGAAATCTCCAGCTAAAGATGGAGAACTAAATCATCCCGCAGATGGGAAGGCTTGGAAAGATTTCAACTTAGCACATCCTGGATTTGCATTGGAACCTAGAAATGTGAGGCTTGGATTGTCCACCGATGGTTTCAATCCGTTTGGCCACTCAGCTGTTCCGTACTCATGTTGGCCTGTGATTGTTACTCCGTACAACTTGCCACCTTGGATGTGTATGAAACAGCCATACTTATTTCTTTCACTCTTGGTTCCTGGTCCTAAGAGTCCTGGAAAGAACTTAGATGTTTACTTGAGACCTCTTATAGACGAGTTGAAGGTATTGTGGGAGGATGGAGTACAGACTTGGGATGTTGCAACGAAAACAAATTTCAACCTTAGGGCAGCGGTTATGTGGACTATAAGTGACTTCCCAGCTTATGGTATGTTAGCTGGATGGAGTACACACGGGAAGTTGGCTTGTCCGTATTGTATGGAGCATACAAAGTCGTTTAATCTATCAAAAGGTCGAAAGCCTTGTTGGTTTGACTGTCATCGTCGGTTCTTACCGGTAGATCACCCATTTCGAAGAAATAGAGAACACTTCAGGAAAGGGAAAGTAGACAATGATATACCTGCACCGCGATTTTCGGGAACGGAGATGCGAGATCGTGTGATGAGATTGCCGGTTATCCCATTTGGTAAGGTTGATGCCACAAATATAATCAATGGGTTTGGCGAATCTCATAACTGGGTTCGGAGAAGCATCTTTTGGGAACTGCCTTATTGGTCTACAAATTTGATTCGTCATAATCTAGATGTGATGCATATTGAGAAGAATGTGTTTGACAATGTGTTTAACACTGTGATGAATGTTACGGGGAAGACAAAAGATAACGATAAGGCACGTTTGGACATGAAAGATATTTGTAAGCGTCCCGGATTAGAACTTTACGAATCTCCTAATGGTAAGATTGTCAAACCGCATGCAAAGTACACATTGTCCAAAAAGCAAGTTGAAGATGTATGCACATGGGTTAAGTCTCTGAAACTACCAGATGGATATGCATCAAACATTGCAAGGTGTGTTACGGGTGGGAAATTGTAAGGGATGAAGAGTCATGACTGTCATGTGTTCATGGAGAGGCTCATGCCTATAGCATTTCGGGATCTGCTTGATAAACCAATATGGGATGCTTTGACGGATCTTAGTCGTTTCTTCAAAGACTTATGTTCAAAATCATTAAATGAGAAGGACATGTCTGTACTTGAGAAGAACATCATAGAGATCACGTGTAAACTGGAAAAAATATTCCCACCTGGTTTTTTTGACTCCATGGAGCATTTGCAAATCCATCTTCCCTATGAAGCTCGTGTTGGGGGTCCAGTTCAATATAGATGGATGTACCCTTTCGAAAGGGTGATGGGAAACCTTAAGAGAAAGGTTAAGAATAGAGCTTATATCGAGGGGTCGATATGCGAGGCATACAGTTTCGATGAGATATCTACGTTTGTCTCAGACTATTTTCCGGACGAAGTCTTGACAAAGGCCAATCGAGTATCGAGACATGATGATGGGGGAAATGTTGAACTAAATGGTCGACTATCTGTATTTGGTCTATCGGGCCGCGCTTATGGAAAAGGGAAGCGCATATTCCTCTCTGAGCAAGAATTACATGCTGCACATACTTACATTCTTCTCAATTGCGAGGAGATTGACGAATTTGTGAGGTACACATGTAAACTTGATAATTTATCTTTTAAGTTGACAATTTATTCCAATATGTTAATGTTTATAACATGGTATAGATTGTACGATGACGAGTTAAAAGTGAAGCATCCCGGCATAACTGATAAAGATGTTCAAATCAATCGGGATAAAAACTTTGCACTTTGGCTAAAGGACAAAGTAAGTTTAATTTTTAAGCACGTAATATATATATATATACTCCATGTTAACTATGACTTCATTTAATAAGATGGAGTTTTTGTAGGCTTTGACTAAGGGATCAACGATTCCGGCTAATGTACAAGTCCTAGCTATGGGACCAGACAGGGACCAAGTCACCCGCAATGGTTACAAAATAAATGGTTGTGAATTTCACACAAAGGCATATGAGCACGGTAAAAGAACAACGAACTCTGGAGTGTGTGTCCAAGGAGATTGTTACAATGAGCTTGGTCGTGCCTTTTATGGGGAGTTGGAGGAAATCGTAGAGTTGTCGTACAAGGGCACGTACGGTGGTCATATTCACTTGTTCAAGTGCCATTGGTTTGATTCAGAAAAAGGGATACGTGTTGACAGACATGGAATCGTCGATATTGACCTCCATAGGTCTGCGTACTCCAACGAACCGTTTGTATTACCAACTCAAACAATACAAGTATACTATACTCCTAGTCCAGTTAGGAAAAGGGATAGACCGCCTACAGATTGGCAAGTTGTAATTCATACTCCCGCGCGTAGTCGTGTCCAAGTAATAGACGGGGATTTCTACCAAGAGGAAATGCTTCAGAGACCTCCTATAATAAATATAGAGGACAACAATGATGTAATCCAGTTAGAGGGTGGAGATGAACCTGATGAATTGGATCCCGAGACAGTTATTGTGCAGGATGACAGTGATATTGAGAAAGAGTTATTGACTGACACTGACACAGAATCTGAAGATGGTTATGAATCTCCGATACTTGTACAAAATGATTCTGACTCATCAGACAACGATTTTCATTAAAATGTATGTTTAGTTTTAATTGTACAAAATGTATGTTTATGTTCATGTTCATGTTTAGTTCATAATTATGTACCTTTCATTTATGTTCTCTATATAGGAATGTTCTCTATATCCTTAACTATATCATTTATAGTTGTTGTAGTTAACTATTTTGCAGTCATGTTTATGTACCTTTCACTTATGGTAATCGTAGTTAACTATTTCATACAATTAATTGTCATTCATAATTTCATACTAACATCCTAATTTTTTTTATTTATAGATGTCTTCTGAACCTGTTGCACGAAAGCGCGGGTTGGGTCGGGGCCCTAATCATGTGCCGAAGGCCCCGGCTAATCCGGATGATCGCATTCTTATACAGATCCGTCCTCCTCCAGAAAGCACGTAAGTTAAACATCGTGTATATATAAGGGTTTAATATTTCAATTGTTATAAATATATTTTAATGTAAATTATTGTATATTGTAGTGATTTTCAAGATAGTAAAATTGTGAAGTGCATTTCACAATTATGCTTACAGAACTGGCCTACGCCAGTGATTACATGGGCGAGCACACCTCTCGCCCATAAGGATGCAGTTTGGGCTGAATTTCAGGTATATTTATTTAATCACTCTGATAGATAATACATAGTTAATCAACTAATAGTTTAGTAATGTTGGATTATGGTATTATAGTAGTTTTAATATTATTATTGTTGTTTTATTTGCAGAAGCGGTATAGATGGGACGACGCACATGCATCAGTTATTCAAGCACTGTTCTGGCAGAAGTGCGCCGTCCGGACTAAAGATAATCTAAACAAAGAACGACAGAAAGCCCTGCACAATGCTGAGATTGACCATCCAGGACAGGGTGAGCAGTATATGCATGAGCATTGCCCCTGGTGGTGCGCACATCCCATATGGGTGCAGATGTGTGAGCAGTGGAGAGCTGAGAGCTGGGTCAAGAGACGTAAGACTGCCGCCTCGAACAGATCCTCAGGTGTATCTGAAGGCGAAAAGGCAAAAGGCACGTACAAGGGCGGCAGTATATCTCAGCTGCAACATATTGCTGCTAGGGTACGTATGTATAACAAGCTTATTGGCTTAGTTATTTGTCTTTATGTTTACAGTCATGTTTTGTAGCTAAAATATCATATGTTTACATATTAATATGAGAACATGAACTGTAGGAGTCTGAGTCTCAAGGTCAACCTATCAATTGGTTAGATGTGTATGTGGCCACCCGTGATGGTCTGCCTGATGCTGTTCAGATAGCGGTAATAAGTTAACTTTAAATATATTATAGTCATGTTTTTTAGCATTTCGTATTTATTTTTAACTATTTATTTGTTGACCTTCTGACAGGACACTTATAAGGGCTTAATGAACGAGCGCTATCCTGAAGGCACCCCGCTTCCGGCGATTGATCAAGAATTGTGGGAGAGGGCGTCCGTCGTGAAGAAAAATTATGTTAAAGGTCAAGGACAAAGACGACGCCCGACCATCAGTGGCACAGGCAGCTCTGCTACCCAGTCTACACAGTCTACACAGTCATCAGGTCATCCAGCCTATCATACTCCTGCTGACTGTGTGAGAGCGATCTGTCAAAATCGTGATCTTCTTCTTATACTGGGCGGGCATCTGCATTCTCTGAATCCTGATGACTTGGCAAAGGCAGTGGCGGAAGCAGCAGCATCACAGCATCAGGGTGGCGACCAGGTACTTTTAATGTTTCATTACGTACATTGTCTATTATTTAGCTTTCTCCAAGTCATAGCAGTATCAACACATGTAACATATATGTTTTATTCTTTTGTTAATTACAGGGTACTAATTTGAATGATCCATGAAGAGCTAGACCAGTCATGCATGTTAGATTTGTAAAGCCTTGTTAGACTTGTTTTTTAGATTTTTAAAGCCTTGTAATCTTTTAAACTACTTATCTTTGGACTGTATTGGTTTACGATTCTATTATATGGATGTTTACGATTGTATTGTGTTGTGTTGATTTAGATTCATTCTTTGGACTGTATGTATGGATGGATGTTTATCATATAGTAGTTATCATGGATGGATGCTTATATATACTGCTGTGTGTTGGGATAAAAAGCAGGTACAAAGCAGGTTATTTTTGGGAAATCAATAAAACAGGAAAAATATTTAAAAAAAAAAAAACAAAGTCAGCGACCGCGTGCGGTCGCTGATACAGTATTAGCGACCGAGTAAGGTGCTTCTACTTCAGCGACCGCATGCGGTCGCTATTACCAGTCGCTGACACGTGTGCCACATCACGTCTGACGCATGACTCAGCATGAGTCAGAATAGCGACAGCTGAGGTCGCTGATAGCGGTCGCTAATAATGCGGTCGCTATTATTGGTCGCTGATGTCTTTTTAGCGACAAGATTTTCTGCGACTACTATTAGCGACTGCATCCGGTCGCTGATACCCATCTGCGACTATATGCGGTCGCAGATGTGCGGTCGCTGATAAGCCTTTTTGTTGTAGTGTGTAACGGATCCGGTTAGTATAAAGTTTATTTTTGAGTAAGTTTGTCAATTGGTCAATAAATACTGACACACAGAGTCTCGTCTGCATGTCAATACTCTATTAATCAATTAATTAACTGACTAATTTATCTAAAAATAAATTTCATACTAACCATTTCCTTAACTTTAAATGCCTTGCACAATGCACATGCATTGAATTGGGTTTTATAAATTAGTTTGAATTTCCTAAGCAGACAACAAGAGGGAGATATGGACGTTCGTACACGTCGAAATATAAACTAATCTTTGTATTCGAGTAGAGACAAGATACAGCTTTAAGTAAAATAAAATTAGTGTAAGCAATTAATTAAATAATATGAGTATTAATTTGTATGACACTTTTGGTGACACTTGGACAAGTGTTTATTCAAGAATTGATCATTGAAAACTTAAAATAATTTTATATCCGCTTCAATCTAGTATGATTTTATTTTTTTAATTAAAAAATAAGAATAGTATCTCACGGCAGGAATTTTATATGTAGTTGAAATATGATTAGTTTTTCATAGGTGCACATGGCATGCAACCAGAACGTAGACCTTAATTGGTTTGCTAAGTTTGTCTTAATCCACCGATTATTAATGTTTTTAGTCATCATATTCTATTTTTTCTTGATTAGATCACCGTGAAAAATACCCTTTAACAACTTTAATTAAGGTTTTATAATATCGTATTAAGTATGTATTTTTTTTACCCCTAATAAATAATTATATATAACAAAGTATTAAGAGATTTTATTCAATAATTTTATAATTTTACCGAATCATTTTAATTGATCATGAGTCAATATCGAGTTAAGACCGAGTCAATACTAAGTCAGTCATTCAATACTCCATTCTTTTTGATACAATGTATAAACTTTTCGTACTCAGTAAAATATATTACTTGGATATATCATTAGAAGAGAAATAAATAAACTCAAATAAACTCATATTACTTGGATATATATATATATAAATCAAACATTACTAGAAGAGTAATAAAAACTCATAATCGTATTAACTACATAATGGAAGAAAATAAACTCACATAGTTGGTCTAAGATCTAAAGGTCACAATATCTCAATCTTACCCATTAGATTAATACCTTATCAACATATTATTTTTGTTCTGACAATATTAACAACCATAATTTATAAGAGTAATGATTAACTAAGAATATTGAAGGTCTTACTAGTGCTGATTACTATCAAAACATAAATTAAGTTAATAATTCACCTCTTGAAGGAGAATAATGGCATGTTTGGATTAAAAGAATTGAATTGGTGAATGAATGGAATAGAGAAGGGAATGAAATAATGAGTTGAATGATTCATTCCATTCTAAGCTGAAATAAATTATTTCATACATTTTTCTAATGAATAAAATTTATAAATTTGATAGGAATGAGAGTAGTTAATTCCATTCTAATGGAACAACGTTTGTCATATTTTCTGACTTTGCTTTTGATCACTCTCTTGAGTTGTTTTGATAAGAGAGCAACTTCATTATTATCTAAACTCAAGAGTTTTTTATTTAACTCCTCATCATTGCTTTCTACTAGTAGAGTTTTGAGAGCAATTCATTTCTTCTTGAGATTTGTATTCGATCATGCTTTTTCGGCTAACATGTCGACTTCGTGGGCACGAAGATTTTCGATAAGGCTATTAAGAGGTTAAGTAGTTAGATCTTACATTTCCTTAATGGTTGTAACCTTCATTTTTCATACGGATGGAAGAGCTTTAAGAATTCTTCTGTTTTTCTCATTGGTTGTATATACCTTCCCTACTTGTTCCATTTCATCAATGATTCTTGAAAAACGTTTTTTCATATCAATGATCTTTTCTCCTACTTCCAGCTTGAAACTTTCATACTCTTGGATTAGAGCATATTTTCTAGTTTTTTAATATGATTGGTTCCTTCATAGATTACAATAAATTTTTCCTAGTTTTCTTTTGCATTCTTGCAATTCCTAACTCTTTTGTACTTGTTTTCCATGAGAGCAATAGTCAGCACTTGTTCAGCTCTGGATGCTATGTTCATAGCCTTTTCATCATCAGTAGTGAACTCATTAACATCTTTCTCAACGATCTTTTCTCCTACAATTTTTGTAAGAACTTTTACACCTCGTTCTATTGCAAGCCAAACTTTGATTCCTTGTGATTTGATATAGATTGTGAATCTATTCTTCCAGGTGACAAAATTTGTGCCATCAACTAGTTGTGATATGGACATTGATAGTCTTTCTCCGCAACTAGTAGCATTTGTGTAGGCCATAGATGGATCTATTCTTAGATGTCTATATTCACTCAACAAACAAGTTAAAGAGCAGCACTTTGATACAAATTGTGTAAGACCCCAACTTATTAATGAATAAAATCAAATTTTCTCTAAATATTATTGTGAATAATAAGGGGTTAATTTTATATAATACTTTGGTTATGGGTGAAATGTGCAAATTTTGTAAAATAAGCAAGTGGTTATAAAATATTCATTTTGTCGGGGAATATTCGTTTGGTCGTGGAATATTCTTGCTGTCGGGGAATATTCGTACGACGGCGCAGCCTTGTGTGGGCCCCATAACGGAAAGCGATTGGATGAAGAAAACGACAAGTATAAGTTATTTATAAATAACGGCGTAGTTGTTACCGTTAATACTGTTGGAATATCCGGTGGTTAAAATACAGTAGCACACGATATTGCACCAATTATTGATTCTTACGTAAAAAGGCACTACTCAATAATTGTTACAGTAGTTATTGTTTAATATTTTATTTTATTGATTCAATAATTGTTGCGTTGATATTTTATATTATTGTTGTTTCAATAATTGTTGCTGCACAGTATTTTCCTTTATCAGATCAATAATTTATATTATTTGAATAATATTATTAGATAACATTATTGGCAATGTCTAGAAAGTTCTGTCTAAGGAGAGGTTTGGTCAACTAATTGCGCGCCAGTAAGGAGAAATCCTTATTGGAAAGCCCCCTCTTTCCTGGGAACGGCCTGGTTGTCATAAATGTGATTCTGTAATATTATTTGTGAATAATTAATTATTGATTCATATGATAAGGAAATATTTATTTTTGTGGATATAAATGAGGGATATATTTTTGTGGTTAAAAATGAAGGAGTTAATGTTGAGGTTTTTATCAGTATTTTTGTCGGAATGGAGGTATTAAAAATCAGAGTTTTTGAGATATTTTGCGGGGGTTATAATTTTTAATCCGACCGTTGGATCGTGGTAATTTTTGGATATGTTATACATATATAAGTTGAGTATACGTCCATAAATTTTGAACCGTTAAAAATGAACGTATGATTTATTATGAATTTTAGGAGATGACTGGTTTAGAAATTGTTGAATTTTCGGAGTTAATCATTTTGGTGAAAAATTCTAGAATTGGTGGGGCCCACTCTTGGTTGGTGAAGAAATATGCTGAGATTTTTATTCAAATGTGGTGGGTGGGAATAGTAGCAGGTAAAGCCATCAGGTTGCAGGTTAAGTCTGCTTCGGCGTGCTAACATTTTCCTATAAATAGAGGGCTAAGTTAGAATTGAAAATCACACCAGAAAAAAATTTTCTCTCTTTCTCTCTCTAGTTTATTGAGTGTATTTTGTGAGTATTTAGATACTTTGAGAGTTTCTATTCATCAGAACAAGTTTCTTTCAGCTTTATACCGGTATTCCGACCAGAAGTACTGTCTTTACGAGGTAAGGGATGTTATTTTATTCAAAAATGATATTATTTCTTCAATATCATTATGCCGAAATATTGGTTGAAAATTTTTATCAAATTTAGAACTTTTCACGTCGGGGTTACTATTCATGAGTTACTATTCACGAGTTACTATTCACCGAAAAATAAAATTTTCTTCTTTTCGTCCAAAATATCTATTCTGGGTACTAGCTTTGACTGTATCCATGTTTTGATCATTCTTGAATTTTACTTCACTATGAATAATTATAAGGTATTTTTGGACATGGAAAAATCGAAATACGAATCCTTAATATTTGTTATTTTGTTTCACTGGATTCGTTTTTTTTAAGATATTTTTCATCATCCTCAGTCCTAAATGATGATATTACTGAATATCTTTGGCCCGTAGTGCAAAGATGTATGATTACTTGATGAATATCTTTGGCCTGTAGTGCAAAGATGAACAGGTGTTGAGATGAACATGACTGACAGGTGATACAAATGAATATCTTTGGCCTGTAGTGCAAAGATGAATATTTGGATAAAGATGATTATTAATTGATGTTACAGGGATAAAATATTGATGATGGACTTTTAAATCTTAGAAGATAGTAGAATTCTTTCTCTACTTGACTCTTCTAATGGTTTGTTGTTTCCGCTGCAGTTGTTGATCTAAAACTTGTTGTCGATTATATTCTATTAGATTTTTCCCTGTTGAAGACTAACGATAATTTGTTGTATATTATCTTAGTCATTATATTCTTTACTGGGCTAGTTGAGCTCACCCTTTTCTTTTTTGTTCCATTTTTCTTCTCAGGAGGTGAGAGCATAACAGGATCTAGTCGGGGTATGGAGTGATGGTTCTAGAAAGATGTTTTAGCAGTCCTCACTATTTCTGTAAAATAGTGTTTGAATAATTGTAATGAAGATTTATTTGAGTGTGGATATTGTCCAGAAGAAAATATTTGTATTAAAACTCACAGTATGTGTTGTCGTATTTTGCACGACAATTGTATTATTGAAGTTGTAGTTTGTTTTCTGTACCATGTATTTGGCGACTCAGAATGGGTGTTGTATACCTATTTTGGGGGCATCACAGTTGGTATCAGAGCTTAGGGATATGATCTCTGGCGGAGATCGGAGAATAGAACTAGGAGGGGAGAGACGAATAAATCCTTCGCTAGTGTGTCCTACCTAAGCTTATTTATTGGTCAGTCATAATATAGGGGTATTATGTGATTTGTTAATTCATTTAATTAATCCTTATTTTATGGCAGTATTTGAGAATGTCGACTGAGAATATTAAAAGTGGAGTAAATGAGACCGTGGAGACACCGGTGCTTACCAACGAGGAGAACGTGCAACAGGCTGACAATGTTCCTCTTGTGAACAACACCAATGAGCAGATGATGAATGATGGAATGTTTAGAAGTTTTTTGCAATTCATGCAAAACCAGACGAGGGAGACTCGTGTTCAAAATACAGGAGGAAATGATAGCAATTCACGGTTTGTCACAGCCAAACAGTTCAAAGAATTGGGACCACCGGAATTTAAGGGAAAGCCGGATCCGATCATGGCGGAAACGTGGGTCAAGCAAATTACCAAGATATTCGATGTCTTGGGATGCATGGAGGAACAGAAGGTTCCATTCGCCACCTTTATGTTCCGTGGCGAGGCAGACTACTGGTGGGAGTCTGTGAAGCGTACCCATCCAACCGCACTCAACATGTCTTGGGAGACATTTGAGAAACTGTTCAATGACAAGTACTTTCCTGAAAGTATTCGTCATATGAAGGAGGTAGAGTTTATTAGACTGGAGCAGAATAACATGACGGTGTCTCAGTACGAGGCGAGGTTTGCAGAGTTGTCCAGGTTTGCACCTCATTTGGTGGAGAATGAGGAACGTATGACGAGGATGTTTTTGAGAGGTTTGAAACCCGGAATACGTCAATATCTCATTTCTCATAAATTTTCTCTCTATTCAGATGTTGTCAACATGGCTCAATTATTAGAGCGAGATAATGAGTATGGTCAACTGAGGGACCACAACCAGGATCATATCGGTGACAGCAGTCATCAGAACAATGATAACCAGCAGAAAAAGAAAAATACAGACAAGAACGGCAACCACTCTGGTGGTAATCGTGGCTATGAAAATAGAAGAAGCGAGTCGGGAGGAGATTTTAAAAAGAGGAGATTCAATAATGACAATACGAAGACGTCAGCACCAGCAGCAACTGGTTCCAAGGGAGGAGAACGACCACCGGTTATATGCTATAAGTGCGGAAAAGAAGGACATATCAGCCCAAACTGCCCACAACAGTTTAAGGTATGTTATAATTGTGAAAAGGAAGGACATATCGCTCGAGATTGCACTGTAGCAAAACCAAGTCCAGCGGGGATGGTGACTCAAAAAGCTATCCCAGAAAAGATAAAGTCAACGGTTCCTGGAAGAGCGTTTGTCGTGACTGGTCAACATGCGAGGAATCCAAACGAGGTGATCACGGGTAAGCTAATCATAAATTCATGCGAAGTTTATACCTTATTAGATACCGGTTCTATCCATTCTTTTATCTCTCCTGCTTGTGCTCAACGTTTAAACTTGACTCCGGAGAAGTTAGACTTTGATTTATCTGTGGAAACTCTGTTAGGAGAAACTTTCATCACATCCACTGTTTATAAATCTTATGTGATCCAAGTTGGCACCATCACCTTACCTGTTGACCTTATCTCTTTAAAGATACTTGCTTTTGATGTGATTTTAGGGATTGATTGGTTAACTACTCATCATGCCAAAATTGATTATTTTCGTAAGGTTGTTAGTTTTCATATTCCTAACCAACCTATTGTACGAATTCAAACAACTAAGCCATTAAAATCAATCACTGTTATATCAAGCCATAAAGCCATTCGTTTATTAAAAAATGGATGTCAAGCTTTCTTAGCCCATGTTATGGATTTGAATAAAGACACGTCAAATTTGAATAATATTCCTGTTGTTATTGACTTTCCTGACGTATTTTCTGAAGAACTTCCCGGTCTACCCCCGGAACGAGAAATTGAATTCTTTATTGATCTTGAACCTGGTACAAAGCCCATTTCTAAAACCCCATATCGAATGGCTCCTATTGAACTTCAGGAGTTAAAGGTCCAACTACAAGAGTTGTTGGACATCGGTTTCATTCGTCCTAGTACATCTCCTTGGGGTGCTCCTGTTTTATTTGTAAAGAAGAAAGACGGGAGTATGCGACTTTGTATTGATTACCGGGAATTAAACCATGTCACTATTAAGAATAGGTATCTGCTACCTCGTATTGATGACCCGTTTGACCAGTTACAAGGAGCACAATTCTTTTCAAAGATCGATCTTCGTTCTGGATATCATCAGCTGAAGGTTAAAACTGAGGATATTCCAAAGACTGCCTTCAGAACTCGGTACGGGCATTATGAATTCCTAGTCATGTCTTTTGGATTGACTAATGCTCCTGCGACTTTCATGAATATGATGAACCGAGTATTCAAGAATTATTTGGATCAGTTCGTTGCTGTCTTTATTGATGACATCCTCATATATTCCAAAAGCCGTGAAGATCATGAGCATCATTTGAAGCTGGTACTCCAAAGGCTGGGTGAAAACAAGTTATATGCTAAGTTGAAGAAATGCGAGTTCTGGCTTGAGGAAGTAGCTTTCTTAGGGCACGTGGTGTCAAAACATGGAGTATCTGTTGACCCGGCAAAGATTGAAGCAATACAAAGTTGGGAGCAACCAAAGACGGTGACCGAAGTACGTAGCTTTCTGGGCTTGGCTGGTTATTATCGGAGATTCGTGGAAGGGTTTTCTCGAATCGCTACCCCGTTAACTTAGCTGACTCGGAAAGATATCAAATTCGTATGGAGCGAGGAATGCGAGAAGAGTTTTCAAGAGCTTAAGAGGAGACTCATTTCGGCACCTGTTCTGACAATACCATCTGGTTCGGATGGATTTGTTATCTACAGTGATGCTTCAGGCAAAGGGTTAGGATGTGTTCTCATGCAACATAGGAAAGTCATAGCCTATGCCTCTCGACAACTCAAAGAATATGAGAGGAATTATCCTACTCATGATTTGGAGTTGGCAGCAGTAGTTTTCACGTTGAAGATCTGGAGACACTACCTGTATGGGGAGAAAGTGGAGATCTATACAGATCATAAAAGCCTCAAATATTTCTTCACCCAAAAGGAACTCAATATGCGGCAGCGACGTTGGCTCGAGCTGTTGAAAGATTACGATCATACCATCCAATATCATCCTGAAAAAGCAAACGTAGTAGCTGACGCATTGAGTAGAAGATCATATGCGGGTACGAGTGCAATGTTGTTAACACAAAGGCCCATTTTGTATGACTTGCAAAGGATGGAGATAGAGATGAAGGCTCCAAGTACCCACATGATGATATCAAATATACGAGTAGAACCAACTTTAATCGATAAAGTTAAAGCTGCTCAAGCTATGGACATAGAGCTGATGCATATGAAGAAGAAAGTGCAAGAAGGTTCTATTCCAGAAGCAAGAATCGATGAAGAAGGAATACTTCGAGTCCACTCCAGACTTTGTGTTCCTAACGATTCTGATTTGAAGTACAAGATCATGATGGAAGCACACAATACACCATTTTCAATCCATCCTGGAAGTACCAAAATGTATCGTGATCTTCGACAAACATTTTGGTGGAATAATATAAAGAGAGAGATTGCAAAGTTTATCTCGAGGTGTTTAACTTGTCAACGTGTAAAGGCGAAACATCAAGTGCCAAAGGGTCCATTGCAACCACTTGAGATTTCGAAATGGAAGTGGGAACACATTACCATGGATTTCGTTACGGGTCTTCCCACGGTTTCTCAAGACATAAATGCTATTTGGGTTATTGTTGATAGATTAACCAAGTCTGCTCATTTCTTACCGATATGTGAGACTTATTCCCTTGAACGTCTTGCTAGTATGTACATGAATGAGATTGTGAGATTGCATGGCATGCCAGTATCCATAGTTTTGGATCGTGACCCAAGATTCACTTCACGATTTTGGGTTAGCTTGCAGAAAGCTATGGGCACGGATTTACGATTCAGTTCGGCATACCATCCTCAAACGGACGGACAATCAGAGAGGACTATTTAAACTCTTGAAGATCTATTAAGACTTTGTGTCCTAAATTTCAAAGGGAGTTGGGATAAGTACCTACCATTGGTGGAATTCTCTTACAATAACAGTTATCAGGCAAGTATAGGTGTGGCCCCATTTGAAGCATTATATGGACGAAAGTGTCGCTCTCCAGTATGCTGGGACGAGGTGGGTGAAGCAACATTGTTGGGACCAGAGTTGGTACGCATGACTACAGAAAAGATCCAAACGATTCGACAACGTATACAAACGGCACAGGATCGACAAAAGAGTTATGCGGATCTTCATCGAAAGGACGTGGAATTTGACTTTGGAGATCATGTATTGTTGCGTGTGGCTCCATGGAAAGGAGTTACAAGATTTGAAAAGAGAGGAAAGCTCAATCCACGATTTATTGGTCCATTTCAGATTCTTGACCGAGTAGAAAATGTGGCCTATAGACTCGCGTTACCTCCAAGCATGTCTCGTGTTCATAATGTTTTTCACATATCCATGCTTCGTAAATATGTAAAAGACCCGAACCACATTATTGAGTTAGAACCAGACGAGATAGCTGAAGATTTAACGTACGAGGAGGTACCTGTTAAGATCTTGGATAGGAAAGAGCATGCCCTACGCACAAAGGTTATACCACAAGTTAAGGTTTTGTGGAGAAACTATGCAATTGAAGAAATGACCTGGGAGTTGGAATCAGAAATGAAAGCGAGGTATCCTCGCCTTTTTAAAACATCAGGTACGTACGTCAATTTCAAGGACGAAATTTCATAAGGAGGGGAGGTTGTAAGACCCCAACTTATTAATGAATAAAATCAAATTTTCTCTAAATATTATTGTGAATAATAAGGGGTTAATTTGATATAATACTTTGGTTATGGGTGAAATGTGCAAATTTTGCAAAATAAGCAAGTGGTAATAAAATATTCATTTTATCGGGGAATATTCGTTTGGTCGTGGAATATTCTTGCTGTCGGGGAATATTCGTACGACGGCGCAACCTTGTGTGGGCCCCATAACGAAAAGCGATTGGATGAAGAAACGACAAGTATAAGTTATTTATAAATAACGGCGTAGTTGTTACCGTTAATACTGTTGGAATACCCGGTGGTTAAAATACAGTAGCACACGGTATTGCACCAATTATTGATTCTTATGTAAGAAGGCACTACTCAATAATTGTTACAGTAGTTATTGTTTAATATTTTATTTTATTGATTCAATAATTGTTGCGTTGATATTTTATATTATTGTTGTTTCAATAATTGTTGCTGCACAGTATTTTCCTTTATCAGATCAATAATTTATATTATTTGAATAATATTATTAGATAACATTATTAGCAATGTCTAGAAAATTCTGTCTAAGGAGAGGTTTGGTCAACTAATTGCGCGCCAGTAAGGAGAAATCCTTATTGGAAAGCCCCCTCTTTCCTGGGAACGGCCTGGTTGTCATAAATGTGATTCTGTAATATTATTTGTGAATAATTAATTATTGATTCATATGATAAGGAAATATTTATTTTTGTGGATATAAATGAGGGATATATTTTTGTGGTTAAAAATGAAGGAGTTAATGTTGAGGTTTTTATCAGTATTTTTGTCGGAATGGAGGTATTAAAAATCAGAGTTTTTGAGATATTTTGCGGGGGTTATAATTTTTAATCCGACCGTTGGATCGTGGTAATATTTGGATATGTTATACATATATAAGTTGAGTATATGTCCATAAATTTTGAACCGTTAAAAATGAACGTATGATTTATTATGAATTTTAGGAGATGACTGGTTCAGAAATTGTTGAATTTTCGGAGTTAATCATTTTGGTGAAAAATTCTAGAATTGGTGGGCCCCACTCTTGGTTGGTGAAGAAATGTGCTGAGATTTTTATTCAAATGTGGTGGGTGGGAATAGTAGCAGGTAAAGCCATCAGGTTGCAGGTTAAGTCTGCTTCGGCGTGCTAACATTTTCCTATAAATAGAGGGCTAAGTTAGAATTGAAAATCACACCAGAAACAAATTTTCTCTCTTTCTCTCTCTAGATTATTGAGTGTATTTTGTGAGTATTTAGATACTTTGAGAGTTTCTATTCATCAGAACAAGTTTCTTTCAGCTTTATACCGGTATTCCGACCAGAAGTACTGTCTTTACGAGGTAAGGGATGTTATTTTATTCGAAAATGATATTATTTCTTCAATATCATTATGCCAAAATATTGGTTGGAAATTTTTATCAAATTTGGAACTTTTCACGTCGGGGTTACTGTAAGACCCCAAATTATTAATAAATGAAATTTAAATTCCTCTATTTATTATTTTGAAATAGTAAGGGTTGATTTGATTAATGTGGTTAGTTATGGGTAAAATGCGCAAATATTTCAAATAAGCAGGTGGTTATAAAATATTCATTGTTGTCGGGGAATATTCATTTGGTCGTGGAATATTCTTCCTGTCGGGGAATATTCGTACGACGGCGCAGTCTTTTGTGGGCCCCATAACGAAAAGCGATTGGATGAAGAAAACGACAAAAATAAGTTGTTTATAAATAACGGAGTAATTGTTACCGTTAATACTGTTGGAATACCCGGTGATTAAAACACAGTAATACGCGTTGTTGCACAGTAGCACACGGTATTGCACCAATTATTGATTCTTACGTAAGAAGGCACTACTCAATAATTGTTACAGTAATTACTGTTCAATATTGTATTTTATTGATTCAATAATTGCTGCGTTGATATTTTATATTACTGTTATTTTAATAATTGTCACTACACAGTATTTTCTATTATCGGAACAATAATTCATATTATCTGAATAATATTATTAGATAACATTATTGGCAATGTCCAGAAAGTTCTGTCTAAGAAGAGGTTTGATCATCTAATTGCGCGCCAGTAAGGAGAGATCCTTATTGGAAAGCCCCCTCTTTCCTGGGAACGGCCTGGTTGTCAGTACTGTGGTTCTGTAATATTATTTGTGTATAATTAATTATTGATTTATATGATGAGAAAAATATTAATTTTATGTTGATATAGATGGAGAAAATTTTTAATGTGACAATTGTTGAAAATTAATATTTTATCTTTTTCTGATAAAATAATTCATTTAAATATATTATTTTAATAATATATTGATGGTGGTATTTTTACAATGAATGTGGGATGTATGAGTATATGAGGAGGAAGAGTATTTTTGTGGCATTAAATGATTAACACATGTTTTGTGTGTTGGTGGACACAATTCTTGACCGAAAATTTATTATTGACTGTAAAATCGTCCGTTTGTGAATTTCGGTCAATTTCTATTTGGAATTTGGAAAAACTTTCTTCTGCAAAGTTGTAGAGAATTGAATTTCCTATAAAAACTCGCAAGATTCGAATTTTCTAACAAAAGGGCTATTTATTATGAATTATTGAAGTTCTGAAGTTCTGAAATAATTTATTTTTGGAAGTTTTATTTATTATTTTGAAGAAAAACATTTTTTTGTATTTTTTTGGACATCATTAACATGTGTGGCTGGTGTTTTTGACCAAAGGTGGGCTAAAGAAAATTTGTATAATTATATTAATATTATATTCAATTTTCTGCTTTGGTGTTCTAAGCATTTTCCTATAAATAAGGTGCTTAGGTTAGAATTTAAAATCACACCAGAAACACAAGTTTCTCTCTATTTCTCTCTCTATATCGAGCGTATTCTTGTGAGTATTTGATACTTTGAGTGTTGCTATACGGTGCAAGTTTCCTTCAGCACTATATATAGTATTCCAGTCAGAAGTACCGTCTTTCCGAGGTAAGGGATGTTATTTCTTCTTAAATGATATTATTTTCTTCAATATCATTATGTCGAAGTATTGATCTGAACTTTTTATCAAATTTGGAACTTTTCGTGTCGGGGTTACTATTCATGAGTTACTATTCATGAGTTACTATTCACGAGTTACTATTCACGAGTTACTATTCACCGAAAAATAAAATTTTTTCTTTTCGTCCAAAATATCTATTGTGGATACTAGCTTTGATTGTATCCATGTTTTGATCATTCTTGAATTTTACTCCACTATGATTATTTATGAGGTATTTTTGGACATGGAATAGTGGAAATACGAATCCTTAATATTTATTATTTTGCTTCACTGGATTCGTTTCCTTTAAAATATTTTTCATCGTCCTCAGTCCTAAATGATGATATAATTGAATATCTTTGGCCTGTAGTGCAAAGATGAATGATTTTTGATGAATATCTTTGGCCCGTAGTGCAAAGATGAACAGGTGTTGAGGTGAACATGACCAACTGATGAATATCTTTGGCCTGTAGTGCAAAGATGACTATTTGATTCAAGATATTTATTGATTGATGTTACAGGGATAAAATGTTGATGATGGGCTTTTAAATTCATAGATAATCGTAGATTTCATTCTCTACGTAACTCTTCTATGAATTATTATTTTCTGCTGCGAATATTGATTTAAAACTTGTTGTCTATTGTATTCTATTAAATTTTTCCCTGTTGAAGACTAACGATAATTTGTTGTATATTATCTTAGTCATAATATTCTTTACTGGGCTAGTTGAGCTCACCCTTTTCCTTGTTTTTCTATTTTTCTTCTCAGGAGGCGAGAATGTAGCGAGTACTAGTCGGGGTATGGAATGATGGTTCAAGACAGTTATTTTAGTAGTCCTCACTATTTTGTAAAATAGTGTATCAATAAGTATAATGAGGACTTAATTGAGTATGAATACTGTCTAGATGACAATATTTGTATTTAAACTCACAGTATATGTGTTGTCGTATTTTGCACGACAATTCTAATAATAAAGTTGTAGTTATTTTCTGTACCATGTATTTGGCGACTCAGAATGGGTTGGATGGATTGGACCTATTTTGGGGGCGTCACAGTTACTATTCATGAGTTACTATTCACGAGTTACTATTCACCGAAAAATAATTTTTTTTTTTTCGTCCAAAATATCTATTCTGGGTACTAGCTTTGATTGTATCCATATTTTGATCATTCTTGAATTTTACTTCACTATGAATAATTATAAGGTATTTTTGGACATGGATAAATCGAAATACGAATCCTTAATATTTGTTATTTTGTTTCACTGGATTCGTTTTCTTTAAGATATTTTTTATCATCCTCAGTCCTAAATGATGATATTACTGAATATCTTTGGCCCGTAGTGCAAAGATGTATGATTACTTGATGAATATCTTTGGCCTGTAGTACAAAGATGAACAGGTGTTGAGATAAACATGACTGACAGGTGATACAAATGAATATCTTTGGCCTGTAGTGCAAAGATGAATATTTGGATAAAGATGATTATTAATTGATGTTACAGGGATAAAATATTGATGATGGACTTTTAAATCTTAGAAGATAGTAGAATTCTTTCTCTACTTGACTCTTCTAATGGTTTGCTGTTTCCGCTGCAGTTGTTGATCTAAAACTTGTTGTCGATTATATTCTATTAGATTTTTCCCTGTTGAAGACTAACGATAATTTGTTGTATATTATCTTAGTCATAATATTCTTTACTGGGCTAGTTGAGCTCACCCTTTTCCTTTTTGTTCCATTTTTCTTCTCAGGAGGTGAGAACATAGCAGGATCTAGTCGGGATATGGAGTGATGGTTCTAGAAAGATGTTTTAGCCGTCCTCACTATTTCTGTAAAATAGTATTTGAATAATTGTAATGAGGATTTATTTGAGGGTGGATATTGTCCAGAAGACAATATTTGTATTAAAACTCACAGTATGTGTTGTCGTATTTTGCACGACAATTGTATTATTGAAGTTGTAGTTTGTTTTTTATACCATATATTTGGCGACTCAGAATGAGTGTTGTATACCTATTTTGGGGGCATCACAAATTGAAAGTCCAATAATAATCTAGAAGGGGGGTTGAATAAATTATTACCGTTTAAAAATTTATCTTATGCATTTTTAAATTTTTATTAATTAATTTGCAGTGTTAAAATTAATATGCAAGACAATAAAAATTTAATCACACGACACACAGAGATTTGTCTAGTTCATAACATACATCTTGGGTATGTTGTTACATCCAATTTCAACTTTCTCTCTAGGACTTGAGATCCTATTACTCCCATTAATAAATACTCATTTAATAGGCGAAGAAGCCTTTACAAAATTTTATAGACAAACTTTCAACTATACACAACTAACTATTTTGGACAACAAGCTCCCAGCTCCCTCTTCAAGCTTAGTTGCACATTTTCCTTTAAGTTTAGTTCTACTTTATAAGTTGGTCTTGAAATGACAGCCTCTTTATGACGCCCCCAAAATTGGTCCACACAACCTATTCTGAGTCGCCAAATATATGGTACAGAAAATAACTACAACTTTATTATTACAATTATCGTACAAAATAAGACAACACATATACTTTGAGTTTAAATTCAAATATTGTCTTCTAGACAATATCCAAACTCAAATAAATCTTCATTACAATTATTGATACATTATTTTACAAAATAGTGAGGACTGCTAAAATAACTGTCTGGAACCATCATTCCATACCCCAACTAGTTCCCGCTATATTTCTGCCTCCTGAGAAGAAAAATGGAACAAAAAGAAAAAGAGTGAGCTCAACTAGCCCAGTAAAAAATATTATGACTAAGATAATGAACAAAAAATTATCGTTAGCCTTCAACAAATCAGATAAAATATAACGGACAACAAATTTTAGATCAATATTCTCAGTGAAAATAACAATTCATTAGAAGAGTTAAGTAGAGAATGAAGTTTACTATCTTCTATGATTTAAAAGTTCATCATCAATATTTTATCCCTGTAACATCAATCAATATACATCTTGAACCAAATATTTATCTTTGCATTACGGGCCAAAGATATTCATTTGTATCACTAGTTGGTCATGTTCATCTCAACACCTGTCCATCTTTGCACTACGGGTCAAATATATTCATCAGGTAATCATTCATCTTTGCACTACAGCCCAAAGATATTTAGTTATATCACCATTTAGGACTGAGGATGATGAAAAATATCTTAAAGAAAATGAATCAAGTGATATAAAAGGACAAAGATTAGGAATTCGTACTTCAGTTTATCCAAGTTCAAAAATACTCCATAATAATCAATTGTGGAGCAAAATTCAAGAATGAAGATCAAAACATGGATACAATCAAAGATAGTAACCAAAATAGACAACTTGGACAAAGAAAAGAAAATTTAATTTTTCTGTGAATAGTGCCGTATTCTCGAATAGTGCTGTATACGTAAATAGTAACCTCGACACGAAAAGGTAGAAATTTCACAAGAAAAATCATACTTCATGAATAGTACTCGTGAATAGTACCGTATTCATGAATAGTATCGTATACGTGAATAATACCGTATATGTGAATAGTAACCTCGACATGAAAAGGTAAAAATTTCATAATAAAATTCATACCAATATTTCGGCATAATGATATTGAACGAAATAACATCATTTACGAAGAAAATAACATCCCTTACCTCGAAAGAACAGTACTTTTGACTGAAATTTCGGTTATAATGTTGAAGAAAACTTGCACTGAATAGCAACTCTCAAAGTATCTAAATACTCACAAAATATGATCAATATTATAGAGAGAGAAAACTTCTGATTCTGGTGTGATTTTCAATTCTAACTAAACACCCTATTTATAGAAAAATACCAGAATGTCAAAGCAGACTAAAATTTAATAAAACAATATTTTAATAAAAAGAATTCACACACACCTCTTGAGCAAACTCAGCACACCATAAGTGGGGCCCACCAAATTCAAAAAATTCCACAACAACCAAAAGTGGGGCCCACCTATATTTTTAATTAAAATATTTATTTCTGTAATTTCAATAATTCATAATAAATAACCCTTTTATCAGAAAAATATGAATTTATTGTCCATTCTGTAGGAAATTTAATTCTCTACACCTTTGTAGAAGAAAGATTTTCCAAATTCTAAACAGAAAATGACCGAAAACCACATACAGATGATTTTTAATACCTTCATTCTGACAAAATACTGATAAAATACCTCAGCATTAATTCCTTCATTTATATCCACATAAAATAAATATTTCCTTATCATATAAATTAATAATTAATTATTCACAAATAATTTTACAGAATTACAATAATGACAACTAGGTCGTTTCTAGGAAAGAGGGGGCTTTTCGATAAGAATTTCTCCTTATTAGCGCGCAATTAGGTGACCAAACCCCTTTCCTAGACAGAACTTCCTTAGACATTACCAATAATACTATCTAATAATATTATTCAACTAATATAAATTATTGATTTGATAATAGAAAATACTGTGCAGTGACAATTATTGAATTAACAATAATATAAAATATCAACGTAGCAATTATTGAATCAATAAAATAAAATATTGAATAGTAATTACTGTAACAATTATTGAGTAGTGTCTTCTTACGTAAGAATCAATAATTTTAAAAATACTATGCAATACAGTGTGCTACTGTGCAATAACGCGTATTACTGTATTTTAACCACCGGGTATTCCAACAGTGTTAACGGTAACAACTACGCCGTTATTTGTAAAAACTCAAATTTGTCGTTTTCTTCACCCGACAGTTATTTGTTATAGGGCCCACAAATAGCTGCGCCGTCGTACGAATATTCCCCGACAGAAAGAATATTCCACGACCAAACGAATATTCCCCGACAACAATGATTATTTTATAACCACTTGTGTATTTTGAAAAATTTTCACATTTCACCCATAACTTTAACTTTTTATCAATTTAACCATTTACTGAATTGTAATTATAAGAAAAATTGAATACTTTTATTTCATAAAATTCGGGGTCTTACAATCTCCCCTCCTTATGAAATTTCATCCTCGAAATTTACGTACCTGGTATTTCAAAGAATTGAGAATACATTCCTTTCATTTCAGATTCCATCTTCCCTGTCATCATAATTTCTCCATTGCTCATCTCCTGTATTTCATATATCATTCTAGAATACAGCTTCAAAATAAGGGTTAATTTAACAAATTAACATATCACATAATATCCCGATATTATGACTGACCAACAAATAAGCTTAGGTAGGACACACTAGCGAAGGATTTACTCATCTCTCCCCTCCTAGTTATATTCCCCGATCTCCGCCAGAGATCATATCCCTAAGCTCTGATACCACCTGTGACATTGGACACCATCATGTGTCAGCACCTCACAAAGGTACCTATCAGCTTGCCACCGCAGAACGGCGTCCCCTACGGAGAGTCTGGCTTCGGTGCATCCCCCATCAACAGGAAGTCACCAGCGAGAGGCTCGGGGCTCTTTACTTATGGCTCTGATACCACCTGTGACAAATGTCCCATCAGTGGACAGCACCTCACATTGGTACCTATCAGCTTGCCACCGCAGAACGGCGTCCCCTACGAAGAGTCTGGCTTCGGTGCATCCCCCATCAACAGGAAGTCACCAGTGAGAGGCTCGGGGCTCTTTACTTATAGCTCTGATACCAACTGTGACAACCCCAAAATAGGTCCATTCCATCCAACCCATTCTGAGTCGCCAAATACATGGTACAGAAAACAACTACAACTTTATTACAATAATTGTCGTGCAAAATACAACAACACATATGTTGTGAGTTTGGATACAAATATATACCAAATGTGACTCATGTTCCAACCGTGGACATCACCTCACAATAACACCTTACATAAAGGTATAGTCAAAAACTGTTTTAGAAATTAGAATCTTTGGGAAGTGCTCAAGGAAACCTTCGTACATGGGAGGCCACGCGTCTAGGTTATGATAGATATCATATGGCCACAGAATTATCCTTGGTTGACCCAATAGACCCCAAAGAAAAACGAGAAGATTACTATCATATTCTTCCCAATGGTGAATCTTCTCTTGACTTATCATTATCTCCACTGTCTCTAATTGAGAATTATACTTCAAACAAACACCAAGATTATATAGGTAGTGCCCATAGATATACTCAGCAAGTGGATGAGCACAACCCTGTCCTATGATGACACGAGGTTGTATGTCATTAGACATCTTGTATGATAGTAACAAAACACCCTTCCAACGTTGGGTTCGCCTCACCCTATTTTCTTCACCAAATATAACTACTAAATGATGACCACCGTTCTATTCCCTTGTTACCCCCGCTCGACCCAGCTACACTCTTATTACCTGAAAGGAATTGTGAAGCAAAAGGGTAAGCACAACTAGCTCAGTAAAGAATATCATGACTAAAGATAATTAAATTATCAATAGCCTTCATCAATAATAAATCAGAGATTTAGAACATATGGTAAATGATAAAAATTTCAACCATAGTTGCAGCGGAACGAGCAATCCATTAGAAGAGTCAAATAGACTATAAAGTCTATTATCTTCTCCATGTTAAAAATCCACCAACAATGTTTTATCCATGTAACATCACTCAACAGTTCCTTTCCACAATCATATGAATAACTCATAATCATAATTGTGACTATAAATTTTTCTTCGCACCCAGGACGAAGAATATTTTCATCACCTGTCTTTACCTGAAACATCAAAGATCATGGTTATACCAAATCACAGTTCCTGTTTATAATCATACTAACAAATCCATCTTTGCACTACGGGCCAAAGATATTCATCAACAAACCATCTTTGCACTACGGGCCAAAGATATTCAACAACAGTTCATCTTTGCACTACAGGCCAAAGATATTCATCAACAGGCCATCTTTGCACTACATGCCAAAGATATTCATCAACAATTCATATTTGCACTACATGCCAAATATATTCATATCTCAAAGAAATATATAATCATTTCAGAATTTATATAAACAATAATTATAACCATGTTGATCAATTCACCTTTGCACTTAAGCTTAAGATATTCAATTATAAATTCAATGGTCATGATCATACCAGTCACAATTCAACTTTGCACTACAGGCCAAAGAGAACCCTAGTCATGATCATACCAATAATCTACCCATCTTTACACTCCAGTGAAAGAGAATTTCAACATCAGGGTTATAAAAATGTTATATATGATGATAAAAATAATATGATCAACATATAGTTTTAATCTCAAGAGTAATATTCGTAACTCATGAATAGTAACCCCGACACAAAAGATAGAAATTCCACAATAAAATCCATACCAATATTTCAGTATAATGATATTAAAACAATAACATCATTATGAAGAATATAACATTCCTTAATATCCCTTACTATCCCTTACAATCCCTTACCTCAAAAGAGCAGTACTTCTGGCTGGATATCCGATATGATGCTGAAGGAAACTTGCACTGAATAATAACTCTCAAAGTATCTAAATACTCACAAAATATGCTTCATAATATAGAGAGAGAAAGAGAGAAAACTTATGTTTCTGGTGTGATTTTCAATTCTAACTTAGCCCTCTATTTATAGGAAAATTTTGGTAGGTTTGACCTGCAACCTGATGGCTTTACCTGCTACTATTCCCACCCACCACATTTGAATAAAAATCTCAGCACATTTCTTCACCAACCAAGAGTGGGGCCCACTAATTCTAGAATTTTTCACCAAAATGATTAACTCCGAAAATTCAACAATTTCTGAACCAGTCATCTCGTAAAATTCATAATAAATCATACATTCATTTTTAACGGTTCAAAATTTGTGGACATATACTCAACTTATATATGTATAACATATCCAAAAATTACCACGATCCATTGGTCGGATTAAAAATTATAACCCCCGCAAAATATCTCAAAAACTCTGATTTTTAATACCTCCATTCCGACAAAAATACTGATAAAAACCTCAACATTAACTCCTTCATTTTTAACCACAAAAATATATCCCTCATTTATATCCACATAAAATAAATATTTTCTTATCATATGAATCAATAATTAATTATTCACAAATAATATTACAGAATCACATTTATGACAACCAGGCCGTTCCCAGAAAAGAGGGGGCTTTTCAATAAGGATTTCTCCTTACTGGCGCGCAATTAAATGACCAAACCTCTCCTTAGACAGAACTTTCTAGACATTGCCAATAATGTTATCAAATAATACTATTCAAATAATATGAATTATTGATCTGATAATGGGAAATACTGTGCAGCAACAATTATTGAAACAAAAATAATATAAAATACCAACGCAGCAATTATTGAATCAATAAAGTAAAATATTGAACAGTAATTACTGTAACAATTATTGAGTAGTGCCTTCTTACGTAAGAATCAATAATTTTAAAAATACTATGCAATACCGTGTGCTACTGTGCAATAACGCGTATTACTGTATTTTAACCACCGGGTATTCCAACAGTGTTAACGGTAACAACTACGCCGTTATTTGTAAAAACTCAAATTTGTCGTTTTCTTCACCCGACAGTTATTTGTTATAGGGCCCACAAATAGCTGCGCCGTCGTACGAATATTCCCCGACAGAAAGAATATTCCACGACCAAACGAATATTCCCCGACAACAATGATTATTTTATAACCACTTGTGTATTTTGAAAAATTTTCACATTTCACCCATAACTTTAACTTTTTATCAATTTAACCATTTACTGAATTGTAATTATAAGAAAAATTGAATACTTTTATTTCATAAAATTCGGGGTCTTACAATCTCCCCTCCTTATGAAATTTCATCCTCGAAATTTACGTACCTGGTATTTCAAAGAATTGAGAATACATTCCTTTTATTTCAGATTCCATCTTCCCTGTCATCATAATTTCTCCATTGCTCATCTCCTGTATTTCATATATCATTCTAGAATACAGCTTCAAAATAAGGGTTAATTTAACAAATTAACATATCACATAATATCCCGATATTATGACTGACCAACAAATAAGCTTAGGTAGGACACACTAGCGAAGGATTTACTCATCTCTCCCCTCCTAGTTATATTCCCCGATCTCCGCCAGAGATCATATCCCTAAGCTCTGATACCACCTGTGACATTGGACACCATCATGTGTCAGCACCTCACAAAGGTACCTATCAGCTTGCCACCGCAGAACGGCGTCCCCTACGGAGAGTCTGGCTTCGGTGCATCCCCCATCAACAGGAAGTCACCAGCGAGAGGCTCGGGGCTCTTTACTTATGGCTCTGATACCACCTGTGACAAATGTCCCATCAGTGGACAGCACCTCACATTGGTACCTATCAGCTTGCCACCGCAGAACGGCGTCCCCTACGGAGAGTCTGGCTTCGGTGCATCCCCCATCAACAGGAAGTCACCAGCGAGAGGCTCGGGGCTCTTTACTTATAGCTCTGATACCAACTGTGACAACCCCAAAATAGGTCCATTCCATCCAACCCATTCTGAGTCGCCAAATACATGGTACAGAAAACAACTACAACTTTATTACAATAATTGTCGTGCAAAATACAACAACACATATGTTGTGAGTTTGGATACAAATATATACCAAATGTGACTCATGTTCCAACCGTGGACATCACCTCACAATAACACCTTACATAAAGGTATAGTCAAAAACTGTTTTAGAAATTAGAATCTTTGGGAAGTGCTCAAGGAAACCTTCGTACATGGGAGGCCACGCGTCTAGGTTATGATAGATATCATATGGCCACAGAATTATCCTTGGTTGACCCAATAGACCCCAAAGAAAAACGAGAAGATTACTATCATATTCTTCCCAATGGTGAATCTTCTCTTGACTTATCATTATCTCCACTGTCTTTAATTAAGAATTATACTTCAAACAAACACCAAGATTATATAGGTAGTGCCCATAGATATACTCAGCAAGTGGATGAGCACAACCCTGTCCTATGATGACACGAGGTTGTATGTCATTAGACATCTTGTATGATAGTAACAAAACACCCTTTCAACGTTGGGTTCGCCTCACCCTATTTTCTTCACCAAATATAACTACTAAATGATGACCACCGTTCTATTCCCTTGTTACCCCCGCTCGACCCAGCTACACTCTTATTACCTGAAAGGAATTGTGAAGCAAAAGGGTGAGCACAACTAGCTCAGTAAAGAATATCATGACTAAAGATAATTAAATTATCAATAGCCTTCATCAATAATAAATCAGAGATTTAGAACATATGGTAAATGATAAAAATTTCAACCATAGTTGCAGCGGAACGAGCAATCCATTAGAAGAGTCAAATAGACTATAAAGTCTATTATCTTCTCCATGTTAAAAATCCACCAACAATGTTTTATCCAAGTAACATCACTCAACAGTTCCTTTCCACAATTATATGAATAACTCATAATCATTATTGTGACTATAAATTTTTCTTCGCACCCAGGACGAAGAATATTTTCATCACCTGTCTTTACCTGAAACATCAAAGATCATGGTTATACCAAATCACAGTTCCTGTTTATAATCATACTAACAAATCCATCTTTGCACTACGGGCCAAAGATATTCATCAACAAACCATCTTTGCACTACGGGCCAAAGATATTCAACAACAGTTCATCTTTGCACTACAGGCCAAAGATATTCATCAACAGGCCATCTTTGCACTACATGCCAAAGATATTCATCAACAATTCATATTTGCACTACAGGCCAAATATATTCATATCTCAAAGAAATATATAATCATTTCAGAATTTATATAAACAATAATTATAACCATGTTGATCAATTCACCTTTGCACTTAAGCTTAAGATATTCAATTATAAATTCAATGGTCATGATCATACCAGTCACAATTCAACTTTGCACTACAGGCCAAAGAGAACCCTAGTCATGATCATACCAATAATCTACCCATCTTTACACTCCAGTGAAAGAGAATTTCAACATCAGGGTTATAAAAATGTTATATATGATGATAAAAATAATATGATCAATATATAGTTTTAATCTCAAGAGTAATATTCGTAACTCATGAATAGTAACCCCGACACAAAAGATAGAAATTCCACAATAAAATCCATACCAATATTTCAGTATAATGATATTGAAACAATAACATCATTATGAAGAATATAACATTCCTTAATATCCCTTACTATCCCTTACAATCCCTTACCTCAAAAGAGCAGTACTTCTGGCTGGATATCCGATATGATGCTGAAGGAAACTTACACTGAATAGCAACTCTCAAAGTATCTAAATACTCACAAAATATGCTTCATAATATAGAGAGAGAAAGAGAGAAAACTTATGTTTCTGGTGTGATTTTCAATTCTAACTTAGCCCTCTATTTATAGGAAAATTTTGGTAGGTTTGACCTGCAACCTGATGGCTTTACCTGCTACTATTCCCACCCACCACATTTGAAATATAATTCAGCACATTTCTTCACCAACCACAAGTGGGGCCCACCAATTCTAAAATTTTCCACCAAAATGATAAACTCCGAAAAATCAACAATTTCTGAACCAGTTATCTCGTAAAATTCATAATAAATCATACGTTCATTTTTAACGGTTCAAAATTTGTGGACATATACTCAACTTATATATGTATAACATATCCAAAAATTACCACGATCCAACGGTCGGATTAAAAATTATAACCCCCGTAAAATATCTCAAAAATCCTGATTTTTAATACCTCCATTCCGACAAAAATTCGGATAAAAATCTCAACATTAACTCCTTCATTTTTTAACCACAAAAATATATCCCTCATTTATATCCACATAAAATAAATATTTTCTTATCATATGAATCAATAATTAATTATTCACAAATAATATTACAGAATCACATTTATGACAACCAGGCCGTTCCCAGGAAAGAGGGGGCTTTCCAATAAGGATTTCTCCTTACTGGCGCGCAATTAAATGACCAAACCTCTCCTTAGACAGAACTTTCTAGACATTGCCAATAATGTTATCTAATAATACTATTCAAATAATATGAATTATTGATCTGATAATGGGAAATACTGTGCAGCAACAATTATTGAAACAAAAATAATATAAAATATCAACGCAGCAATTATTGAATCAATAAAGTAAAATATTGAACAGTAATTACTGTAACAATTATTGAGTAGTGCCTTCTTACGTAAGAATCAATAATTTCAAAAATACTATGCAATACCGTGTGCTACTGTGCAATAACACGTATTACTGTATTTTAACCACCGGGTATTCCAACAGTGTTAACGGTAACAACTACGCCGTTATTTGTAAAAACTCAAATTTGTCATTTTCTTCACCCGACAGTTATTCGTTATAGGGCCCACAAATAGCTGCGCCGTCGTACGAATATTCCCCGACAGAAAGAATATTTCACGACCAAACGAATATTCCCCGACAACAATGATTATTTTATAACCACTTGTGTATTTTGAAAAATTTTCACATTTCACCCATAACTTTAACTTTTTATCAATTTAACCATTTACTGAATTGTAATTATAAGAAAAATTGAATACTTTTATTTCATAAAATTCGGGGTCTTACAAAACAGGTCTGTGAAACCGAGATTCATTAGGGTCCGGGGACTTACTTATGTGGAGGGAAGGTGTTAGGCACCCCCGACATCCGTATTGTCACGGTGACCACCACTTTTCAAAAAACTGTTATATGAATGTGAGTGTGTGGGTCAATGTGCTATTATTTAGAAGTAGTATGCCTTGTTCGCACCTATATACAAAGGGTTTGAATTTGTGTAAAAATTCAGTTTTAAACAAGATATAGCAGTGATGTTTTATAAAAAAGAGGTTTTTCAAACCCTGTGCTCAATAGTAATTGAGGCCTTTTATACTTCTATTTTATTAAATGTTCGGCTTGATTACTTTTATTTTCGAGATGCGAAGCATCCTCGAGAAAATAATGTACAAAGCAGTGCCGAACTCCTCATGGGTATGAAAACCATTTGAGGAAATCCAACACCGTGAATAAATTTACAAGCTGCTTACAGCTGAAAATGTCTATCACGGGAACCGAATCTAGATTCAGTAGACTGAATCTGTGATCACATGATTCCTAGGCTCACATGATACCACAGTTTATATGAAAGCTGTAAGCAGTTATATATATAAAAGCTGTAAATATACCTCCATGGGGGATCAAAAATGTAAATATATAAAAGTGATATATATATATATATATATATATATATATATATATATATATATATTGACATGATCAACCACCACGAAGCAACTCCACGGTGGATCAGAAATGTAAATAAAGCTGTAAAAGCGATCAACTGCCACGGAGGAAACTCCAAGCAGGACAAAATGTACAGAAAGCAGTAAAAATGGTCAACCGCCACGAAGTAAACTCAAGGCAGGACGAACTGTAAATATTATATATATATATATATATATATATATATATATATATATATATATATATATATATATATATATTGTAAGACCCCAACTTTTATGAATAAAGATGAATTTTCTATAAATATCATTTTTGAATATTATGGAGTGAATTTGATATAATGTTATAGTTGTGGGTAATATTTATAAATTTTGCAAAGTACGCAAGTTTTTATATAATATTCGATTGATCGGGAAATATTCGTTTTAACAGAAAATATTCGTACGATGGCACAATCATTGGTGGACCCCACAACGGAATTATTATCGGATTGAGAAAATAACAAAAATATCTTTTTATAAAATAACGACGAAAGTTTTACCGTTAACTGTTAGAATACCCGGTGGTTAAAATATAGTAATACGCGGGGTTGCACAGTAGCACACGATATTGCACAGTATTTTTGAATTATTGATTCTTACGTAAGAAGGCACTACTTAATAATTGTTACAGTAATTACTGTTCAATATTTTATTTTATTGATTCAATAATTGCTGCGTTGATATTTTATATTATTGTTGTTTTAATAATTGTCACTGCACAATATTTCCTATTATCAAATCAATAATTCATATTATTTGAATAATATTATTAGATAGCGTTCTAGCATTTTCCTATAAATAAGCGCTTAAGTTACAATTGAAAATCAGACCAGAATCAGAAAATTCTTCTTCTATAATCTTGAGCGTATTTCTTTTAGAAAGCTTTGAGCGTAAAAAATAGTGAAAGTTTTCTTCAAGAATATCCCCGCTATACTAGTTGGAATACTCCTCTTTTTAAGGTAAGGGATGTTATTTTTGTTCAATATTCGCTTGAAATAATATTTTCTTCCATACTCTATAGTATGTAAGTAATATTATTTCGTTTCAGATTTCGAATTCTATACTCGTTTGTTAAAATTTTGGCTTCTATACTCCATGAAATTAGTAGAATATCTTTGATATTCGCGCTTCATCCAGTATCTTTTCATGAAAAATTTATTCTGAGCATTCTTGATAAGTTATAACTTTTTCATGTCAGAGTACTATTCACGGGATTACTATTTTCGAAGTACTATTCACGATGTACTATTCACTCGAGTACTATTCACCCAGGATACTATTCATGATAAAAATTGATTCGTTTTCAGTCCAAATTATTTTTGGTACAATATTATTGTTGAATTTTACTCCATAAAGCAGTATCATGTTGACAATTTGGACGTTATTGATTTCTGGATAAATTAAATTATAAATCTTTAAAAATTTATCCTTGAACTTGTTTTATTGAATTCTTATATCATTGTCATCATCCTTATGTTTATATTATGTTGAAAGTCATTTGTGGCCTGTAGTGCATAGATGGACTTGGTATAATTATGACCAGAGATTATTCGGTATAATCAAGACCGTAATGTTACAAATGATGTAGTAAAAGTCCTCATTGGCCCGTAGTACATTGATGAACAGTTGTTGGCATGATCATGACCATTGATGAATACATTAATATCCTTGGCCCGTAGTGCATGGATAATTTGTGGTCGTAATACTAATGAATATCCTTGGCCGTAGTGCAGGGATGATGTGAATTATTTGTTAAGTTGAGTCTCAGCGATAAAAGTGATGAAAAATCTTTTAAATCATAGAAGATAGTAGATTTTATTCTCTACTTGACTCTTCTAATAGATTGTTTGTTCCGCTGCAGTTAAACTTGATGTTTGTTATATTTTATCAGTTTAACACTATTGAAGACTAACGATAAATTATTCTGCATTATCTTAGTTATAATATTTCTTACTGGACTAGTTGAGCTCACCCTTTTACTTTCATTGTCCTCTTCAGGAAATGATAACATAGCCGGGACTAGTCGGGGAACGGAGTGACGGTCCAGATGATAGCATTAGTAGTCCTCACTATTCTATAAAATAGTGTGATAATAATTGTATTGAGAACTCCATTTGAGTTGAATACTGTCTAGAAGACAATATTCGTTTTAAAACTCTCAGTTTATGTTTTATTGTATTTTACACGACATTTGTATTATTAAGTTGTATTTGAATTTTGTGCCATGTATTTGGCGACTCAAGATGAGTGATGTATACCTATTTTGGGGGCGTCACACACACACACACACACACACACACACACACACACACACACACACACACACACACACACACACACACACACACACACATATATATATATATATATATATATATATATATATATATATATATATATATATATATATATAAACTGTGTGTCGAACTATGTTCGATGAGCCTGGATTTTATATCCGGAGCGTTTGCTACTTTAATATATATATATATATATATATACACGAAAACAATTATACGCTCCAGACATAAGTCTAGGCTCAATCGAGACATAACTCGATAATGTTAGTCTATATATATATATATATATATATATATATATATATATATATATATATATATATATATATATAATATACAAAAGAAATAAAAGTCACGAACCGAAGTCTGGACAAACACACGCAACACGACTCTCAACGTGAAGAATAGTGTAACGCCCCTAAAATAGGTTCAATCCACCCAACCTATTCTGAGTCGCCAAATACATGGTACAAAAAATAACTACAACTTCATTATTACAATTGTCGAGCAAAATACAACAACACATGTGTTGTGAGTTTTTGATACAAATATATACCAACTATGACTCTGGACACCAACTTTGGATAGCACGTAACAATGGCACCTTACATAAAGGTACAGTCAATAACTGTTTTAGAAATTAAAATATTTGGGAAGTGCTCAAGAAAGTCTTCGTACTTGGGAGGCCATGCGTCTAGGTTATGATAGATATCATATGCCCACAGAATTATCCTTGATTGACCCAATAAACCCCAAAGAAAAATGAGAAGATTACTATCATGTTCTTTCCAATGGTGAGTCTCCTCTTGACATATAATTATCTCCATTGTCTCCAATTGAGAATTATATTTTTTCCAAACTCCAAGATTATAAAGGCAGTGTTCACAAATATACTCAGCAAGTGGATGTGCACAACCCTGTCTTATGATAACACGAAGTCGTAGGTCATTAGACATCTTGTATGATAGTGGCAAAACACCCTTCTAACGTTGGGTTCGCCTCCCCCTATTTGATTCACCAAATATAACTACTAAATGATGTATAAAATACAACACACTGTTCTAAAGTTCTCAATAAAATTATTTTTATACTATTTAGGGAGAACCTCCACAGCTAGAGACCACTGTTCTATTTTTCTGTTACCCCCGCTCGACCTAGCTACACTCTTATTACCTGAAAGAAATTGTGGAACAAAATGGTGAACACAACTAGCCCAGTAAAGAATATCATGACTAAAGATAATTAAATTATCAATAGCCTTCGTCAGTAATGAATCAGAGATTTAGAACATATGGTAGATGATAAAACTTTTCAACCATAGTTGCAGTGGAATGAGCAATCCATTAGAAGAGTTAAATAGACCATAAAGTCTATTATTTTCTCCATGTTAAAAGTCCACCGATAATATTTTATCCCTGTAATATCAATCAATAGTTCCTGACCAAAATCATGTGAATAACTCATAATCATAATTATGGTTCTAAATTCCTCTTCGCATCCAGGACGAAGATAATTTTCATCACCTGTCTTTACCTGAAACATCAAAGATCATAATTATACGAAATCAAAGTTCCTGTTCATAATCATACTAATAAATTCATCTTTGCACTACGGGCCAAAGATATTCATCAACAGTTCATCTTTGTACTACATGCCAAAGATATTCAACAACAGGTCATCTTTGCACTACATGCCAAAGATATTCAACAACATGTCATCTTTGCACTGCGGGCCAAAGATATTACTATCTCAAAGAAATATATAATCATTTCAGAATTTATATAAACAATAATCATAACTATGTTGATCAATTCACTTTTTCACTTAAGTTAAAGATATTCACTTATAAATTCAATGGTCATGATCATACCAGTCAACAATTCATCTTTGCACTATTGGCCAAAGAGAACCCATAGTCACGATCATACCAATAATTTACCCATCTTTACTCTCAAGTCAAAGAGAATTTTCTCACCAAAATTATAAAAATGTTATATATAATAATAAAAATAATATAATCAAAACATGAGTTTAATTTCAAGAGTAAGATTCATAAATCGATGATAATTTGGTCAGAAAAAGAAACTAATTTTAGCGTGAATAGTAGCTCGTGAATAGTAACTCATGAATAGTAACTCGTGAATAGTAACTCATGAATAATAACTCGTGAATAGTAACTCATAAATAGTAACTCATGAATAGTAATCCCGACACGAAAAGATAAAGTTTCACAATAAAATCCATATCAATATTTACAACTCCTTAATCCAAATGTTATAAATCACTTAATAATCTCATAATCTAATATTATTAATATTACAATAATATTTTAATCATTTCTTAAACTTATAAATAATTTATTTTAATTGTTTACACTTTACTAATTAATGCATTTAATCATCCTAAAATGCCAAACTCATAAGATTTCATCACCAATAACCAAAACCCTCATCAAAAATCTGCATATACCTTATATAGGATTCTCAAGCCATAAAATCGTATTTTCTAATTTTCTTATTTTACATAACATATTTAATTCATTAACTCATAACTAGTCTATTTTCATGAAAAATACCAAATCAGTCCCAAAAAATTTCTTTTCTGGGATTTAGCAGAATATAGTCTTATATTGAACATATATTTTTCTAGAAATTTTTAAAATTCATTTACTATTTTTTATATGGCCAAAACTGCCGAATATTTAGACATTTATCATAAACTGTACCTTTGTACAAAAATTCCAAAATTTACAGAGTATACAGCTGTTATATACATGTACTCCATAATAAAAATTTTACAAATTTTGGAGTTAACTACAAAGAGTTATAAGGGTTTACTTTTAAAATAGTATTTTCTCATAAAATTCATAATTCCTAATCTATACATCCAAAAATCGCCATTTTTGGACACAATCTAGAAAACTCATCAAATTATCATTTTAATTTTTTCCAGAATTTTTGAAGGTTCAAAAAATTACAAAACTGAAAAACATAATAACCCTTACAATCTATTACCTCAAAAGAGCAGTACTTCTGATTAGAATAACGCTGAAGGGAACTTGCATCGTATAGCAACACTCAAGATATCTAAATACTCACAAAAATACGCTCGATAATATAGAGAGAGAAAACTTTAGTTTCTGGTGTGATTCTAACTTAAGCATTCTATTTATAGAAAAATGCTTAAAACACCAAAGTAGAAAATTTAATAAAATATTATTATTTATAAAACAAATTCCTACGCACACCTTACAATCTGAATTCAGAATTTTACACATGCAAGTGGGGTTCACCAAAATAAAAAATATGTTTTAAATATTTTTTGTAACAAAATCAATTCAGACCCAATATTTCGGAACTTCAATAATTCCTAATAAAAAGCCTTTTTATCAGAAAAATTCAAATTTTATATCCATTCCATAGGAAATTTAATTCTCTACAATTTTGTAAGTTTATGTTTTTCAAAATTTCAAACAAAAATTGACCGAAATTCACATAGGGGAGATTTTACAGTTTATAATCAAATTTTAGTCAAAAATTGGGTCCACCAACACATTTAACATGTTTTTAGTATTTATTGTAACAAAAATACTCTTCCTCCTTATTTATTCATATATCACACATTCATTATAAAAATATCACCATTATTATATTATTAAAATATAATAATATATTTTAATAAATTATTTTATTAAAAAAGATAAAATATTAATTTTTAACAATTGTCACTTTTCTAAAAATTCCTTCATTTATATCCACATAAAATAAATATTTTTCTTATCATATAAATCAATAATTAATTATTCACAAATAATATTACAGAATCACAATACTGGCAACCAGGTCGTTCCCAGGAAAGAGGGGCTTTCTAATAAGGATTTCTCCTTACTAGCACACAATTAGGTAACCAAACCTCTCCTTAGATAGAACTTTCTAGACATTCCCAATAATGCTATCTAATAATATTATTCAAATAATATGAATTATTGATCTGATAATGGAAAATACTGTGTAGCGATAATTATTGAAACAACAATAATATAAAATATCAACGTAGCAATTATTGAATTAATAAAATAAAATATTGAACAGTAGTTACTGTAATAATTATTGAGTAGTGCCTTCTTATGTAAGAATCAATAATTGGTGCAATACCGTGTGCTACTGTGCAACACCGCGTATTACTGTGTTTTAACCACGGGGTATTCCAACTGTGTTAACGGTAACAACTACGCCGTTATTTATAAAAACTCATACTTGTCGTTTTTTTCATCCAATCGCTTTCCGTTATGGGCCCACACAAGGCTGCGTCATCGTACGAATATTTCCCGACAGTAAGAATATTACACGACCAAACGAATGTTTCCCAACAGAAATGAGTATTTTATAACCACTTGCGTATTTTAAAATTTTTATATATATCACCCTTAACTTTAAACTTTTATCAATTTAATCTACTTACTAAATAGAAAAATTGAATACTTTTATTTCATAAAATTCGAGGTCTTACAATCTCCCCTCCTTATGAAATTTCGTCCTCGAAATTTACATACTTGGTATTTTGAAGAGTTGAGAATACCTTGCTTTCATTTCAGATTCTATCTTCCCTGTCCTAAAGATTTCTCCATTGTTCATCTCCTATATTTCAGATATCATTCTAGAATACAGCTTCAAAATAAAGGTTAATTGACATATCACAGTTTGTCAACTTAAGTATGAAAATTCAGCTTAGGTAGGACACACTAGCGAAGGATATTACTCGTCTCTCCCCTCCTAGTTTTAATCCCAGATCTCTGCCAGAGATCATATTCCTAAGCTCTGATACCAAATGTAATGCCCCCAAAATAGGTTCAATCCATCCAACCTATTCTGAGTCGCCAATTACATGGTACAGAAAACAACTACAACTTCATTATTATAATTATCGCGCAAAATACAACAACACATATGTTTTGAGTTTTTGATACAAATATATACCAACTGTGACTCTGGACACCAACTTTGGATAGCACGTCACAATGGCACCTTACATAAAGGTACAATCAATAACTGTTTTAAAAATTAAAATCTTTGGGAAGTGCTCAAGAAAGTCTTCGTACTTGGGAGGCCATGCGTCTAGGTTATGATAGATATCATATGCCCACAGAATTATCCTTGATTGACCCAATAGACCCCAAAGAAAAACGAGAAGATTACTATCATGTTCTTTCCAATGGTGAGTCTTCTCTTGACATATAATTATCTCTATTGTCTCCAATTGAGAATTATATTTTATCCAAACTCTAAGATTATAAAGGTAGTGCTCGCAGATATACTCAGTAAGTGGATGTGCACAACCTTATCTTATGATAACACGAAGTTGTAGGTCATTAGACATCTTGTATGATAGTGACAAAATACCCTTCCAACGTTGGGTTCGCCTCCCCCTATTTGATTCACCAAATATAACTACTAAATGATGTATAAAATACAATACACTGATCTAAAGTTCTCAATAAAATTATTTCTATACTATTTAGGGAGAACCTCCACAGCTAGAGATCACCGTTCTATTTTTCTGTTACCCCCGCTCGACCTAGCTACACTCTTATTACCTGAAAGAAATTGTGGAACAAAATGGTGAACACAACTAGCCCAGTAAAGAATATCATGACTAAAGATAATTAAATTATCAATAGCCTTTGTCAGTAATGAATCAGAGATTTAGAACATATGGTAGATGATAAAACTTTTCAACCATAGTTGCAGTGGAATGAGCAATCCATTAGAAGAGTCAAATAGACCATAAAGTCTATTATTTTCTCCATGTTAAAAGTCCACCGATAATATTTTATCCCTGTAATATCAATCAATAGTTCCTGACCAAAATAATGTGAATAACTCATAATCATAATTATGGTTCTAAATTCCTCTTCGCATCCAGGACGAAGATAATTTTCATCACCTGTCTTTACCTGAAACATCAAAGATCATGATTATACCAAATCACAGTTCCTGTTCATAATCATACTAATAAATTCATCTTTGCACTACGGGCCAAAGATATTCAACAACAGGCCATCTTTGCACTGCTGGCTAAAGATATTACTATCTCAAAGAAATATATAATTATTTCAGAATTTACATAAATAATAATCATAACCATGTTGATCAATTCACCTTTTCACTTAAGTTAAATATATTCAATTATAAATTCAATGGTCATGATCATATCCGTCAACAATTCATCTTTACACTACTGGCCAAAGAGAACCTATAGTCACGATCATACCAATAATCTACCCATCTTTACTCTCAAGTCAAAGAGAATTTCTTCACCAGGATTATAAAAATGTTATATATAATAATAAAAAAAATATAATCAAAACATGAGTTTAATTTCAAGAGTAAGATTCATAAATCAACGATAATTTGGTCAGAAAAAGAAACTAATTTTATCGTGAATAGTAGCTCGTGAATAGTAACTCATGAATAGTAACTCGTGAATAGTAACTCATAAATAGTAACTCGTGAATAGTAACTCATGAATAGTAATTCCGACACGAAAAGATAAAGTTTCACAATAAAATCTATATCAATATTTACAACACCTTAATCCAAATGTTATAAATCACTTAATAATCTCATAATATAATATTATTAATATTACAACAATATTTTAATCATTTCTTAAACTTATAAACAATTTATTTTAATTGTTTACACTTTACTAATTAATGCATTTATTCATCCTAAAATGCCAAACTCATAAGATTTCATCACCAATAACCAAAACCCTCATAAAAAATTAGCAATATACCTTATATAGGATTCTCAAGCCATAAAATCCTATTTTTTAATTTTCTTACTCCACATAACATATTTAATTCATTTACTCATAACTAGTCTATTTTCATAAAAAATACAAAATCAGTCCCAAAAAATTTCTTTTCTGGGATTTAGCAGAATATAGTCTCATATTGAACATATATTTTTCTCGAAATTTTTTAAATTCATTTACTATTTTTCATATGGCCAAAACTGTCGAATTTTTATACATTTATCATAAACTGTATCTTTGTCCAAAAATTCTAAAATTTACAAAGTATACAGCTGTTATATACATGTACTCCCAATAAAAATTTTACAAATTTTGGAGATAACCATAAAGAGTTATAAGGGTTTACTTTTAAAATAGTATTTTACCATAAAATTCATAACTCCTAATCTATACATCCA
This sequence comes from Panax notoginseng, assembly GCA_016801055.1. Lineage (NCBI taxonomy): Eukaryota > Viridiplantae > Streptophyta > Magnoliopsida > Apiales > Araliaceae > Panax > Panax notoginseng. The sequence continues at coordinate 45,606,052 of CM029016.1, read as the reverse complement.
AAAATCGCCATTTTGGGACACATTCTAGAAAACTCATCAAATTATCATTTCAAATTTTTCTAGAATTTTTGAAGGTTCGAAAAATTACGAAACTGATAAACATAATAACCCTTACAATCTCTTACTATCCCTTACCTCAAAAGAGCAGTACTTATGATTGGAATAATACTGAAGGAATCTTGCACCGTATAGCAACACTCAAAATATCTAAATACTCACAAAAATACGCTCGATAATATAGAGAGAGAAAACTTCAGTTTCTGGTGTGATTTTCAATTCTAACTTAAGCATTCTATTTATAGGAAAATACTTAGAACACCAAAGCAGAAAATTTAATAAAATATTATTATTTATAAAACAAATTCTTACGCACACCTTACAATCTGAATTCAAAATTTTACACGTGCAAGTGGGACCCACCAAAATATAAAACATGTTTTAAACATTTTTTGTAACAAAATCAAATCAGACCCAATATTCTGGAACTTCAATAATTCATAATAAAAAGCCTTTTTATAAAAAAAATTCAAATTTTATGTCCATTCCATAGTAAATTCAACTCTCTATAAGTTTTTTTAAATTCCAAACAGAAATTGACTGAAATTCACATACGGGCAATTTTACAGGCTATAATCAAATTTTAGTCAAAAATTGAATCCACCAACATGTTTAACATGTTTTTAGCATTTATTGTAACAAAAATACTCTTCCTCCTCATTTATTCATATATCACACATTCATTGTAAAAATATCACCATTATTATATTATTAAAATATAATAATATATTTAAATAAATTATTTTATCAGAAAAGATAAAATATTAATTTTCAACAATTGTCACTTTTTTTAAATTTCTTCATTTATATCCACATAAAATAAATATTTTTCTTATCATATAAATCAATAATTAATTATTCACAAATAATATTACAGAATCACAATACTGACAACCAGGCCGTTCTCAAGAAAGAGGGGGCTTTCCAGTAAGAATTTCTCCTTACTGGCGCGCAATTAGGTGACAAAACCTTTCCTTAGACAGAACTTCCAGACATTGCCAATAATGCTATCTAATAATATTATTCAAATAATATGAATTATTGATCTGATAATGAGAAATACTGTGTAGTGATAATTATTGAAACAATAATAATATAAAATATTAACGTAGCAATTATTGAATCAATAAAATAAAATATTGAACAGTAGTTACTGTAATAATTATTGAGTAATGCCTTCATACGTAAGAATCAATAATTGGTACAATACCGTGTGCTACTGTGCAACACCGCGTATTACTATGTTTTAACCACCGGGTATTCCAACAGTGTTAACGGTAACAACTACGCCGTTATTTATAAAAACTCATACTTGTCATTTTTTTCATCCAATCGCTTTTCGTTATGGGGCCCACACAAGGCTGCGCCGTCGTACGAATATTCCCCGACAATAAGAATATTCCACGACAAAACGAATATTCCCCAACAAAAATGAGTATTTTATAACCACTTGCGTATTTTGAAAATTTTATATATATCACCCTTAACTTTAAACTTTTATCAATTTAAACTACTTACTAAATAGAAAAATTGAATACTTTTATTTCATAAAATTTGGGGTCTTACAAATAGTGTGTATAAAGATGAAGAGAAATGCTTTAAAGTATGTAAGAAGGCTTACAGTGGGCTGTCAAAGAAGACTTCTACAGCTTTAAGTGGATGAACACTCGTAAAAAGTAGCTATATACGAGCTTACAAGTGTTTAAAATGAGAAAGCACTCAGTTTGGGGTGTGTACAGAGCAAATTGGACAGGACTTTCTCACCTTTTTCTATTACAAAATGGCCACCCCAAGCCCTCTATTTATAGAGGGGGGAGCCGCAGGAGCCGCAGGTGTACCTGCGGCTGCCCGGGGTGCCCCGATCTTCACGGGTCCCACCGTCTTGAAGTACGTGCACGCGTGCAACGTGATGTCCGCTCGAACTTTCAGAACTTTAATTCGGGCATCCGACTGAGGTGTATAAGACATATTTCGGACCGCCGTTGTCAAGAGTTACGCAATGACATGGGATTAGAGGTTGTACGAAGTCAGGAAGATGGGACCATGCCCTCCGGTCTTCAAGCTTCAAATTCTATCCGTTATCCTTGCGCAATAGTCACTCAGGATTGGGCTTCCTTGGTTCTTGTGGGACATTGCTGTGTAAAAATGTATGTCTAAAATGTTGAGACGGCGTGATGTGGCATTAAGGTGGTAAGATGACGACTTTGCCCCTCACCGGGGTTATCTCCAGTTTGGGCTGATAAAGCAGATATTTTTCAGGGTTATCTCTGAGATTGGACTGCTGCAAGTGTTGAAAGTTCTCAGTGTCATCTCTGAGGTGTGCCTGTCTTCCCAGTGTTATCGTCGGGTCTTGTGCTAAGTGCCTCGGTGTAAGCGCCGATATTGAAGCTGTTTGCATGCATTTGAAACAAGCATTTTTGGGGTATCTTCAGAACTGTAACTGCCTTCCTTGGGGTTATCTCCAAGGTTGGAATCTGGTACTCCCAGTGTTGGGACTAAGACTGAATATCTCGGGGCTATCCCCAAAATGTATTGGCCTTCTCCGGTGGAATTTCTGGTATTGGAACTGCAGGCCTCGGGGTTATCTCCGAGTTTGAAACTGATACTCCCGGTGTGTGTTCCGGGATTGAAACTGAACTTCTGGTAGTATTCGGACTGGATGTGAGCTGTCTTCCAAGGTTATCTCTGAAAGACAAATCTGCCCTCCTATAATGTCAGTAACAGGTGTACAGAAAATTTCGTGTGTCTACAGATGCCCCTCTTTATCATATTCATGCAATGCAATGGCATGGATAAGATGAAGAATCCTAGACACTTGAAATGCAACAAAATAAACATGATGCCATGTGTAACAACATGATGCAAATGTATGATGCATATGGATTGTTTTCCCACATACTGGGGATGATTGCCGGCTCCCTGTCGCTTCAACCGGGGATGGCAATGATGACAAGCTTGGATGTGTGATCCAAACTTCTTAGGATGGTAACGTTGGGGCTATCACCAAAGTCTTGAATCCTTGATACAGACTTTATTCCAAAGATATGCCTCTCGTGTACAAGAGATCTGTGGGGATAAAGTTTTGTCTGTTTGAGGATGTGTATAACATATTTCCTCATCGATCCTCTCCGATGATATTGATCTTTCCTGGTTTGTATTGCCAGGATATAGCAATGTTCTGTCAGATTTACTGCCAACAGTCGATGTTGTCAAGGCTGCCTGACCTTCGTTGACGTGTGAACCAACGGATGACCACGCGTTGTAACCCCCGCTAGGGATCCACTTAACTTCTGCTGACGTGTATATCAACGGATGAACTCCCTGCTAGGGATAAATGCCAAGGCTGCTTGGCCTTTGTTGATGTGTGTATCAACTGATGCAATCATCGGATGGTTTTTGATGCGTCGTTGGGTTTACTTACCAACGGCTGAACTGACGTCAAGGTTGCTTGACCTTCGTTGACATGTATATCAACGAAAAATATACGTTGTAACCCCTGCCGGGGATCCGTTTGATCCTCGATGACGTGTGTGTCAACGGACAATATGCGTTATAACCCCCGCTGGGGATATGTTTTTGGACAGATGACCATGCGACGCCAGGGATCTATTTTTGGACAGACGACCATGCGTTGTAACCCCCGCCGGGGAACCAGAGGACCAGTGACATTTAGCCAGAGTAGATGTATTGCTACTGTGCGTATTATTATACGTGTACATGCCACGATACATGGATGAGCTGGACATCGGTGTTATCATGGCAGTGAGAGCTCTCAGGGAGGGTTTACCATTATTTCGATGATTGTGGCAGAGACGCTGAGGTCGGCCACGTTTTGCAGCACTTACCGTATAGGGGTATTCACAGGCAGTTCGGTCATGCTGTACGTGTGGTTTATGTCACACCTGAGACCGATTGGCACATTCAGACGACACGGGTATTGTTTCACCCATGAGATAGCTATGTCGTATCCATTCCAGCTACGAAGTGTACAGATTCTGAATCTTGGTCAGTTTTCTTAGCTGGGATTGGAGATCTATTTGCTATCTTGCCTTGTTCAGGGCTCAGTTCGCCCTACAGTTTCATTACTCATGCTCCGGGCATGGATTATCTCCCTCTGGCTGGTTTGAGGGGCATGACTACCTACCACCCACTGGCCGTGATATCGCAGTTTGACCAGTTTCAGGATTTCCATCCTTTTGATGGGACGTTAGGTCAGCGCTTAGCTTCTCGCCACTTATCAGCAGAGGATTGATCCCGTGTGTATGCTTGTTGGGATCAGTGTGAGATAGCTATTTTTTCTGTTAGCCATCCGGGTTATTCGCTAGAGTATTCTGCATGGATGGAGACAGAGACTTCGTCGACTGCGGTAGTATCAATAGTACCGAGCATTGATTTAGATGGTGGAGAGCCCATGGAGGACATTGATTCTCACACCGAGGAGGAGCCATTTATTGGATTGCGAATAGCTCTCTTAGATTCTCCCAGTACTAGTACTGTTGTGATCCAGCATTCAGCACAGTACTTCAAGCAGAGTCTTTATTTGACGACCTTTGAGAGGGATCCAGCTAGAGCCCTGATGTTGACAGCTCTTGATGGGAGAGACGCAGCTCTATTAGAGAGAGACGAGGCATTAACTTATAGAGATGTCGCTGTTGTTGAGCGGGATGAGGCCATATCAGCCAGAGATGTAGTAATTGTTAAGCGAGATGCTGCCTTATCTGATTGGGATGTGGTTGTTACAGACAGTACCACAGTGAGATCCCTGACCACTGGTATGCTTGCCGAGATGAGTGCATACATTGATGAGCATCGCGTCACCATGTAGATGGCCTCGGACTTGCTGGCTCGTGTGGATATCCTTGCACAGGAGACCACATCATTACCTCCTTCTTTGGAGAGAGATGCTATGTTAGATCTGCTAGCTCGCATGCATACCGAGCTATAGATAGTCTTATATTTTCCTGCACAGACTAGCTTAGCCATTTTGTCATGTATAGTTTACATTGTGTATATCAAATAGTATTATATATAGTAGGGAAATATATTTTTGATTATTTCCCTTTTAGATATGCTTGAATACTTGCTTGATATTTGCCTGCTTCTTCAGGGCTTGTGATCTTGATGTATTCTGAATTCCTCCTTGCTGGATGGACATTGAGTTGTCTTTGGATAGTTCAAAATGGATCATGGATCTGTGCGTATCCCTACCATCTTTGGTGTCTTGGGACTGGTTTCTGTATAGAAATATGGAGAGGATTGTGGCTTTCCTCTCTTAGATTGACCGCACCACAGATGGTCGTCAGTACTCCTATTTATGAGGAGCCTAGTTAATTTCATCTCTTATGGATTGGTGTTACTCTTCAAGGAACAACCACAGCTTAGATGGTCGCCGAGTCTGCCATTTAGATGGGGAGGTCAGGTAATTCCATCCCTTTGGTATGAAGCCAATGAAATGTGGTGGATTGAAGTTTGATCCCAGTACCGTTGACAAGTATTTGTGTTTTGGTAGGGGGTTAGATCGAACCATAAATGGCTGCCTACGTACTCCTGTTGAAGAGTAGATCAGGTCTATGTAGTTCGAAACTGGTGTAAGAGGTTCAACGCTGTATGTCACAGAAAGGGTGTAGCTGTGACGCCCCCAAAATAGGTATACATCACCCATTCTGAGTCGCCAAATACATGGTACAGAAACAAATACAACTTCAGTAATACAATTGTCGTGCAGAATACGACAACATATATACTGTGAGTTTGAATACAAATATTGTCTACTAGAGAGTATACAAACTCAAAAGGAGTCCTTATTACAATTATCACACTATTTCACAGAATAGTGAGGACTACTAATGCAACCATCTGGACCGTCAATCCATTCCCCGACTAGTCTCAGCTATATTCTCAGCTATATTCTCATTTCCTGAAGAGAATAGTGAAAGAAAGGGTGAGCTCAACTAGCCCAGTAAGAAATATTATGACTAAGATAATGTACAACAAATTATCATTAGTCTTCAACAGGAAAAAATCTGATAAAATATAATAGACAACAAGTTTTAGATCAACAACTGCAGCGAAAAAAGCAATCCATTAGAAGAGTCAAGTAGAGCATAAAACCTACTATCTTCTTTGATTTAAAAGATTTATCATCAATTTTATTGCTGAGATTCAGCTTAATAAATAATCCACAACATCGAATCATCCCTGCACTACGGGCTAAAGATAATCGTATTTTCATCAACGGTCATGATCATGCCATAAAATAATTCATCTTTGCACCCTTGGCCGAAGAGAATCTATGGCCATAATCATACCAAAAATTATCCATCAATGCACTACGAGAGAATGAGGACTTTTACCACATCATTTATAACATTACGGTCATGATTATACCGAATAATCCCTGGTCATAATCATACCAAGTCCATCTATGCACTACATGCCACAGATGACTTTCAACAGAATATAAACATGAGGATGATGACAATAATATAATAATTCAATTAAACAAGTTCAAGGATAAATTTTAAAGATTTATAATTTAATTTATCCAGAAATCAATAACGTCCAAATTGTCAACATGATACTACTTTGTGGAGTAAAATTCAAGAATGATACTCAGTTGGTCATGTTCATCTCAACACATGTTCATTTTTGCACTACGGCCAAAGATATTTATTAGGTAATCATTTATCTTTGCACTACAAGCCAAAAATATTCAGTAATACCATCATTTAGGACTGAGAATGATGAAAAATATTTTAAAGAAAACGAATCCAATGAGATAAAAGAACAAATATTAGGGATTCATATTACATTTTATCCAAGTTCAATAATACTTCGAAATAATCAATTTCGAAGCAGAATTCAAAAATAATGATCAAAACATGGATACAATCAAAGATAGTAACCATAATAGCCATCTTGAATAAAAAGAAGAAAATTTTATTTTTCGATTAATAGTGCCGTATTCGTGAGTAGTGTCGTATACGTGAATAGTGCCGTATACGTGAATAGTACCGTATACGTGAATAGTAACCCCGACATAAAAAGTTCTAAATTTGATAAAAAGTTCAAACCAATATTTAGGCATAATGATATTGAAAGAAGTAATATCATTTACGAAAAAAATAACATCCCTTACCTCAGAATAACCATACTTGTGACTGAATTTTGGATATAGTGCTGACAGAAACTTACACTGAATAACAACTCTCAAAGTATCTAAATACTCACTAAAATACGCTCAAGAATATAGAGAGAGAAAGAGAGAAAACTTATGAATTCTGGTATGATTTTCAATTCTAACTTAGCCCTCTATTTATAGGAAAATGTTAGCACGCCGAAGCAGACTTGACCTGTAACCTGATGGCTTTACCTGCGACTATTCCCACCCACCACATTTGAATAAAAATTCCAGCACATTTCTCACCAACCAAAAGTGGGGCCCACCAATTCTAGAATTTTCCATCAAAATGATAAATTCTGAAACTTTAACAATTTTTGAACCAGTCATCTCTTAAAATTCATAACAAATCATACGTTCATTTTTAACGGTTCAAAATTTGTGGACGTATACTCAACTTATATATGAATAACATATCCAAAAATCATAACGATCCAATGGTCGGATTAAAATTATAACTCACGTAATATAACTTAAAAATACTGGTTTGATTTTTAATACCTCAATTGCGATAAAAATACTGATAAAACACCTCAACATAAACTCATTCATTTTTAACCACAATAAAGATATCCAACATTTATATCCACATAAAATAAATATTTTTTTGTCATATAAATCAATAATTAATTATTCACAAATAATATTACAGAATCACAATTATGACAACCAGGCCGTTCCCATGAAAGAGGGGGCTTTTCGATAAGGATTTCTCCTTACTGGCGCGTAATTAGGTGACCAAACCTCTCCTTAGACATAACTTTCTAGACATTGCCACTAATGCTATCTAATAATATTATTCAAATAATATGAATTATTGATCTGATAATAGGAAATACTGTGCAGTAATAATTATTGAAACAACAATAATATAAAATATCAACGTAGCAATTATTGAATCAATAAAATAAAATATTGAATAGTAACTACTGTAACAATTATTGAGTAGTGCCTTCTTACGTAAGGATCAATAATTCAAAAATACTGTGCAAAACCGTGTGCTACTGTGCAACCACGCGTATTACTGTATTTTAACCACTGGGTATTCCAATAGTGTTAACGGTAACAACTACGCCGTTATTTATAAAAACTCAATTTTGTCGTTATCTTCCCCGACAACAATAAGTATTTTATAACCACTTGTTTATTTTGTAAAATTTGCACATTTTACCCATAACCAAAATATTATATCAAATTAACACCTTATTATTCATAATAATAATTAGAGAAAATTTAATTTTATTCATTAATAAGTTGGGGTCTTACAGTAGGAATGTTTTTTGTTATTTTTGTAATAAGAAGGGTGTAGTAATATTTTTGTTGTTTTTATTTTATTGCGACTGGGCCATATAAAATGGTTGCCTACGTACTCCCGTGTATCAAGGAGATCAGGTCGACATAGTTCGCCCCTCAGGACGATTTGTAGCCAACGAAAAGTTTGATCCTATGTGGAGGACAAACTGAGGGGGAAGAAAGTTTAATCCTAAGTTCAGGATAAAATGTAGGTGTGAAAAGTTTGATCCCATATTTGGGGACAAACTGCAAGTGTGAAAGGTTCAATCCCTAGTGGGATAACCAAAATTGAGTGAGGGTTAAAAAACTGAGTGAAGAGGAAGGGATCTGATGATCCAAAAACCAGACTGCTGGCTTGAAAAGTGTGTTTCCCTGAGGGGTGCAGTGTGGAAAAGAGTTGTATATAATGAAGGGTTAAAGAACCGGAATGACTGGTGATCTGATGACCCAACACTAGGATGTTTGCTTGATGGTAACTTCAGACATAGTACCGTTTCACGGTATCCGAGTTAATGCGTTGAGGAAATTCATCGCCGTCCATTTCCTGCAATCTGAGAGCACCTCCTGTCAATACCTCCTTGATAATAAACGGGCCTTCCTATGAGACCCCAAATTTTATGAATAAAGATTTAAATTTCTCAAAATATTTTTTTGAATATTATGGTGTGGATTTGAGATAGTGTTATAGTTGTGGGTAATTTTTATAAATTTTACAAAGTAAGCAAGTGGTTATATAATATTCGTTTTAACAGGAAATATTCGTATGACGGCACAATCATTGGTGGACCCCACAACGGAAGTATTGTCGTAGTTAGAAAACAACAGAATTATCATTTTATAAAAATAACTACGAAAGTGTTACCGTTAAAATTGTTGAACTACTCGGTAGTAAAAGTACAGTAATACGCGTGGTTGTATATTAGCACACGATATTGATTATTGATGCTTACGTAAGAAGTCACTCAGTTATACTCAATTATTACTACAGTAATTGTTGCATCATATCTCTTATATTATTGATTCAATTATTGTCACAGTATCATCTGCATAATATGTTTTATTATTAAATCAATAATTGAGACGACAAAGTTATTCATATTATTATTTGCATAATTGAAAATGTCTAGAAGTTCTGTCAAGGAGAGGTTAGATAATCTAATTCCGCGCCAATAGGGAGAAATCCTTATAGGAAAGCCCCCACTTTCCTGGGAACGACCTGGTTGTTAAATATTATGAATTATAATATTAAGCATGAATAAATTCGTGTTGATTAATGTGACACCCCCAAATCCCGGTACTTCATTACCTCAAGATTTGGTGTTCACGTAATCAAAGCATTCAGTTCTAACTACCCAATCATAATAGAATTGAATAATAAAAGAAAACCTGCCCATACAGGATTAAACTTAAATAAAAAATCTCCCAGGTTATCCAACCTTTAACAACAATCATTCAAATGTGGAAAATTAAATAACTTCATTACAATCTTTAAATCAAATTCTGAAACTAAACTATCAAAACTATTACAAGTCTTCGTTATTTATTCATCTTCCCTTTTCCCTTACTGGTGCTAGGTACGTCACCCGTTTCAACTTTAGCTGTAAGAAATTTTACAGGCAAGAGTGAGCAAACAAGGCCCACTTGAAATAACAATAAGTAAATCTTTAAACTTTCACATCAATTGCCAATATTAGGCTCAATAGAACTGAGCAATATATTTTATTAACTTTCTGAAAATTATAACATTCACTGAGGGTCTAATGACCACGAATCATGTCACAGTTATAAGTAATCTTTCAACTTTAACTTTAACAGTCATAAGACAATAAGGACTCCACGTAGTTAGGGGGATCAACCCTTCGTACAATGTATTGTGCACAACCATTTCAACGCTAAGCGTAAACCTCTATTAAAAGAGTTGTTCATCTCAGTATTCAGAATACAAGTCCGCACCAAAGTAAGTTTGGTTTGGATAAACTTTCAAGGGAATTTGGAGTTCAACGAACATCAACTAAGGAGTAGTTGAATAAAACTAATAACACTATACTATAGAATAATCGTAACTGACTAAGTATTTCGTTATAAGTTCATGCTTTAGGGATAATTTAATAGCATAACTATTGAATAACACATCATACCTTGCTTTGAATAACATTAAGCTAAGGTTACATTTTAGAATTTAATGTCAAGCATGCACAACAAATAATAGCTTGAACGATAAACTAAAGGTACTTGCATGCTAATATAACAAGTTTAGAGTTAAGAAAGCTTGCATAATCATAATAACTATCTCAACGAAAGTGCAGAGAGGAGAAACTTGTATCATCATGAATAACTGGATACAATGAAGTTGCTTAATGGAAATACTTTACTCAATAAAGTATAGCATATGAATTTTTTTGCATAACGAAGCTTTAGAATTAGAAAACTTGCTTAAGTATAACATAACAGTGAAAAGCAACTTTACTGAATAATAAAGTAGCAAAGGTTAGGGAACTTACCTCGTGCGTAGGTTAAACAATTACTATTCACGTTCACCCCAAGTCCTACACATACCATATGTATTGACAATACACATTAGTTACACTAACATTACCTTTATGAGTTCCTTTATTACTCTTAGTATAGCTATTAACTAAGTTTAAGTTTAAACAACAACACATCTTTTTATGAACATTACTTTTTAGCTTTATTACAACTACTTAAGTGAACATGTCATTGCACCACATGTACATTAACAACTTGATACAATATCCTAATACATGTCCAATATGTTATCATTAAGTTATACTAATACCCAAAGGGTTGCACTTGCATTCGTGCATCCCGACGCCCTCTGATTGGCTCTAAATACACAATAGTCCTAAAGATGTCCATTTTAACTACTGTTACAGACCTCAAATTTAAAAACTTAAAGCATGAAAGTTGTAGGTCTACTCGTCCTCTTTCCGAATCATCTTGAATTACCTCAATCGGAGTTCGTATGAAAAAGTTATGGCCGTTTTACTACAGGAGGTCAAAACTGCCCAACTCGGACACTTTTTCGGCGCCGGGGCGCGGAGCATTGGCGCTGGGGCGCGAGCTACAGTGCTGGGGCGCGAGCTACTGGCCCATTTTGGCGCTGGGGCGCTAACCTTGGCGCCAGGGCGCGAAATTTGGCGCTGGGCTGTGAATTTTGACGCTGGGGCGCCGCAACTCACAGAACCAACCCAGAAAGACAGAGCAAAGCTACTGTCTAATTTATTTTTAACAGTCGATGACATTCAACAACATGTATAATTTCATGAAAATTACACATAAAAGTTATGAAGTATTTGTGTATGAATTTTACACAACTAAACAACAATATCAGAGAACTAATTATTTGAAAACACTGTTTTCCTTTAAAACCAAACCTTTAAAAATCAAAACTCCATTGTTGATATCTAAAGTACAGTGAACGAAATTTTCACTGTTATCAACCAAATTTGATTCCTTTGAAATACAAGTATACCAACATCTAACAAATTAACATGCATAGTTCAATTAACATATACAAGGTTCAAGTCGCGTATTAGTTCACAATTTTTATATAATCACATACCAATTTTGTTATTTTGCAAAACATACGTTCAAACATGTTTTTAACTGTAAAACCAAGTTCCTCTTTCTTTAACACGTAATTAGCATACAGTCATGTATATATATATATATATATATATATATATATATATATATATATATATAACAATAACAACTAAACGTACACATGCTTCCCCAACCAATTTTTACAAACATAGTTTTACACAGAGTTTTGTAAAACTCTTATGCACAGTCATATACCAGAAAATAGAGACTACCAAGTTCATAGAAAAATGGCTTAAAACATATCTACGTACATACGTTAAGGTTTTAGGAACCTACATTTTTTTTGTTGCTTTAGAAAACTTGTAAATCACTGAAGAAAATCTTGACAATCTCTGAGCTTTCCTCTCTCTGTCTCTCTCTCAACTATCTCAGACAAACTCCAAATTTTGATTAGGCTTAAGCCAAAATAGCATATACGTAATATTAACTAAAAACCAACGCTTACTTTTAAAACGTATAAAACTGACGCCACACTTATTACCCTAATAATATATATCGGTTACCATATATATATATATATATATATATATATATATATATATATATATATATATATATATATATATATATATATATTATTTACTTAATAAATTAAATTCAAAAGAAATCCAAAAGCCATAAGGCTTTGTTTGGCAAACCATTTAAAAATAAAGGGTTAATATACTTACACCTTGTTTGGCAAAACTAAATTAAAATTACTTTAATTTATTTTAATAACTCTTTATAACATAGTTATATGTCACACTTTATTTAATAATAATTTATTAAATAAATTACTTAATCACATAATTCAATCCACATAACACATTAATTATTTAATCAAATAAATAATTAACTAAATAAACTCAATCACATTGAACAATTACTTATTCAATAATAAACACATCCAATAAATATTTATATAAATCAATAAATATTTATAACTTACATTTTAAAAATCTGGAATGTTACATCATTTCCCTCTTAAAAGGATTCTGTCCTCAGAATCACAACTCAAACAACACATTCGTTACATTCTTCCCTACTTATAAAGATTCTGTCCCCAGAATCGAAGACACAAATTAAACAAATAACTCAGGGTACTCTTTCATCATTTTCTCTTCGAGTTCCCACGTTCCTTCCTCAACATTGTGGTTTCTTCATATCACCTTCACAGAAGGTATCACTTTATTCCTGAGCACTTGTTCTTTCCTGTCGACTATCTGGATAGGAACCTCTTCATAAGACAAATCTTTCTCGAACTGCAACGGTTCGTACAACTACTTAAGTGATCATGTCTCGCGCCCCAGCACTGTAGCTCGCGCCCCAGCGCCACTGCTCCGCGCCCCGGCGCCGGAAAAGTGTCCGAGTTGGGCAGTTTTGACCTCCTGTAGTAAAACGGCCATAACTTTTTCATACGAACTCCGATTGAGGTAATTCAAGATGATTCGGAAAGAGGACGAGTAGACCTACAACTTTCATGCTTTAAGTTTTTAAATTTGAGGTCTGTAACAGTAGTTAAAATGGACATCTTTAGGACTATTGTGTATTTAGAGCCAATCGGAGGGCGTCGGGATGCACGAATGCAAGTGTAACCCTTTGGGTATTAGTATAACTTAATGATAACATGTTGGACATGTATTAGGATATTGTATCAAGTTGTTAATGTATATGTGGTGCAATGACATGTTCACTTAAGTAGTTGTAATAAAGCTAAAAAGTAATGTTCATAAAAAGATGTGTTGTTGTTTAAACTTAAACTTAGTTAATAGCTATACTAAGAGTAATAAAGGAACTCATAAAGGTAATGTTAGTGTAACTAATGTGTATTGTCAATACATATGGTATGTGTAGGACTTGGGGTGAACGTGAATAGTAATTATTTAACCTACGCACGAGGTAAGTTCCCAAACCTTTGCTACTTTATTATTCAGTAAAGTTGCTTTTCACTGTTATGTTATACTTAAGCAAGTTTTCTAATTCTAAAGCTTCGTTATGCAAAAAAATTCATATGCTATACTTTATTGAGTAAAGTATTTCCATTAAGCAACTTCATTGTATCCAGTTATTCATGATGATACAAGTTTCTCCTCTCTGCACTTTCGTTGAGATAGTTATTATGATTATGCAAGCTTTCTTAACTCTAAACTTGTTATATTAGCATGCAAGTACCTTTAGTTTATCGTTCAAGCTATTATTTGTTGTGCATGCTTAACATTAAATTCTAAGATGTAACCTTAGCTTAATGTTATTCAAAGCAAGGTATGATGTGTTATTCAATAGTTATGCTATTAGATTATCCCTAAAGCATGAACTTATAACGAAATACTTAGTCAGTTACGATTATTCTATAGTATAGTGTTATTGGTTTTATTCAACTACTCCTTAGTTGATGTTCGTTGAACTCCAAATTCCCTTGAAAGTTTATCCAAACCAAACTTACTTTGGTGCGGACTTGTATTCTGAATACTGAGATGAACAACTCTTTTAATAGAGGTTTACGCTTAGCGTTGAAATGGTTGTGCACAATACATTGTACGAAGGGTTGATCCCCCTAACTACATGGAGTCCTTATAGTCTTATGACTGTTAAAGTTAAAGTTGAAAGATTACTTATAACTGTGACATGATTCGTGGTCATTAGACCCTCAGTGAATGTTATAATTTTCAGAAAGTTAATAAAATATATTGCTCAGTTCTATTGAGCCTAATATTGGCAATTGATGTGAAAGTTTAAAGATTTACTTATTGTTATTTCAAGTGGGCCTTGTTTGCTCACTCTTGCCTGTAAAATTTCTTACAGCTAAAGTTGAAACGGGTGACGTACCTAGCACCAGTAAGGGAAAAGGGAAGATGAATAAATAATGAAGACTTGTAATAGTTTTGATAGTTTAGTTTCAGAATTTGATTTAAAGATTGTAATGAAGTTATTTAATTTTTCGCATTTGAATGATTGTTGTTAAAGGTTGGATAACCTGGGAGATTTTTTATTTAAGTTTAATCTTGTATGGGCAGGTTTTCTTTTATTATTCAATTCTATTATGATTGGGTAGTTAGAAATGAATGTTTTGATTACGTGAACACCAAATCTTGAGGTAATGAAGTACCGGGATTTGGGAGTGTCACAGGTTGGGCGCCAAATTTCGCGCCCTGGCGCCAAGGTTCATGCCCCAGCGCCAAAATGGGCTAGTAGTTCGCGCCCCAGCACTGTAGCTCGCGCCCCAGCGCCACTGTTCCGCGCCCCGACGCCGAAAAAGTGTCCGAGTTGGGCAGTTTTGACCTCCTGTAGTAAAACAGCCATAACTTTTTCATACGAACTCCGATTGAGGTAATTCAAGATGATTAAGAAAGAGGACGAGTAGACCTACAACTTTCATGCTTTAAGTTTTTAAATTTGAGGTCTGTAACAGTAGTCAAAATGGTCATCTTTAGGACTGTTGTGTATTTAGAGCCAATCGGAGGGAGTCGGGATGCACGAATGCAAGTGCAACCCTTTGGGTATTAGTATAACTTAATGATAACATGTTGGACATGTATTAGGATATTGTATCAAGTTGTTAATGTACATGTGGTGCAATGACATGATCACTTAAGTAGTTGTAATAAAGCTAAAAAGTAATGTTCATGAAAAGATGTGTTGTTGTTTAAACTTAAACTTAGTTAGTAGCTATACTAAGAGTAATAAAGGAACTCAGAAAGGTAATGTTAGTGTAACTAATGTGTATTGTCAATACATATGGTATGTGTAGGACTTGGGGTGAATGTGAATAGTAATTGTTTAACCTACGCACGAGGCAAGTTCTCTAACATTTGCTACTTTATTATTCAGCAAAGTTGCTTTTCACTGTTATCAACCAAATTTGATTCCTTTGAAATACAAGTATACCAACATCTAACAAATTAACATGCATAGTTCAATTAACATATACAAGGTTCAATTCGCGTATTAGTTCACAATTTTTATATAATCACATACCAATTTTGTTATTTTGCAAAACATGCGTTCAAACATGTTTTTAACTGTAAAACCAAGTTCCTCTTTCTTTAACACGTAATTAGCATACAGTCATGTATATATATATATATATATATATATATATATATATATATATATATATATATATATATATAAATAACAACGAAACGTACACATGCTTCCCCAACCAATTTTTACAAACATAGTTTTACACAGAGTTTTGTAAAACTCTTATGCACAGTCATATACCAGAAAATAGAGCCTACCAAGTTCATAGAAAAATGGCTTAAAACATATCTACGTACATACGTTAAGGTTTTAGGAACCTACCTTTTTTTTGTTACTTTAGAAAACTTGTAAATCACTGAAGAAAATTTTGACAATCTCTGAGCTTTCCTCTCTCTGTCTCTCTCTCAACTATCTCAGACAAACTCCAAATTTTGATTAGGCTTAAGCCAAAATAGCATATACGTAATATTAACTAAAAACCAACGCTTACTTTTAAAACGTATAAAATTGACGCCACACTTATTACCCTAATAATATATATCGGTTATCACACACACACACACACACACACACACACACACACACACACACACACACACACATATATATATATATATATATATATATATATATATATATATATATATATATATATATTATTTACTTAATAAATTAAATTCAAAAGAAATCCAAAAGCCATAAGGCTTTGTTTGGCAAACCATTTAAAAATAAAGGGTTAATATACTTACACCTTGTTTGGCAAAACTAAATTAAAATTACTTTAATTTATTTTAATAACTCTTTATAACATAGTTATTTGTCACACTTTATTTAATAACAATTTATTAAATAAATTACTTAATAACATAATTCAATCCACATAACACATTAATTATTTAATCAAATAAATAATTAACTAAATAAACTCAATCACATTGAACAATTACTTATTCAATAATAAACACATCCAATAAATATTTATATAAATCAATAAATATTTATAACTTACATTTTAAAAATCTGGAATGTTAAAATTAAAGATGAAATTGATAGTTCCACTGTGTTGGGATTATAAGTGTTATTGGAAATAGACATTTATTTCGATAATAATTGATGTCTAGAGGCTATATTGACCAATCGGATAATTAACCGGATAAATGAACAATTAATTGCTATTAATTTACATGCTTATAACTATGTGTTCACATGTGTGTACTATTAATTCACATGATTTACTATTAGGAGAGTTGGTGCAAGATTGATAATTGGGCCCTGTTGGTGGTCCCTCGGTTGAGTATACTCATTATCTCTCTCTAATAATTGGGCCCTGTTGACAACGTCTGAATACAGAGAAAATTTATGAGAGATAAGGTATTGACGAATCTCAGGTTTTAAACCTCTCAGAAACATCCGTGTCATACGTTCCTCATTTTCTACCAAATGAGGTGCAAACCTGGATAACTCTGCAAACTTCGCCTCGTACTGGGACACCGTCATGTTGTTTTGTTCCAGTCTAATAAACTCAACCTCCTTCATATGACGAATACTTTCAGGAAAGTACTTGTCATTGAACAGTTTTTGAAATGTTTTCCAGGACATGTTGAGTGCGTCAGGCTGGGTACGCTTCACAGACTCCCACCAGTAGTCTGCCTCACCGCGGAACATAAATGTGGCGAATGGAACCTTCTGTTCCTCCGTGCATCCCAAGACATCAAATATCTTGGTAATTTGCTTGACCCACGTTTCCGCCATGATCGGATCCGGCTTTCCCTTAAATTCTGGTGGTCCCAATTCTTTGAACTGCTTAGCTGTGACAAACCGCGCGTTGTTATCATTTCCACCCGTATTCTGCACACGAGTCTCCCTCGTCTGATTTTGCATGAACTGCAAAAAGCTCCTAAACATTCCATCATTCATCGTTTGCTCGGTAACGTTGTTTACAGGAGGAATATTGCCTTCCTGCTGCACGTTCCCCTGGGTAGTGATCAAAGGTGTCTCCACGGTCTGATTTACTCCATTATTAACGTTCTCAGCTGCCATTCTTAAATACTGCCATAAAACAAGGGTTAATAGTCATGTCATATATTATCCCTATACTCTGACCGACCAAATAAATACCAAATAAACTTAGTCAGGTCATACTAGCGAAGGAATTCCCCGTCTCTCCCCTCCTAGTTCTTGTCTCACATCTCAGCCAGGGATCATATCCCTAAGCTCTGATACCAACTGTGACGAATGTCCCATCAGTGGACAGCACCTCACAGTGGTACCTATCAGTTTGCCACCGCAGAACGGCGTCCCCTACGGAGAGTCTGGCTTCGGTGCATCCCCCATCAACAGGAAGTCACCAGCGAGAGGCTCGGGGCTCTTTATTTATAGCTCTGATACCAACTGTGACGCCCCCAGAATAGGTATACAACACCCATTCTGAGTCGCCAAATACATGGTACAGAAAACAAACTACAACTTCAATAATACAATTGTCGTGCAAAATACGACCACACATACTGTGAGTTTAAATACAAATATTGTCTTCTAGACAATATCCACACTCAAATAAATCCTCATTACAATTATTCAAACACTATTTTACAGAAATAGTGAGGACTGCTAAAACATCTTTCTAGAACCATCACTCCGTACCCCGACTAGATCCTGCTATGTTCTCACCTCCTGAGAAGAAAAATGGAACAAAAAGGAAAAGGGTGAGCTCAACTAGCCCAGTAAAGAATATTATGACTAAGATAATATACAACAAATTATCGTTAGTCTTCAACAGGAAAAAATCTGATAAAATATAATCGACAACAAGTTTTAGATCAACAACTGCAGCGGAAACAGCAAACCATTAGAAGAGTCAAGTAGAGAAAGAATTCTACTATCTTCTAAGATTTAAAAGTCCATCATCAATATTTTATCCCTGTAACATCAATTAATAATCATCTTTAACCAAATATTCATCTTTGCACTACAGGCCAAAGATATTCATTTGTATCATCAGTCGGTCATGTTCATCTCAACACCTGTTCATCTTTGCACTACAGGCCAAAGATATTCATCAAGTAATCATACATCTTTGCACTACAGGCCAAAGATATTCAGTAATATCATCATTTAGGACTGAGGATGATGAAAAATATCTTAAAGAGAACGAATCCAATGAGACAGAAGGACAAATAGTAGGGATTCGTATAACAGTTTATCCAAGATCAATAATACTTCATAATAATCAATTGTGAAGCAGAATTCAAAAATAAAGATCAAAACATGGATACAATCAAAGATAGTAACCATAATAGACATCTTGGACAAAAAGGAAAAAATTTATTTTTCGGTGAATAGTGCCGTATTCGTGAATAGTGCCGTATACGTGAATAGTGCCGTATACGTGAATAGTAACCCCGACACAAAAAGTTCCAAATTTGATAAAAACTCATATCAATATTTCAGCATAATGATATTGAAGAAAATAATATCATTTAAGAAGAAAATAATATCCCTTACCTCAAAATATCAGTACTTCTGGTCGGAATACCGGTATAAGGCTGAAAGAAACTTGCTCTGATGAATAGAAACTCTCAAAGTATCTAAATACTCACAAAATACACTCAATAATCTAGAGAGAGAAAGAGAGAAAACTTGTTTCTGGTGTGATTTTCAATTCTAACTTAGCCCTCTATTTATAGGAAAATTTTGGTAGGTTTGACCTGCAACCTGATGGCTTTACCTGCTACTATTCCCACCCACCACATTTGAAATATAATTCAGCACATTTCTTCACCAACCACAAGTGGGGCCCACCAATTCTAGAATTTTCCACCAAAATGATAAACTCCGAAAATTCAACAATTTCTGAACCAGTCATCTTGTAAAATTCGTAATAAATCATACGTTCATTTTTAACGGTTCAAAATTTGTGGACATATACTCAACTTATATATGTATAACATATCCAAAAATTACCACGATCCAACGGTCGGATTAAAAATTATAACCCCCGCAAAATATCTCAAAAACCCTGATTTTTAATACCTCCATTCCGACAAAAATACTGATAAAAACCTCAACATTAACTCCTTCATTTTTAACCAAAAAAATATATCCCTCATTTATATCCACATAAAATAAATATTTCCTTATCATATGAA
Source organism: Panax notoginseng (assembly GCA_016801055.1). NCBI lineage: Eukaryota > Viridiplantae > Streptophyta > Magnoliopsida > Apiales > Araliaceae > Panax > Panax notoginseng. The sequence continues at coordinate 45,585,784 of CM029016.1, read as the reverse complement.
TCAATAATTAATTATTCACAAATAATATTACAGAATCACATTTATGACAACCAGGCCGTTCCCAGGAAAGAGGGGGCTTTCCAATAAGGATTTCTCCTTACTGGCGCGCAATTAGATGACCAAACCTCTCCTTAGACAGAACTTTCTAGACATTGCCAATAATGTTATCTAATAATATTATTCAAATAATATGAATTATTGATCTGATAAATGAAAATACTGTGCAGCAACAATTATTGAAACAACAATAATATAAAATATCAACGCAGCAATTATTGAATCAATAAAATAAAATATTGAATAATAACTACTGTAACAATTATTGAGTAGTGCCTTCTTACGTAAGAATCAATAATTGGTGCAATACCGTGTGCTACTGTATTTTAACCACCGGGTATTCCAACAGTATTAACGGTAACAACTACGCCGTTATTTATAAACAACTTATACTTGTCGTTTTCTTCATCCAATCGCTTTCCGTTATGGGGCCCACACAAGGCTGCGTCGTCGTACGAATATTCCCCGACAGCAAGAATATTCCACGACCAACCGAATATTCACCGACCAAAAATAAATATTTTATAACCACTTGCTTATTTTGCAAAATTTGCACATTTCACCCATAACCAAAGTATTATATCAAATTAACCCCTTATTATTCACAATAATATTTAGAGAAAATTTGATTTTATTCATTAATAAGTTGGGGTCTTACAACCTCCCCTCCTTATGAAATTTCGTCCTCGAAATTGACGTACGTACCTGATGTTTCAAAAAGGTGAGGATACCTCGCTTTCATTTCTGATTCCAACTCCCAGGTCATTTCTTCAATAGCATGGTTTCTCCACAAAACCTTAACTTGTGGTATAACCTTCGTGCGTAGGACATGCTCTTTCCTATCCAAGATCTTAACAGGTACCTCCTCGTACGTTAAATCTTCAGCTATCTCGTCTGGTTCTAACTCAATAATGTGGTTCGGGTCTTTAACATATTTACGAAGCATAGATATGTGAAAAACATTATGAACACGAGACATGCTTGGAGGTAATGCGAGTCTATATGCCACATTTCCTATTCGCTCAAGAATCTCAAATGGACCAACAAATCTTGGATTGAGCTTTCCTCTCTTCCCAAATCTTGTAACTCCCTTCCATGGTGCAACACGTAACAATACATGATCCCCAATATTAAATTCCACGTCCTTCCGATGAAGATCCGCATAACTCTTTTGTCGATCCTGTGCCGTTTGTATACGTTGTCGAATCGTTTGGATCTTCTCTGTAGTAATGCGTACCAATTCTGGTCCCAACAATGTTGCTTCACCCACCTCGTCCCAGCATACTGGAGAACGACATTTTCTTCCATACAACGCCTCAAATGGAGCCATACCTATGCTCGCCTGATAACTGTTGTTGTAGGAGAATTCCACCAATGGTAGGTACTTATCCCAACTCCCTTTGAGATCTAGGACACAAAGTCTTAATAGATCTTCAAGAGTTTGAATAGTCCTCTCTGATTGTCCGTCCGTTTGAGGATGGTATGCTGAACTGAATCGTAAATCCGTGCCCATAGCTTTCTGCAAGCTAACCCAAAATCGTGAAGTGAATCTTGGGTCACGATCCGAAACTATGGATACTGGCATGCCATGCAATCTCACAATCTCGTTCACGTACATACTAGCAAGACGTTCAAGGGAATAAGTCTCACGTATCGGCAAGAAATGAGCGGACTTGGTTAATCTATCAACAATAACCCAAATCGCATCTATGCCTTGAGAAACCTTGGGAAGACCCGTAACAAAATCCATAGTAATGTGTTCCCACTTCCATTTCGGAATCTCAAGTGGTTGCAATGGACCCTTTGGTACTTGATGCTCCGCTTTTACACGTTGACAAGTTAAACATCTCGAGATAAACTCCGCGATCTCTCTTTTCATATTGCTCCACCAAAATGTATGTCGAAGATCGTGATACATTTTGGTACTCCCAGGATGGATTGCAAACGGTGTGTTGTGTGCCTCCATCATTATTCTATGCTTCAAGTCAAAATCGTTAGGAACACAAAGTCTGGAGTTGACTCGAAGTATTCCTTCTTCATCGATTCTTGCTTCTGGAATAGCACCTTCTTGCACTTTCTTCTTCATACGCATCAGCTCTATATCCGTAGCTTGAGCAGCTTTAACTTTATCGATTAAAGTCGGTTCTACTCGTATATTTGATATCATCATGTGGGTACTTGGAGCCTTCATCTCTATCTCCATCCTTTGCAAGTCATACAAAATGGGCCTTTGTGTTAAAAACATTGCACTCGTACCCGCATATGATCTTCTACTCAATGCGTCAGCTACTACGTTTGCTTTTCCAGGATGGTATTGGATGGTATGATCGTAATCTTTCAACAGCTCAAGCCAACGTCGTTGCCGCATGTTGAGTTCCTTTTGGGTGAAGAAATATTTGAGGCTTTTATGATCTGTATAGATCTCCACTTTCTCCCCATACAGGTAGTGTCTCCAGATCTTCAACGCAAAAACGACTGCTGCCAACTCCAAATCATGAGTAGGATAATTCCTCTCATATTCTTTGAGTTGTCGTGAGGCATAGGCTATGACTTTCCCATGTTGCATGAGAACACATCCTAACCCTTTGCCTGAAGCATCGCTGTAGATAACAAATCCATCCGAACCAGATGGTATTGTCAAAACAGGTGCCGAAATGAGTCTCCTCTTGAGTTCTTGGAAACTCTTCTCGCATTCCTCACTCCATACGAATTTTGTATCTTTCCGAGTCAGCTGAGTTAACGGAGTAGCGATTCGAGAAAATCCTTCCACAAATCTCCGATAATAACCAGCTAAGCCCAGAAAGCTACGTACTTCGGTTACCGACTTCGGTTGCTCCCAACTTTGTATGGCTTCAATCTTCGCCGGGTCGACAGATACTCCATGTTTTGACACCACGTGCCCAAGGAATGCTACTTCCTCAAGCCAGAACTCGCATTTCTTCAGTTTGGCATATAGCTTGTTTTCACGAAGCCTTTGCAGTACCAGCTTCAAATGGCGCTCATGATCTTCACGGCTTTTGGAATAGATGAGGATGTCATCAATAAAGACAACAACGAACTGATCCAAATATTCTTTGAATACACGGTTCATCATATCCATGAAGGCAGCAGGAGCATTAGTCAATCCAAAAGACATTACTAAGAATTCATAATGCCCGTACCGAGTTCTGAAGGCAGTCTTTGGAATATCCTCAGTTTTAATCTTCAGCTGATGATATCCAGAACGAAGATCGATCTTTGAAAAGAATTGTGCTCCTTGCAACTGGTCAAACAGGTCATCAATGCGAGGTAGCGGATACCTATTCTTGATGGTGACATGGTTCAATTCTCGATAGTCAATACAAAGTCGCATACTCCCGTCTTTCTTCTTTACGAATAAAACAGGAGCACCCCAAGGAGACGTACTAGGACGAATAAAACCGATGTCCAACAACTCCTGTAGTTGGACTTTTAACTCCTGAAGTTCAATAGGAGCCATTCGATATGGGGTTTTAGAAATGGGCTTTGTACCGGGTTCAAGGTCAATAAAGAATTCAATTTCTCGTTCTGGGGGTAGACCGGGAAGTTCTTCAGGAAATACATCGGGAAATTCTCTAACAATAGAAATATTATTCAAATCTGACTTGTCTTTGTTCAAATCCATAACATGGGCTAAGAAAGCTTGACATCCGTTTTTCAATAAACGAATAGCTTTGTGGCTTGATATGACAGTGACTGATTTTAGTGGTTTAGTAGTTTGAATTCGTATGACAGGTTGGTTAGGAATATGAAAACTAACAACCTTACGAAAACAATCAATTTTAGCATGATGAGTGGTTAACCAATCAATTCCTAAAATCACATCAAAAGCAAGTATCTTTAAAGAGATAAGATCAACAGGTAATGTGATAGTGCCAACTTGGATCATGCAAGATTTATAAACTGTAGATGTAACGAAGGTTTCACCCAACGGAGTTTCAACAGATAAGTTAAAGTCCAATTTCTCCGGAGTCAAGTTTAAACGTTGAGCACAAGCAGGAGAGATAAAAGAATGGGTAGAACCGGTATCTAGTAAAGTATAAACTTCGCAAGAATTCAAGATTAGCTTACCCGTGATCACCTCGTTCGGGTTTCTCACGTTTTGGCCAGTTACGACAAACGCTCTTCCAGGAACCGCTGATTTCGCCTTATCCGGGACAGCCCTTGGAATCACCACTCCCGCTGAACTTGGTTTCGCTATAGTACAATCTCGAGCGATGTGGCCTTCCTTCCCACAGTTGTAACACACCTTGGATTGTTGTGGACAGTTTGGGCTGATATGTCCCTCTTTCCCGCATTTGTAACATCTAACTGGTGGTCGTTCTCCTCCCCTAAAATTTGTTGTTGGTGCTGGTGCTGCTGCTGATGTCTTCCCGTCATTGTTGAATCTCCTCTTTCTGAAATTTCCACTTGACTCACCTCTCCTATTATCATGGCCACGATGACCACCGAGTGGTTACCGCCTTTGTTCGTATTTTTCCCTCCTCGTTGGTTATCATCGCTCTGATGATTGCTGTCACCGGTATGACCCTGGTTGTGGTCCCTCGGTTGAGTATACTCATTATCTCTCTCTAATAATTGGGCCCTGTTGACAACGTCTGAATACAGAGAAAATTTATGAGAGATAAGGTATTGACGAATCTCAGGTTTTAAACCTCTCAGAAACATCCTTGTCATTCGTTCCTCATTTTCGACCAAATGAGGTGCAAACCTGGATAACTCTGCAAACTTCGCCTCGTACTGGGACACCGTCATGTTGTTTTGTTCCAGTCTAATAAACTCAACCTCCTTCATATGACGAATACTTTCAGGAAAGTACTTGTCATTGAACAGTTTTTGAAATGTTTCCCAGGACATGTTGAGTGCGTCAGGCTGGGTACGCTTCACAGACTCCCACCAGTAGTCTGCCTCACCGCGGAACATAAATGTGGCGAATGGAACCTTCTGTTCCTCCGTGCATCCCAAGACATCAAATATCTTGGTAATTTGCTTGACCCACGTTTCCGCCATGATCGGATCCGGCTTTCCCTTAAATTCTGGTGGTCCCAATTCTTTGAACTGCTTAGCTGTGACAAACCGCGCGTTGTTATCATTTCCACCCGTATTCTGCACACGAGTCTCCCTCGTCTGATTTTGCATGAACTGCAAAAAGCTCCTAAACATTCCATCATTCATCGTTTGCTCGGTAACGTTGTTTACAGGAGGAATATTGCCTTCCTGTTGCACGTTCCCCTGGGTAGTGATCAAAGGTGTCTCCACGGTCTGATTTACTCCATTATTAACGTTCTCAGCTGCCATTCTTAAATACTGCCATAAAACAAGGGTTAATAGTCATGTCATATATTATCCCTATACTCTGACCGACCAAATAAACACCAAATAAACTTAGTCAGGTCATACTAGCGAAGGAATTCCCCGTCTCTCCCCTCCTAGTTCTTGTCTCACATCTCAGCCAGGGATCATATCCCTAAGCTCTGATACCAACTGTGACGCCCCACAGCACCTCAGGGTATATCATACATCCTATCTGATATCATCACCATCAAGCTCTGATACCAACTGTGACGCCCCCAGAATAGGTATACAACACCCATTCTGAGTCGCCAAATACATGGTACAGAAAACAAACTACAACTTCAATAATACAATTGTCGTGCAAAATACGACAACACATACTGTGAGTTTAAATACAAATATTGTCTTCTAGACAATATCCACACTCAAATAAATCCTCATTACAATTATTCAAACACTATTTTACAGAAATAGTGAGGACTGCTAAAACATCTTTCTAGAACCATCACTCCATACCCCGACTAGATCCTGCTATGTTCTCACCTCCTGAGAAGAAAAATGGAACAAAAAGGAAAAGGGTGAGCTCAACTAGCCCAGTAAAGAATATTATGACTAAGATAATATACAACAAATTATCGTTAGTCTTCAACAGGGAAAAATCTGATAAAATATAATCGACAACAAGTTTTAGATCAACAACTGCAGCGGAAACAGCAAACCATTAGAAGAGTCAAGTAGAGAAAGAATTCTACTATCTTCTAAGATTTAAAAGTCCATCATCAATATTTTATCCCTGTAACATCAATTAATAATCATCTTTAACCAAATATTCATCTTTGCACTACAGGCCAAAGATATTCATTTGTATCATCAGTCGGTCATGTTCATCTCAACACCTGTTCATCTTTGCACTACAGGCCAAAGATATTCATCAAGTAATCATACATCTTTGCACTACAGGCCAAAGATATTCAGTAATATCATCATTTAGGACTGAGGATGATGAAAAATATCTTAAAGAGAACGAATCCAATGAGACAGAAGGACAAATAGTAGGGATTCGTATAACAGTTTATCCAAGATCAATAATACTTCATAATAATCAATTGTGAAGCAGAATTCAAAAATAAAGATCAAAACATGGATACAATCAAAGATAGTAACCATAATAGACATCTTGGACAAAAAGGAAAAAATTTATTTTTCGGTGAATAGTGCCGTATTCGTGAATAGTGCCGTATACGTGAATAGTGCCGTATACGTGAATAGTAACCCCGACACAAAAAGTTCCAAATTTGATAAAAACTCATATCAATATTTCAGCATAATGATATTGAAGAAAATAATATCATTTAAGAAGAAAATAATATCCCTTACCTCAAAATATCAGTACTTCTGGTCGGAATACCGGTATAAGGCTGAAAGAAACTTGCTCTGATGAATAGAAACTCTCAAAGTATCTAAATACTCACAAAATACACTCAATAATCTAGAGAGAGAAAGAGAGAAAACTTGTTTCTGGTGTGATTTTCAATTCTAACTTAGCCCTCTATTTATAGGAAAATTTTGGTAGGTTTGACCTGCAACCTGATGGCTTTACCTGCTACTATTCCCACCCACCACATTTGAAATATAATTCAGCACATTTCTTCACCAACCACAAGTGGGGCCCACCAATTCTAGAATTTTCCACCAAAATGATAAACTCCGAAAATTCAACAATTTCTGAACCAGTCATCTTGTAAAATTCGTAATAAATCATACGTTCATTTTTAACGGTTCAAAATTTGTGGACATATACTCAACTTATATATGTATAACATATCCAAAAATTACCACGATCCAACGGTCGGATTAAAAATTATAACCCCCGCAAAATATCTCAAAAACCCTGATTTTTAATACCTCCATTCCGACAAAAATATGGATAAAAACCTCAACATTAACTCCTTCATTTTTAACCACAAAAATATATCCCTCATTTATATCCACATAAAATAAATATTTTCTTATCATATGAATCAATAATTAATTATTCACAAATAATATTACAGAATCACATTTATGACAACCAGGCCGTTCCCAGGAAAGAGGGGGCTTTCCAATAAGGATTTCTCCTTACTGGCGCGCAATTAGATGACCAAACCTCTCCTTAGACAGAACTTTCTAGACATTGCCAATAATGTTATCTAATAATATTATTCAAATAATATGAATTATTGATCTGATAAATAAAAATACTGTGCAGCAACAATTATTGAAACAACAATAATATAAAATATCAACGCAGCAATTATTGAATCAATAAAATAAAATATTGAATAATAACTACTGTAACAATTATTGAGTAGTGCCTTCTTACGTAAGAATCAATAATTGGTGCAATACCGTGTGCTACTGTATTTTAACCACCGGGTATTCCAACAGTATTAACGGTAACAACTATGCCGTTATTTATAAACAACTTATACTTGTCGTTTTCTTCATCCAATCGCTTTCTGTTATGGGGCCCACACAAGGCTGCGTCGTCGTACGAATATTCCCCGACAGCAAGAATATTCCACGACCAACCGAATATTCACCGACCAAAAATAAATATTTTATAACCACTTGCTTATTTTGCAAAATTTGCACATTTCACCCATAACCAAAGTATTATATCAAATTAACCCCTTATTATTCACAATAATATTTAGAGAAAATTTGATTTTATTCATTAATAAGTTGGGGTCTTACAATTTACTATTAGGGGAGATGGTGCAAGTTTGATAATACTTGCAGGACTAAATTAAAAATGAAGAAAAAGAGGAAGATATTATACTGTAATATTTCGAGGCCCAAAATGTGCAATTATTGAAACTATATTTTTCTATAAACAGAAGCTCATTCTTCCTTTATTTCTCACCAATTCACAAAAGCTATAAAACAATTATTATAGAGAGAAATTATAGAGAGAAAGAAGAAGAGAAGTCTGCTACCTCACTATTCCAGTATCCAGTTTCTTCTAAGGTAAGGGGTATTATTCCTTTGTATTCATGAAGAGAGTTATTTTCTTTCAATACTCGTAAGGGTTGTTATTCCATTCTTTATTATTTTGTTGAAATAACCTGTTTATACAAAGTACCACATACACGGTAAAATTCTTCTGTTATTCCATTCTTTATTATTCTGTTGGAATAACCTGTCTGTGCGGTCTATCGCATGCCTGGTGAATTCTGTTCTTATTCCATTCTTTATTATTCTGTTGGAATAACCTGTCTGTGCGGTCTATCGCATGCCTGGTAAATTCTGTTGTTATTCCATTCTTTATTATTCTATTGGAATATCCTGTCTGTGCGGATTACGCATGACCTGGTTCCGTTCTTTATTCTTTATTATTCTGTTAGAATATCATGTCTATGCGGATTACGCATGACCAGGTTCCATTCTTTACTATTCTGTTGGAATAACCTGTCTGTGCGGTCTATCGCATGCATGGTGAATTCTTCTGTTATTCCATTCTTTATTATTCTGTTGGAATAACCTGTCTATGTGGATTATCGCATGCATGGTGAATGATCCTTCGTATTCATTCTTTATTAAATTGTGGAAATGATCTGTCTACGTGGATTACCGCATGGCGGGTGAAAATCTATTTGCAGTTTCGTATATTCTATTATACTCATATGAGATAGCATTTCTTTTGTACTCGTCATGGAATATCATTTTCTTTGGTATTTTTCTTTTACGAGTTACTATTCATGGGTTACTATTCACCCAGTTACTATTCACTCTAGTATTATTCACTTGGGTATTCGGGGCACTTTTCGTGCCGAAGTACTATTCATGAGTTACTATTCACAAGTTACTATTTACCCAATTACTATTCACTCTAGTATCATTCACTTGGGTATTCGGAAGACTTTTCATATTGGGATACTATTCACGGAGTACTATTCCCGAAGTACTATTCACGGGGTACTATTCACCCAAAAAATATATTCTTTTCTGTCCAAATTATTTTTGGTACATGAATATTATTCTTGAATTTTACTTTACAAAGCAGTATCATGTTGACAATTTGAACGTTATTGATTTCTAGATAAATTAAATTATAAATCTTTTAAATTTATCCTTGAACTTATTTTATTGAATTATTATGTCATTGTTATTATCCTCATGCTTATATTGTGATTAAAGTCATCTTTGGCTTACGTGCATAGATGGACTTGGTATGATTATGACCAGAGATTATTCGGTATAATCATGACCGTAATGTGACGAATGATGTGGTAAAAGTCCTCATTGGCTTGTAGTTCATTGATGGACAGTTGTTGGTATGATTATGACCAGGGATTATTCGGTATAATCATGACCATTGATGATTACATGAATATCCTTGGCCATGATGCAGAGATGATTCGATTTTATTTATTAAGTTGAGTCTCAGCGATAAAGTTGATGGAAAACTTTTTAAATCATAAAAGATAGTAGATTTTATGCTCTACTTGACTCTTCTAATGGATTGCTTGTTCCGCTGCAGTTAAACTTGTTGTCTATTATATTCTATCAGTTTAACATTATTGAAGGCTAAGGATAATTTATTCTGCATTATCTTAGTCATAATATTTTTTACTGGGCTAGTTGAGCTCACCCTTTCTTTCACTGTTCTCTTCAGGAAATGAGAATATAGCTGGGACGAGTCGAGGAACGGATTGACGGTCCAGATGGTTGTTTTAGTATTCCTCACTATTCTGTAAAATAGTGTGACAATAAATGTAATGAGGACTCCATTTGAGTTTGAATACTTTCTAGAAGACAATATTCGTATTAAAACTCTCAGCTATGTTTTGTAAGACCCCAACTTATTAATGAATAAAATCAAATTTTCTCTAAATATTATTGTGAATAATAAGGGGTTAATTTGATATAATACTTTGGTTATGGGTGAAATATGCAAATTTTGCAAAATAAGCAAGTAGTTATAAAATATTCATTTTGTCATGAAATATTCGTTTGGTCGTGGAATATTTTTGCTGTCGGGGAATATTCGTACGACGGCGCAGCCTTGTGTGGGCTCCATAATGGAAAGCGATTGGATGAAGAAAACGACAAGTATAAGTTATTTATAAATAACGGCGTAGTTGTTACCGTTAATACTGTTGGAATACCCGGTTGTTAAAATATAGTAGCACACGGTATTGCACCAATTATTGATTCTTACGTAAGAAGGCACTACTCAATAATTGTTACAGTAGTTATTGTTTAATATTTTATTTTATTGATTCAATAATTGTTGCGTTGATATTTTATATTATTGTTGTTTCAATAATTGTTGCTGCATAGTATTTTCCTTTATCAGATCAATAATTCATATTATTTGAATAATATTATTAGATAACATTAATGGCAATGTCTAAAAAGTTTTGTCTAAGGAGAGGTTTGGTCATCTAATTGCGCGCCAGTAAGGAGAAATCCTTATTGGAAAGCCCCCTCTTTCCTGGGAACGGCCTGGTTGTCATAAATATGATTCTGTAATATTATTTGTGAATAATTAATTATTGATTCATATGATAAGGAAATATTTATTTTTGTGGATATAAATGAGGGATATATTTTTGTGGTTAAAAATAAAGGAGTTAATGTTGAGGTTTTTATCAGTATTTTTGTTGGAATGGAGGTATTAAAAATTAGGGTTTTTGAGATATTTTGCGGGGGTTATAATTTTGAATCCGACCGTTAGATCGTGGTAATTTTTGGATATGTTATACATATATAAGTTGAGTATATGTCCACAAATTTTGAACCGTTAAAAATGAACGTATGATTTATTATGAATTTTACGAGATGACTGGTTCAGAAATTATTGAATTTTCGGAGTTAATCATTTTGGTGAAAAATTCTAGAATTGGTGAGCCCCACTTTTGGTTGGTGAAGAAATGTGCTGAGATTTTTATTCAAATGTGGTGGGTGGGAATAGTAGCAGGTAAAGCCATCAGGTTGCAGGTTAAGTCTGCTTCGGCGTGCTAACATTTTCCTATAAATAGACGGCTAAGTTAGAATTGAAAATCACACCAGAAACAAGTTTTCTCTCTTTCTCTCTCTAGATTATTGAGTGTATTTTGTGAGTATTTAGATACTTTGAGAGTTTCTATTCATCAGAGCAAGTTTCTTTCAGCTTTATACCGGTATTCCGACCAGAAGTACTGTCTTTACGAGGTAAGGGATGTTATTTTATTCGAAAATGATATTATTTCTTCAATATCATTATGCCGAAATATTGGTTGAAAATTTTTATCAAATTTAGAACTTTTCACGTCGGGGTTACTATTCATGAGTTACTATTCACGAGTTATTATTCACGAGTTACTATTCACCGAAAAATAAAATTATCTTCTTTTCGTCCAAAATATCTATTCTGGGTACTAGCTTTGATTGTATCCATGTTTTGGTCATTCTTGAATTTTACTTCACTATGAATAATTATAAGGTATTTTTGGACATGGATAAATCGAAATACGAATCCTTAATATTTGTTATTTTGTTTCACTGGATTCGTTTTCTTTCAGATATTGTTCATCATCCTCAGTCCTAAATGATGATATTACTGAATATCTTTGGCCCGTAGTGCAAAGATGTATGATTACTTGATGAATATCTTTGGTCTGTAGTGCAAAGATGAACAGGTGTTGAGATGAACATGACTGACAGGTGATACAAATGAATATCTTTGGCCTGTAGTGCAAAGATGAATATTTGGATAAAGATGATTATTAATTGATGTTACAGGGATAAAATATTGATGATGGACTTTTAAATCTTAGAAGATAGTAGAATTCTTTCTCTACTTGACTCTTCTAATGGTTTGCTGTTTCCGCTGCAGTTGTTGATCTAAAACTTGTTGTCAATTATATTCTATTAGATTTTTCCCTGTTGAAGACTAACGATAATTTGTTGTATATTATCTTAGTCATAATATTCTTTACTGGGCTAGTTGAGCTCACCCTTTTCCTTTTTGTTCTATTTTTCTTCTCAGGAGGTGAGAACATAGCAGGATCTAGTCGGGGTATGGAGTGATGGTTCTAGAAAGATGTTTTAGCAGTCCTCACTATTTTTGTAAAATAGTGTTTGAATAATTGTAATGAGGATTTATTTGAGTGTGGATATTGTCCAGAAGATAATATTTGTATTAAAACTCACAGTATGTGTTGTCGTATTTTGCACGACAATTGTATTATTGAAGTTGAAGTTTGCTTTCTGTACCATGTATTTGGTGACTCAGAATGGGTGTTGTATACCTATTTTGGGGGCGTCACATGTTTTGTCGTATTGTACACGACAATTGAATAATTAAGTTTGTATTTGATTTATGTACCATGCATTTGGCGACCTAAGATGGGTGATGTATACCTGTTTTGGGGGCTTCATAGTTGGTATCAAAGCTTAGGGATATGATCCCTGACTGAGATGTGAGACAAGAACTAGGTGGGGAGAGACGGAAAATTCCTTCACTAGTATGACCAACCTAAGTTTATTTGGTATTTAATTGGTCGATCAGAGTATCTGGATAATATATGATATGTCAATTAACCCTTATTTTGTGACTGTGTTTGCAAATGACATCTGAAAATATTGAGATAAGCAATGAAGCACATGAGACTGTTGAGTCAGCTCAACCAAAAGGTAACGACCAACAACACGATAATAATCATACCGGTGGCAACGACCATAGGAACAATGATAACCATTGTGGGGGAAATTATCATGCCAAGAATGGTAACCACTTCGGTGGTAATCATGGCCAAGATAATAGAAGTGAAAATTTCAAGAAGAGAAGGTCATTTAGCTCGGTTTTGTCGTGCACCAAAGTCAAGTCCAGCTGGGACGGTGGCACCAAAGGCGGATTCGGACAAAACAAAGTCGGTGATTTCAGGAAGAGCATTTTTCGTGACTTCTCAAAAAGCGAGTAACCCGAATGAAGTTAGCACATGTTAGTTAATTATAAATTCTTGCGAAGTCTATATCTTATTAGATACCAGTTCTACCCATTCTTTTATCTCTCTTACTTGCTCTCAACGTTTAAATTTGACCCCAGAGAGGTTAGACTTTGACTTATTGGTTGAAACTCCGTTAGGAGAAACCTTTGTTACCTTTACTGTATATAAATCTTATTTAATTCAAATCGACACTTTCACGTTACCTGTCGATCTTATCTCTTTGAAAATACTTGCCTTTGATGTAATTTTAGGAATCGATTGGTTAACTACTCATCATGCTTTCCGTAAGGTTGTTAGCTTTCATATTCCTAACCAACCTGTTATGCGAGTTCAAGCAACCAAACCACTAAAGTCAATCATTATCATATCAAGCCATAAGTAAAGAGCCCCGAGCCTTTCGATATTGACTTCCTTTGTGGAATGCATCGAAGCCAGACTATCCATAGGGGACGTCGTGAATAACGGTGGCAAGTTGATAGGCATCAATGTGACGTGCTATCCAAGTCTTGAATGAGAGTCACAGTTTTGAATGACATTTCTAATGTTAATAAATTTTCTGACGTATTCTTGAAGACTTCTTAGCCTACCCCAGAGCGTGAAATCGAATTTTGTATTGACCCCATTACAAAACTCATTTCTAAAACCCTCAAGTATTTCTTCACCCAAAACGAACGTAACGTGCGCCAAAGACGTTGGCTCGAGCTGTTGAAGATTACGACCATACCATTCAATATCATCGTGGAAGAGCGAACGTGGTAGCTGACGCGTTGAGTAGAAGATCGTATGCGGTTATGAGTGTGACGTTGTTAACGCAAAAACCCATTTCTTATAACTTACAAATGATGACGACAAAGTTAAAAACTCTAGGGATCCACGTGAAGATAACGAATATACGATTAGAATTGACTTTAATCGATAAAGTTAAAGCCGCTCAAGCTACATACTCAGAGCAGATGAATATGAAGAAGAAGGTTCAAGAAGGCGTTATTCTAGAAGCAAGAATTGACGAAGAGAGAAAATCTCAACCCTCGATTTAATTGGTCCATTTAAAATCCTCGATCGAGTAGGAACTATGACCTATAGACTCGTTTTACCGCCAAGTATGTCACGTGTTCATAACGTTTTTTACGTATCGATGTTACGTAAATATGTAGACGACCCGAACCACATTATTGAATTAGAACTAGATAAGATAGTAGAAGATTTAACGTATGATGAGATAAATGTTAAAATCTTGGATAAGGAGGATCATATTCGACACTCAAAGATTATACCTCAAGAGTTAGAATCTGAAATGAAGTCAAGGTATCCTTACCTCTTCGGCATGCCAGGTACGTGCGTAAATTTCGAGGGTAAAATTTCATAAGGAAGAGAGATTATGAGGCCCCAAATTTTATGAATAAAGATTTAAATTTTTCGAAATATTTTTTTGAATATTATGGTGTGGATTTGAGATAGTATTATAGTTGTGGGTAGTATTTATAAATTTTGCAAAGTAAGCAAGTTGTTATATAATATTCGATTGGTCGGGAAATATTCATTTTAACAGGGAATATTCGTACGACGGCACAATCATTGGTGGACCCCGCAACAGAAGTATTTTAGTAGTTAGAAAACGACATAATTATCATTTTATAAAAATAACGGCGAAAGTGTTACCGTTAAAACTGTCGAACTACTCGGTAGTAAAAGTACAGTAATACGCGTGGTTACATAGTAGCACACGGTATTGATTATTGATGCTTACGTAAGAAGTCACTCAGTTATACTCAATTATTTCTACAGTAATTGCTGCATCATATCTCTTATATTATTGATTCAATTATTGTCACAGTATCATCTGCACAATATGTTATATTATTAAATCAATAATTGAGACGACAAAGTTATTCATATTATTATTTGCAATATTGACAATGTCTAGAAGTTCTGTCAAGGAGAGGTTAGATAATCTAATTGCGCGCCAATAGGGAGAAATCCTTATCGAAAAGCCCCCTCTTTCCTGGGGAACGACCTGGTTGTTAAATATTGTGAATTATAATATTAATGACGAATAAGTTCATGTTGATTATTAAAGATGAAATTGATAGTTCCACTGTGTTGGGATTATAAGTGTTAGTGGAAATAGACATTTATTTCGATAATAATTGATGTCTAGAGGTTATATTGACCAATCGGGTAATTAACCGGATAAATGAATAATTAATTGCTATTAATTCACATGCTTATAACTATGTGTTCACATGTGTGTACTATTGATTCACATAATTTACTATTAGGGGAGTTGGTACAAGATTGATAATACTTGCATGACTAAATTAGAAATGGAGGTATAGTTGAAGGTACTATACTGTAATTAGTTTTTTCACATGATTATACTATCGAGTCACATGAATGAACTATTAAGTCACACGATTTACTATTAGGGGAGGTGGTGCAAGTTTGATAATACTTGCAGGATTAAATTAAAAATGAAGAAAAAGAGGAAGATATTATACTGTAATATTTCGAGCCCCAAAATGTGCAATTATTGAAACTATATTTTCCTATAAATAGAAGCTCATTCTTCCTTCATTTCTCACCAATTCACAAAAGCTATAGAGTAATTATTATAGAGAGAAATTATAGACAGAAAGAAGAAGAGAAGTCTGCTACCACACTATTCCAGTATCCAGTTTCTTCTAAGGTAAGAGATATTATTCCTTCGTATTCATGAAGAGAGTTATTTTCTTTCAATACTCGTAAGGGTTGTTATTCCATTCTTTATTATTTTGTTGAAATAACCTGTTTATGCGAAGTACCGCATACATGGTAAAATTCTTCTGTTATTCTATTCTTTATTATTCTATTGGAATAACCTGTCTGTGCGGTCTATCGCATGCCTGGTGAATTCTGTTGTTATTCCATTCTTTATTATTCTGTTGGAAGAACATGTCTGTGCGGTCTATCGCATGCCTAGTGAACTCTGTTGTTATTCCATTCTTTGTTATTCTGTTGGAAAAATCTGTTTGTGCGGTCTATCGCATGCCTGGTGAATTCTGTTGTTATTCCATTCTTTATTATTCTGTTGGAATATCCTGTCTGTGTGGATTACGCATGACCTGGTTCTGTTCTTTATTATTCTGTTGGAATATCATGTCTGTGCGGATTACGCATGACCTGGTTCCATTCTTTATTATTCTGTTTGAATAACCTGTCTGTGCGGTCTATCGCATGCATGGTGAATTCTTCTGTTATTCCATTCTTTATTATTCTGTTGGAATAACCTATCTATGTGGATTACCGCATGCATGGTGAATGATCCTTCGTATTCATTCTTTATTAAATTGTGGAATGATCTGTCTACGTGGATTACCGCATGGCGGGTGAAAATCTATTTGCAGTTTCGTATATTCTATTATACTCATATGAGATATCATTTCTTTTGTACTCGTCATGGAATATCATTTTCTTTGGTATTTTTCTTTTACGAGTTACTATTTATGAGTTACTATTCACCCGGTTACTATTCACTCTAGTATTATTCACTTAGGTATTCTGGGCACTTTTCGTGCCGAAGTACTATTCATAAGTTACTATTCACAGGTTACTATTCACCCAATTACTATTCACTCCAGTATCATTCACTCGGGTATTCGGAAGACTTTTCATATTAGGATACTATTCAGGGGATACTATTCCCGAAGTACTATTCACGGGGTACTATTCACCCGCAAAATATATTCTTTTCTGTCCAAATTATTTTTGGTACATGAATATTATTCTTAAATTTTACTCTACAAAGCAGTATCATGTTGACAATTTGGACGTTATTGATTTCTGGATAAATTAAATTGTAAATCTTTAAAATTTATCTTTGAACTTGTTTTATTGAATTATTATGTCATTGTCATCATCCTCATGCTTATATTGTGATTAAAGTCATCTTTGGCTTACGTGCATAGATGGACTTGGTATGATTATGACAAGAGATTATTCGGTATAATCATGACCGTAATGTGATGAATAATGCGGTAAAAGTCTTCATTGACTTGTAGTTCATTGATGGACAGTTGTTGGTATGATTATGACCAGGGATTAATCGGTATAATCATGACCATTGACGATTACATGAATATCCTTGGCCGTGATACAGGGATGATTTGATTTGATTTATTAAGATAAGTCTCAGCGATAAAGTTGATGAAAAACTTTTTAAATCATAGAAGATAGTAGATTTTATGCTCTACTTGACTCTTCTAATGGATTGCTTGTTCCGCTGTAGTTAAACTTGTTGTCTATTATATTCTATCAGTTTAACATTGTTGAAGGCTAATGATAATTTATATTACATTATCTTAGTCATAATATTTTTTATTGGGCTAGTTGAGCTCACCCTTTCTGGGGGCGTCACACTTCCCAGTTAGGAGCGAATTTTCCCTTAGACTGATCTTCGTTGTCGATGATCTTCTTCAAAATCAAGTCATGTTGTTTAAACTGCTGTAGCCGGAATTTTCTGTTGTAGGATCTCGCGATCCTTTGTTGATATAACTGACCGTGTAAGATAGCCGCAGTTCGCCTTTCATCTATTAGAGACAATTGGTGATACCTGTCTTGTGGCCATTGGTCTTCATCCAGCTGAGCGTCTATCAACACTCTGAGAGATTCCATTTCTACCTCTGTGGGGAGTACTGCTTCCATCCCATAGGTTAATCCGTAGGGGGTTGCCCCAGTTGAAGTGCGCATTGATGTTCTGTAGGCTAACAGAGTAAGAGGCAATAAGTCAGGTCAGCCTTTGTGGTTAGCGGACATCTTTTGCATGATCTTCTTGATGTTTTTGTTAGCCTCTTTAACAACACCATTCATCTTTGGACGGTAGATGACAGAGTTAAGTTGTTTGATGTAGAATTTACTGCATAACTCCACCATCATTTTGTTGTTGAGGTTCTTAGCATTGTTTGATACAATTACCTCTGGTTATCCATGTCGACAAATGACATTATTTCTGATGAAAGCAATGATGACTTCTTTGGTAACCCTGGGGAAGGAGGCTGCTTCTACCCACTTGGTAAAGTAGTCGATCATGGTGAAGATAAACTGATGCCCATTACTGGCTTTGGGCTCGATGGGCCCGATTACGTCCATTCTCCACATTGAGAAGGGCCAAGGCGAACTCATATTGTGGAGCTCCCGTGGAGGGGCGTGGATAGTATTCCCATGAATTTGGCACTGATAACATCTCCTGATGTGGTCATTGCACTAAGCCTTGTGAGAAAGCCAATAATGTCCTATTCTGAGGATCTTCTTTACAAGTAAAGGGCCGCTCATGTGTGGGCCACATACTCCACCATGGACCTCATTCATGAGTCTCTGAGCTTGATCCTTGTCCAGGCATCTGAGGAGACCTAATCCTGCATCTCTTTTGTAGAGTGCATCTCCGCTCAGATAGAATTTCATAGCAAGTCGATGAATCCGCCTTTGCTCAGTCAGGCTCGCCTCAGCGGGTGTAGATCCATCTCGTAAGTACTCCTTGATATATTGATACCAAGGTTGTTGGATGGGAGGTAACTCATCCGATACTTCTCCAACATAGTTCCCATAGGCTGGTGCCTTTTGCAGGGCCAATGTGACGCTTGGCATGTGTTCCTTGTCAGGTATGTGAATCAAGGAGGCCAAAGTTGCTAATGCGTCTGCGAAGTCATTCCTATTACGAGGAATATGTAGAAAGGAGATCTCTTCGAACTCCAAAGCCATCTGTAAAACTTACCGATGGTAAGGCAGCAAATGTAGCTCTTTGGTTTGATAGATGCCCGTGGATTGTTTGACTACCAACTCTGAATCCCCAAAGACAGTTAACCGCCTGATGCCCATTGAACGGGCAAGTTTTAGCCCCATGATACAGCCTTCATACTCAAATGTGTTGTTGGTGCTGACAAACTGCAATTTGACGGTGACGGGATACTGCTCCCCTGTACTAGATACTAGAACTGCTCCAGCTTCAGAACCTTCCATATTAACAGCTCCATCAAAATACATGTTCCATGTTTGAAGTGTATCGTACTGATGGGGTTGCTGAATTGCCATTACCCCTTCATCGGGGAAGTATGTTTCCAAGGGTTTGAAGTCCCCTGAAGGTGCAGCGGCCAGTTGATCTGTGATTCCTTGACCTTTAATGAACTTTTGCGTCACGCAAACGATGTCAAATTGTTGTAGAATCAACTGTCATCTGGACAGCCAACAATTCAGTATGGGCTTACTGAACACATACTTGAGAGGATCCACACGGGATATGAGATGGGTTGTGTGCCCATGGAGGTAATGTTGTAACCTCATGGCAGCCCATACTAAAGCACAACAAGTCTTCTCAATCAGAATGTACTTGTGTTCATTGCTGCTGAATCTTTTGTTGAGGTAATAGATAGCTCGTTCTCGGCATCTATCGTCTTTTTGACCCAGCATGCAGCCCATGGCATTGTCACTTATGGATAGGTACATGAATAGGGGAACATCATCCCTGGGTAGTACAAAGATAGGAGCTTTGACTAACTACTCTTTGATGGTAAGGAAGGCCTTCTGGCACTCATCATTCCATTTCATGGAGGAGTTCTTCCTTAACAGCTTGAAGATAGGCTCACAGATTGCTGTGAGTTGAGAAATGAACCTACTAATGAAGTTGACTCTTCCCAAAAATCCTCGTATTTCCTTCTCTATCTGAGGAATGGGCATTTCAATGATGGCCTGGATTTTGGTGGGATCCAGCGCAATCCCTTTGTGGCTGACTTGAAATCCTAGCAACTTGCCTGATTTAATGCCAAAGGCGCACTTGGCTGGATTCAACTTCAAGTTGTACTTACGCAACCTATTGAAAAGTTTTCTGAGATGGTCTAGGTGGTCTTCCTCCCTTCGGGATTTGACAATAATGTCATCCACGTAGATCTCTATCTCTTTGTGCATTAAGTCGTTGAAAAGAGCCATCATAGCTCTCTGATAGGTAGCTCCGGCATTGATGAAGCCGAAAGACAACCATCTATAGCAAAAGGTTCCCCAAGGCGTGATGAAAGTAGTTTTCTCACGATCCTCCTCAGCAACCATGATCTGATGGTACCCCGCAAAGCAATCAGCGAAGGAGTACATGCCGTATTGAGCAGTATTGTCAATGAGAATGTGGATAAATAGCACGGGAAAACTATCATTAAGGCAAGCTTTATTCAGATCCCGATAATCCATGCAAACTCGCACCTTTCCTCTAGGCTTAGGCACGGGAATGATGTTGGATATCCATTCAGGATATGTTGACACCATGATAATACCAGCTTGAAATTGTTTCACAATTTCTTCTTTCACCTTTAAACTCCACTCAGGTTTCAATCGCCTGAGTTTCTGCTTGACTGGCTTGAATCCCTCTTTAATGGGAAGGCGATGAAGGACAATGTCAGTGGACAAACCCACCATGTCTTCATGAGACCATGCAAACACATCCTGAAATTGGGTTAGTAGTGTAACCATGTCATTTCTCTGGTTTGGGGTAAGATCTGAACCAATATGGATTAACTTAAGGTTTTTTAAGGTTCCAAGATTGAAGGAGGTGGTTTGATAAAGGTTGGGTTTAGGTCTGTCTTTGACCCATTCTTTGATCTCCGGAGGCACCTCAATGTCCTCTTGTATTTCCATCAAGTCTGAGTCCAACTTTTCATCAAAGTTACAATCTTTGTGGAGAAGAGGCATCTTATCAGCAAGTACATGCACATCTAAGTTCAGAGTCCTGAAACAAAATATGCTTTCACTTAATATATATAAAACTGTTTAATCATACAAAGTGTTAGCATGTACGGATAAAACAACTGCTAATACTGTACAGAAAAGTAAGCAGTTATGATATCTACAGGGCATAAAGAAGTCCTGCCCATTTTACCCTTGTCGACCAATGCAAGGAGTGCTGCTCCAATTGGCAAGGGCAAAGTCCTGGTGGACTGCAGTGATGGAGGGGCTGTCACCATCCTCCTTCTCCCGAATGATGACCATTATGTCTGGGCAATCATCGTCTGTGGTGTATCTGTTTGTATGTTCATCATGGACAATGATGCGTATGCCTGACATCATTCGGACGATGTCTTGTTTAATTCTCCGTTCCTCTTCTTCCACCTTGGGATCTGGAACAAAGACTTCCTTCTCCTTTACCGGTATCGGTTTAGGGAATAACATAGCCATTATATTGGCTAACACCTTTACCGGAGATTGTTCGGACTCTGGATTTGCAGGTGGAAATGATCGTCGTATGGCTGAGACTGAGGGAATCTGTGGCGCCCCCAAAATAGGTCCACACGACCCATTATGAGTCACCAGATATCACACTATAAAAATCAAATATAAATTTCATTTATACAACTGTTGAACTGTCGTGCAGAGTACGACAACAGATAAGCTGTGAGTTTTAATACAAATATATATAACTCTCGTGATGCCTTGACCACATGACCTTACAATGGTACCTTACTAAAAGGTACAGTCAATAATTATTTTAGAAATTAAAATCTTTAGAAAATACTCAAGGAAACCTTCGTACATGGGAGGCCATGCGTCTAGGTTATGATAGATATCATATGTCCACAGAATTATCCTTGGTTGACCCAAAAGTCTCCAAAGAAAAACCAGAAGATTACTATCATCTTCTTTCCAATGGTGAGTCTTCTCTTGACATATAATTATCTCTGTTGTCTCCAAGTGAAATTATATTTCAAATAAACTCCAAGATCATATAGGTAGTGCTCGTAGATATACTCAGCAAGTGGATGTGCACAACCCTATCTTATGATAACACGGGGTTATATGTCATTAGACATCTTGTATGATAGTGGCAAAACACTCTTCCAAAGTTGGGTTCACCTCACCCTATTCGGTTCACCAAAATTAAATATCAAATGACGTATACAATACGACACACTTATCTAAAGTTCTCAACAAAATTATTTCCATACTATTTAGGTAGAACCTCAACAGCTATAGACCATCGTTCTATTCCCCTGTTATCCCCGCTCGACCCGACAACACTCTTATTACCTGAAAGGAATTGTGAAGCAAAAAGGGTGAGCACAACTAGCCCAGTAAAGAATATCATGACTAAAGATAATTTACATCATCAATAGCCTTCATCAGTAATAAATCAGAGATTTAGAACATATGGTAGATGATAAAATTTTTCAACCATAGTTGTAGCGGAACGAGCAATCCATTAGAAGAGTCAAATAGACCATCAGGTCTATTATCTTCTACATGTTAAAAGTCCACCAATAATGTTTTATCCCTGTAACATCAATCAACAATTTCTGTCCACAATCATATGAATAACTGGTAATCATAATTATGATTCTAAATTCATCTTCACACTCAGGACGAAGATAATTTTCATCACCCATCTTCACCTGAAACATCAAAAATCATGGTTATACCAAATCG
The DNA here is from genome assembly GCA_016801055.1 of Panax notoginseng. Lineage (NCBI taxonomy): Eukaryota > Viridiplantae > Streptophyta > Magnoliopsida > Apiales > Araliaceae > Panax > Panax notoginseng. Next base: position 45,563,006 of record CM029016.1, on the reverse strand, counting down.
CAATTCCTACTCATAATCATACTAATAAATTCATCTTTGCACTACGACCAAAGATATTAATTAACAATTCATCTTTGTACTGCAGGCCAAAGACATACAACGATATTTTAGAAGAGTCAAGTAGAGCATGATATCTACTATCTTCTACGAATTAAAAGTGTATAATCAATATTTTATCACTGAGACTCAGCTTAACATATATTCGTGTAATCATCAATGGTCATGATTATTCCGAATAATCATTGGTTATAATCATACCAATAACTATCCATCAATGCACTATGGGCCAATGAGGACTTTTACCACATCATCTATAATATTACGGGTCATGATTATACCGAATGATCCCTGGTCATAATCATACCAATAAACAGTTCATCTATGCGCATAAGCCAAAGATACTCATCAATCAATAGTCCATCTTTGCACGTAAGCCAAAGATATACAATTGTAAAACCAATAATCAACAGTCCATCTTTGCACGTAAGCCAAAGATATACAACTGTAAAACCAATAATCAACAGTCCATCTTTGCACGTAAGCCAAAGATGACTTTCATCATAATATAAGTATGAGGATGATGACAATAATATAAGCATTAATCAAACAAAATCAAAGATAAATATTAAAGACTTTAAATTTATCCAGAGTTTAAAATATCCAAATGTTATCAATCACCTAATAATCCCATAATCTAATATCATTAATATTATAATAATATTTTAATCATTTCTTAAACTTATAAACAATTTATTTTAATTGTTTACACTTTACCAAATAATGCATTTAATCATTCAAAAATGCCATACTCATAAGATTTAATCACCATATGATCAAATCCCTTATCAAAAATCTGCATATACCTTATATAAGATTTTCAAGCCATAAAATCCTATTGACCAATTTTCTAACTTCACATAACATATTTAATTCATATGTTCGTAACTAAATTATTTTCATAAAAAATAACAAATCAGTACCAAAAAGTTTTCTTTTCTGGGATTTAGCAGAATATAGTCCCATATTGAACATATATTTTTCTTAAAATTTTTAAAATTCATTTACTATTTTTCATATGGCCAAAACTGCCGAATATTTAGACATTTATCATAAACTGTACTTTTGTCCAAAAATTTCGAAATTTATAGGGTATACTCACAAATTTTTGAGTTAACACAAGGAGTTATAAGGGTTTACTTTTAAAATAGTCTTTTCCTATAAAATTCATAACTCCTAATGTGACGCCCCCAAAATTAGGTATACATCACCCATCTTGGGTCGTCAGATACAACGTACAGAATACAAATACAACTTACTAATACAACTGTCGTGTACAATACGACAAAACATAAACTGTGAGTTTGAATACAAATATTATCTTCTAGAGAGTATTCATACTCAAAAGGAGTCCTCATTACATTTATTAACACACCATTACATAGAATAGTGAGGACTACTAACTGATACTATCATTCGGACCATCACTCCGTTCCCCGACTTGCCCCAGCTACGTTCTCATTTCCTGAAGAGAACAGTGAAAGAAAGGGTGAGCTCAACTAGCCCAGTAAGAAATATTATGACTAAGATAATGCAGAATAAATTATCATTAGCCTTCAACAATGTTAAACTGATAAAATATAATAGACATCAAGTTTAACTGCAGCGGAAAAAGCAATCCATTAAAAGAGTCAAGTAGAAAATAAACTCTACTATCTTTTATGATTAAAAAGTTTTTCAACACTGTGATCGCTGAGACTCAGCTTAATAAAATAATCCACATCATCGAATCACCCCTGCACTACGGCCAAGGATATTCGTATATTCATTAATGGTCATGATCATGCCAACAACTGTCCATCAATGCACTACGGGCCAATGAGGACTTTTACCACATCATTTGTAACATTACGGTCATGATTACACCGAATAATCCCTGGTCATAATCATACCAAGTCCATCTATGCACTACAGGCCACAGATGACTTTCAACATTTTATAAACATGAGGATGATGACAATGATATAAGAATTCAATAAAACAAGTTCAAGAATTAGTTTATCCAGGAATTAATAACGTCCAAATTGTCAACATGATACTGTTTTGTGGAGTAAACTTCAAGAATGATCAGAAGAATATTTTCATGAATAGATACTAGATGAAGCGCAAATATCAAGGATATTCCACAAATTTCATGGAGTATAGAAGTCAAAACTTAACCAACTGAGTATAATAAAGAATGGAATAACAAAAGAAATCACCATGCATGCGATAGACCGCACAGACAGGTTATTCTTAACAGAATAATAAATAATGGAACCAGGTCCGGCGTAAACGCACAGACAGGATATTCCGACAGAATAATAAATAATGGAACCAGGTCCGGTGTAAAACACACAGACAGGATGTTCCAACAGAATAATAACAAGACGGAACCAGGTCCGGTGTAAAACACACAGACAGGATGTTCCAACAGAATAATAAAAACGGAACCAGGTCCGGTGTAAAACACACAGACAGGATATTCCGACAGAATAATAAATAATGGAACCAGGTCCGGTGTAAATCACACAGACAGGATATTCCAACAGAATAATAGAAGAATGTCACCAAGTATAGGGTAGATCCGCGTATACAGGTTATTCCAACAGAATAATAAGAAATGGAATAACAACAGTTCTCTTCATGAATAAGAAAGAATAACACCCCTTACCGTTTTAAAGACGAGCTGAAATAAGGAAGTAGTTAAGTAGCAGAATACTCTTCTTCTCTCTCTATAGCTTCTCTCTATAGTTTCTCTCTCTAGAGTTCAGTGAATTCGTAAGAAATAATGAAGGAATGAGCTGCTATTTATAGAAAAATAGAATGCATAGTAACTAATCCATGAACGGTCCAGATTGATTACTTTAATCTGACGGTCCATATTTAAAGAAAAATCTTTTAAATAAAATATAATATATTCTATTTATAGAATAACTTTAATAAAGTATTCTGTTTTATATAAAAAGATGTTTCTGTTTTATTACGTTAATAATACGAATAAAACAAAACGTCATTATCGCTAAATAATTCATATTATTAACTGACAATAATTGAATCAAACTGAGTGACTTCTCACATAAGCATTAATAATCAATACCGTGTGCTACTATGCAACCACACGTATTACTGTACTTTTACTACCGAGTAGTTCAACAGTAACAATGGTAAAATTTCCGCCGTTATTTTTAATAAAATATTTTTGTCGTTTTCTCAATCCGACAATAATTCCGTTGTGGGGTCCACCAATGATTGTGTCGTTGTACGAATATTCCCTGTTAAAACGAATATTCCCCGACCAATCGAATATTATATAACAACTTGCGTACTTTGCAAAATTTATAAATATTACCCACAACTATAACATTATATCAAATTAACTCCATAATATTCAAAAATGATATTTATAGAAAATTCATCTTTATTTATAAAAGTTGGGGTCTTACAACCTCCCCTTCTTATGAAATTTCGCCCTCGAAATTAGGGTACGTACCTGGTATGTCGAAGAGGTAAGGATACCTTGATTTCATTTCAGATTCTAACTCCCAAGTCATTTCCTCAACATCGTGGTTTCTCCACAAAACTTTGACTTGAGGTATAACCTTGGAGCGTAGAATATGTTCCTTCTTATCCAAGATTTGAACAGGAACTTCTTCATACGTCAAATCCTCCGCTATTTCGTCCGGTTCTAACTCAATAATGTGGTTCGGGTCTTCCACATATTTGCGTAACATGGATATGTGAAAAACGTTATGAACACGAGACATACTTGGCGGTAAAGCGAGTCTATAAGCCACAGTTCCTACTCGATCGAGGATTAAAAATGGACCGATGAATCGAGGATTGAGCTTTCCTCTCTTTCCAAATCTCGTAACTCCTTTCCATGGAGCAACACGTAAGAACACATGATCTCCTACATCAAATTCCACGTCCTTTCGATGAAGATCAGCATAACTCTTTTGTCGATCTTGTGAGGTTTTTATACGTTGTCGGATCGTTTGAATCTTTTCTGTAGTCATACGTACCAACTCCGGTCCCAACAACGTTGCTTCACCCACCTCATCCCAGCATACTGGAGAACGACATTTTCTTCCATACAATGCTTCGAATGGAGCCATGCCAATACTTGCTTGATAACTGTTGTTGTAGGAAAACTCCACCAATGGTAAGAACTTGTCCCAACTTCCTTGAAGTCAAAGACACAGAGTCTTAATAGATCTTCAAGAGTTTGAATAGTCCTCTCTGATTGTCCGTCCGTCTGAGGATGATATGCTGAACTAAATCGTAACTCCGTGCCCATAGCTTTTTGTAAACTAACCCAAAATCGTGAAGTGAATCTTGGGTCTCGATCAGAAACTATGGATACTGGCATACCATGCAGTCTTACAATCTCGTTTATGTACATACGAGCAAGACGTTCAAGTGTATAAGTTTCTCGTATCGGTAAGAAATGAGCAGACTTGGTCAATCTATCAACAATGACCCAAATCGCATCAATACCTTGAGAAACCTTAGGAAGACCGGTAACGAAATCCATGGTAATGTGCTCCCACTTCCATTCTGGAATTTCAAGTGGTTGCAATGGACCTTTTGGTACTTGATGCTCCGCTTTGACTCGTTGACAAGTTAGACACCTTGAGATAAACAACGCTATCTCTCTCTTCATATTGCTCCACCAAAATGTATGACGAAGATCATGATACATTTTGGTACTTCCAGGATGGATTGCAAACGGTGTGTTGTGCGCCTCCATCATGATTTCATACTTTAAATCAGGGTTGTTAGGAACACAAAGTCTGGAGTTGACTCGAAGTATTCCTTCTTCATCGATTCTTGCTTCCGGCATAGCACCTTCTTGCACTTTCTTCCTCATACGCATCAGCTCCAGGTCTGTAGCTTGAGCAGCTTTAACTTTATCGATTAAAGTCGGTTCTACTCGTATATTCGCCATCATCACATGGGTCCCTGGAGTCTTTAACTCTATCTCCATCCTTTGCAAATCACACAAAATGGGCCTTTGTGTTGACAATATCGCACTCGTACTTGCATATGATCTTCTACTCAATGCGTCAGCTACCACGTTCGCTTTTCCAGGATGGTATTGAATGGTATGATCATAATCTTTCAACAGTTCAAGCCAACGTCGTTGTCGCATGTTGAGTTCCTTTTGAGTGAAGAAATATTTGAGGCTTTTATGATCCGTAAAGATCTCCACCTTCTCCCCATACAAGTAATGCCTCCAAATTTTAAGTGCAAAGACAACAGCTGCCAACTCTAGATCATGAGTAGGATAATTCCTCTCATATTCCTTGAGTTGTCTTGATGCATAGGCTATGACTTTTCCATGTTGCATGAGAACGCATCCCAACCCTTTGCTCGAAGCATCACTGTAGATGACAAATCCCTCCGAGCCAGATGGTATTGTTAGAACAGGTGCTGAAATGAGTCTCCTCTTGAGTTCTTGAAAACTCTGCTCACATTCTTCGCTCCAACCGAACTTTGTATCTTTCCGAGTCAGCTGAGTTAATGGAGTAGCGATTCGAGAAAATCCTTCCACGAATCTCCGATAATAACCAGCTAAACCAAGAAAGCTACGTACTTCGGTCACTGATTTAGGTTGCTCCCAGCTTTGAATAGCTTCAATCTTTGCCGGGTCAACCGATATTCCACGACTTGATACTACGTGCCCAAGGAATGCTACCTCTTCCAGCCAGAACTCGCATTTCTTCAACTTGGCATAAAGTTTGTATTCACGAAGCTTTTGGAGTACCAGCCTCAAGTGTTGCTCATGATCTTCACGGCTTTTGGAATAAACAAGGATGTCATCGATAAAGACGACCACAAAGTGATCCAAATATTCCTTGAATACCCTGTTCATCATATCCATGAAGGCAGCAGGAGCATTAGTCAATCCAAAAGACATAACTAAGAATTCATAATGCCCATACCGAGTTCTGAAAGCAGTCTTTGGAATATCCTCAGTTCTAACCTTCAGCTGATGATATCCAGAACGAAGATCGATCTTTGAAAAGAATTGTGCTCCTTGCAACTGGTCAAACAGGTCATCAATACGTGGCAATGGGTACCTATTTTTGATGGTGACATGATTCAACTCCCGATAATCAATACAAAGTCGCATACTCCCATCTTTCTTCTTCACGAACAGAACAGGAGCACCCCAAGGAGAAGTACTAGGACGAATAAAACCAATGTCTAACAATTCCTGCAGTTGGGTCTTTAACTCCTGAAGTTCAATAGGAGCCATTCGATATGGGGCTTTGGAAATGGGTTTTGTACCGGGTTCAAGGTCGATACAAAATTCAATTTCACGCTCTGGGGGTAGGCCAGGAAGTTCTTCAGGAAATACGTCAGGAAATTTATTAACAACAGAAATATCATTCAAAGCTGACGTATTTTTGTTTAGATCTGTGACATGAGCTAAGAAAGCTTGACATCCGTTTTTCAATAAACGAATAGCTTTATGGCTTGAGATGACAGCGATTGATTTTAATGGTTTGGTTGCTTGAATTCGCATAATAGGTCGATTAGGAATATGAAAGCTAACAACCTTACGAAAACAATCAATTTTTGCATGATGAGTAGTTAACCAATCAATCCCTAGAATCACGTCAAATGCAAGTATTTTTAATGAAATAAGATCGACAGGTAATGTGTGGGTACCAACTTGAACCAAACAAGACTTATAAACCGTGGATGTAATGAAGGTTTCTCCCAATGGAGTTTCAACTGCTAAGTCAAAGTCTAATTTCTCCGGAATCAAATTTAATCGATGAGCGCAAGTAGGAGAAATAAAAGAATGGGTAGAACCGGTATCAAATAAAGTATAGACTTCGTTAGAGTTTATGATAAGCTTACCCGTGATGACCTCATTCGGGTTCCTTGCTCTCTGGGAGTTCACAACAAACGCTCTCCCTTGCACAACCGGTTTTGACTTTTCTGGGACGGCCTTTGGTGCCTCCATCCTAGCTGAATTTGTCTTCGGTAAACGACAAAATCGGGCTAAATGACCTTCTCTTCCACAATTATAACATGCTTTGGACGGCATCGCGCAGTTTGGACTGATGTGCCCCTCCCCTCCGCATTTGAAACATATGATAGGTGGTCGTTCTCCTTCCTTAACGACAGGTGCTGGTGCTGACGTCTTTCCATCATTGTTGAATCTCCTCTTCTTGAAATGCCCATTCTTATTGTTTTGGCCCTGATTACCACCGAAGTGGTTACCATTTCTGGCCTGTTGATTCCCTCCACGCTTGTTGTCACCGCTTCGATGACTGCTCTCACTGGTATTATCATTTTGCCGGCTGCTCTCTTTTGGTTGCGTTGTCTCGTTATCGCGCTCCACCAACTGAGCCCTATTTACAACATCTGAATACAAACACAGTTTATGAGAAACAAGATGTTGACGTATCTCCGGCTTCAAACCTCTTAAAAACATCCGCGTCATTCTTTCTTCATTATCCACCAGGTGGGACGCAAACCGGGATAACTCCGCAAATTTTGCCTCGTACTGCGACACGGTCATATTATTCTGCTCCAATTTGATGAACTCCACCTCCTTCATGTGACGAATACTCTCGGGAAAGTATTTGTCGTTAAACAGCTCTTGGAACTTCTCCCAAGACATCTTCAGTGCGGCAGGTTGAGTACGCTTTATCGATTCCCACCAGTAATCTGCCTCTCCTCGCAACATAAAGGCGGCAAAGGGAACCTTTTGCTCCTCGGAGCAACCCAAGACATCAAATATCTTGGTGATCTGCTTTATCCATGTTTCAGCTACAAGTGGTTTGGGTTCTCCCTTAAACTCCGGTGGTCCCAGCTCCTTAAACTGTTTAGCGGTGACCGCCTGAGAGTTTCCAGTATTTCCACCTACGTTGTGGACAGGAGCCGCTTTCACCTGTTGTTGCATGAATTGCATAAAACCTCTGAACATTCCATCATTCATCATCTGGTCAGTGTTGTTGTTTGCATGAGGATTGTCACCTTCCTGATGCACATTATCCTGATTATTGATATGTGGTGAATCAACAGTCGTCTGTGCTCCATTGCTATTCTCAACATTCTCAGATGCCATTTTCAGATACTGCCACAAAATAAAAGTTAATTGATATGTCATATATTATCCTTATATTATGACCGACCAATTAAATACCATGCAAATAAACTTAGGTAGGTCATACTAGCGAAGGAATTCCCCGTCTCTCCCCTCCTAGTTCTATTCTCACATCTTAGCCAGGGATCATATCCCTAAGCTCTGATACCAACTGTGACGCCCCCAAAATTAGGTATACATCACCCATCTTGGGTCGTCAGATACATAGTACAGAATACAAATACAACTTACTAATACAACTGTCGTGTACAATACGACAAAACATAAACTGTGAGTTTGAATACAAATATTATCTTCTAGAGAGTATTCATACTCAAAAGGAGTCCTCATTACATTTATTAACACACCATTACATAGAATAGTGAGGACTACTAACTAATACTATCATTCGGACCATCACTCCGTTCCCCGACTTGCCCCAGCTACGTTCTCATTTCCTGAAGAGAACAGTGAAAGAAAGGGTGAGCTCAACTAGCCCAGTAAGAAATATTATGACTAAGATAATGCAGAATAAATTATCATTAGCCTTCAACAATGTTAAACTGATAAAATATAATAGACATCAAGTTTAACTGCAGCGGAACAAGCAATCCATTAAAAGAGTCAAGTAGAAAATAAACTCTACTATCTTTTATGATTAAAAGTTTTTCAACACTGTGATCGCTGAGACTCAGCTTAATAAAATAATCCACATCATCGAATCACCCCTGCACTACGGCCAAGGATATTCGTGTATTCATTAATGGTCATGATCATGCCAACAACTGTCCATCAATGCACTACGGGCCAATGAGGACTTTTACCACATCATTTGTAACATTACGGTCATGATTATACCGAATAATCCCTGGTCATAATCATACCAAGTCCATCTATGCACTACAGGCCACAGATGACTTTCAACATTTTATAAACATGAGGATGATGACAATGATATAAGAATTCAATAAAACAAGTTCAAGAATTAATTTATCCAGGAATTAACAACGTCCAAATTGTCAACATGATACTGCTTTGTGGAGTAAAATTCAAGAATGCTTAGAAGAATATTTTCATGAAAAGATACTGGATGAAACGCAATTATCAAGGATATTCCACAAATTTCATGGAGTATAGAAGTCAAAACTTAACCAACTGAGTATAATAAAGAATGGAATAACAAAAGAAATCACCATGCATGCGATAGACCGCGCAGACAGGTTATTCCAACAGAATAATAAATAATAGAACCAGGTCCGGCGTAAACGCACAGACAGGATATTCCGACAGAATAATAAATAATGGAACCAGGTCCGGTGTAAAACACACAGACAGGATGTTCCAACAGAATAATAACAAGACGGAACCAGGTCCGGTGTAAAACACACAGACAGGATGTTCCAACAGAATAATAAAAACGGAACCAGGTCCGGTGTAAAACACACAGACAGGATGTTCCAACAGAATAATAAAAACGGAACCAGGTCCGGTGTAAAACACACAGACAGGATGTTCCAACAGAATAATAGAAGAATGTCACCAAGTATAGGGTAGACCGCGTATACAGGTTATTCCAACAGAATAATAAGAAATGGAATAACAACAGTTCTCTTCATGAATAAGAAAGAATAACACCCCTTACCGTTTTAAAGAAGAGCTGAAATAAGGAAGTAGTTAAGTAGCAGAATACTCTTCTTCTCTCTCTATAGTTTCTCTCTATAGTTTCTCTCTCTAGAGTTCAGTGAATTCGTAAGAAATAATGAAGGAATGAGCTGCTATTTATAGAAAAATAGAATGCATAGTAACTAATCCATGAACGGTCCAGATTGATTACTTTAATCTGACGGTCCATATTTAAAGAAAAATCTTTTAAATAAAATATAATATATTCTATTTATAGAATAACTTTAATAAAGTATTCTGTTTTATATAAAAAGATGTTTCTGTTTTATTACGTTAATAATACGAATAAAACAAAACGTCATTATCGCTAAATAATTCATATTATTAACTGACAATAATTGAATCAAACTGAGTGACTTCTCACATAAGCATTAATAATCAATACCGTGTGCTACTATGCAACCACACGTATTACTGTACTTTTACTACCGAGTAGTTCAACAGTAACAATGGTAAAACTTTCGCCGTTATTTTTAATAAAATATTTTTATCATTTTCTCAATCCGACAATAATTCCGTTGTGGGGTCCACCAATGATTGTGTCGTTGTACGAATATTTCCTGTTAAAACGAATATTCCCCGACCAATCGAATATTATATAACAACTTGCGTACTTTGCAAAATTTATAAATATTACCCACAACTATAACATTATATCAAATTAACTCCATAATATTCAAAAATGATATTTATAGAAAATTCATCTTTATTTATAAAAGTTGGGGTCTTACACTAATCCTATACATCCAAAAATCATCAGTTAGGATCACAATCTAGAAAACTCATTAAATTATCATAACATCAAATTTTTCTAAAATTTTTGAGGGTCAGACAAAATTACGAAACTGTAAAATAGATTTTCGCCCTCCATGCGGTAATCCACGTAACATATCAATTTTTACAATTTAATAAGGAATGAA